>BSBN01000486.1:0-600000 GCA_027924645.1 Cunninghamia lanceolata | reverse complement strand
CCTATAAGTCTTGCTGCACATTCGTAATTCTTTGCAGACCACCTCTCTTCTCATCATTATTAATAGTTACATTGAAATCACCTGCTATGATGCTTTTCTCCTCACTGGAATTTGGCAATTTGCCACTGATTTGCTGCCACACTGATCTCTTGTCCAATGTAGCAGTTGGGCCATACACATTGATGATATACAATTTCTCATTCCTCTGTAGCATTCTGCACCTCATTATTATCCACCTCCTATCTTCCTCCACAATTTCCCCTTTTATTGTGAGTGGGTTCTAGACGATTCCCAAACCCCCTGAGCCTTCCTTAGCTTCACAGAAATGGCACTTCCATTGTCTCCAACAGCTAAGTCTCCTATCACTTTCCTCTTTCCCCAGTCTAGTTTCCTGTAAAAGAAAGATGTTTGCTTTTGATTGGTCAATTTACCATACACCATTTGTTAGGGGCATTAATGCCCCTAACATTCCAGGTTATTGCCCTCATTTCTCTTGGGGAAGGAATACATCCTTCCCTAATCTAAGTTTCATTTGCCCTGCTGCATTGGCTACAATTTCCAGCTTAGCTCTGTTAGATTTCCGACCCCGCTTGCCACTCTTCTTAATGTTTGGTTTTTGACGCTTTGATTGGGATTGCTCCAACATCCTTTCTTCCAGTATAATTTCGTCCTCACCCCCCAATCCACCTTCATCTTCATAATCTAGCTCTTCTTCGCTCTCCTCCAATCCTAAGGGGGGTTCAACTTGCTCCAAATCCCTTGACTCCAGCGTCGCCTCTTGAGTAATGCTATCTATTGTATCTCCTAACTTATCTTGAGGTTTTTCCTTCATTTCCTCCCTTTCTAAAGCCTCCTCCTTCACCAAGTCTTGCTGGCATCCTGTCGACAGCTTCCCAAAATCGAAAGGGCTATACACTACCATTTCCCAAGACTCAGCCCGTCCACATATCTCTGCAGAAGTGAGGCTGGTATTTTGTTTTTCAAGGCATGACTCCCCTTTAATCGAAAGGATACCCTTTATCAATATGCCTTCTGTTAGGTCCTCATCCTTCTGACATTCCTCCAGGCTAGGGTTTTGTTGCGATTGTCCCTCCCTACTCTTCCCTGACTACAAATATCTCCAATTATACATGTTGGCTTTGTCTACCTTCATAGAGATTTTGCATTCCATATTTCCATGATCCCTCGATTTGCATATTGGGCATAGTTTCAATTGGTCTTCGCTTAGAACTGTTTGGATCCAAGATATGTCCCCCACAAGGATCTCTATCTCATTAGGCAGGGATTGATGTGGCTTCAAACCTATGCAGACTTTGACATAGGCTCCCTGGCATCTATCTTCCGCCAATTTGTCGATTGATATGAGTGTTCCCAGGCTCCTCCCAAATTCCTTAATGAAATCCTCTTCCCAGTACTCTGTCGGGAGGTTATACAAACGTATCCAGACTGATCCCTCCTCAAATTTATGCTTCCATGGGTCAAAATTGGGATGCCAATCAATCATATGCATTCCTGCACCATCAAGGTAATGCGGCCCGCTATTTAGTACTTTCCATTTTTCTACATTTGAAGGGAATTCTAACAAAAAGAATGCATTTGGAATTGTTGTGATCTGGACAAGGTTTCCTCACAGTCCCCAACACCATTTTTGAATGCGTTCTAGATCAATCCACCCCCACCCCATTTGGCTAGAACCCCATATTCCTTGAGCCTTCCTATGGATTTTTCAATTTGCTTTTTATCCAAAGTAACTTGTGACCTAAACAAATTAGGGTTTGGAATCTTACCTTTCAGATATTTGTGATTGTGCACGGGGGTTCTTCTTCGATCACCGCCTTTTCCTTTCCTTTTAAGGAAGTCTTCATCCGATCGTCTTGAGCCATTGCCCTCTTGCTATCTTCCTTGATTCGCTAATTTCCCACAACATCTGCTTTGGAAAAATTCTTTTCCCTAAACCACCCATGGCACCCTTGCGAGGAACTGCTCCATGAAGTTGAGTTCCAATTGTCGTTCCTTTGCCAGTGCTCCCCCTGCCCTCGAGACTTAAGATTCACATATTTATGTGCAGTCCATCTCCTTGGCTGCAACCACGGTGGACCTCTCTGAGCACCCCACGCCTTACGCCCATTGCACATCCCCTAATCACGGTTTCCGAATTTCCTTAGCTCATTTGATCTGAAGTCCGGATGACACTTATCCACCTAGCGCCCTCCTAAAAAGACCCACTGTGGAATGTGCTTCCATTCGAGGTTTGTCTTCCTGCTGCTAAATCCTCCCTAGATCGCCTATCATCCTCTACATCGCCCCACGTGTTCCCGCCCAGATTACCTACTTTTTTTTTCCGGTCTTCTTCACCCATCACGCAATACTTCTATTATCTATAATACATATAATAATTAATATTATAGATTTTATGATTGAATCTTAAAAGTTCTATTCAATTTTATAAATTTAATTGATTTGTGAATATGTATATGCTTGAGGCTTAGAGTTAAAGAGGTCCAATAGTTGAACTATGAGTGGGAGAGGTTATAAAGATAGATGTGAATATATGCAATAATAATCTTGAATAGTTATTGATGAAATGATTATCTCTATAAGTTCATAATTCTATATAATTTTTAGCGATCTATATAAAATCTTCCATTTCATATAATATAATCATTCTAAAATTTTGATTGTATTTTATGACAAAAATCTATGAATACGGTCATATGACCATCAAATTTAGCCCGCAGGTTTAGAAATATCACCTATTTTGCTTGGCATAAGTTAAACATAGATTAAGATAAGGAAAGTGATAGGTGACCGTCAAATTTAAATCGAATATATATTGTGTCCCGTCCCGGAAAGAAATTAAGATAAAGAGAAAAGTGTTAAAAAGGACCCTATCCATCCCACAAAGGAAATTGTCACACTATAAAAAAGTGTATCCTCAGTGCAACGTCTCTGTCAAAATTTTAACCTAAAGTTAGTCGGCTTCGGGCTTATTGTTTAATACTATAAAAAGGGACGAGGACTGTTCGTTTAGGGTTTGGAATCAATATACGTTGTGTATCCATCCGTTTTTGGCCATACATTTCGCCTGACCTGTAAACTTAGACTCTGCATTTTTCTCTGTTCTCATCCTTGCACAGGCTCGTCGGGCTTTATTTGCAGAGGAAAAGAAGATTTTGAGCCTTTTGCAAGGCAATATGGAAGGTTCAAAGGCAGAGGACAATACACAGTCGAGTCACAGTAATGACGAAGAAAATGAAGAAAATGCTGCAGAGAACCCACAAGAGGAAAAGAATAATGGCTCCTCTAAGGATTCCTCCAACCCCGGGTGAGTTGCGTATCCTTTTAGGGTTTCCTAGGGCTTATTTCACACTGTCGATGGTCTTGTGTTTTGTTGGGCGTGTATAAGTTACACTTCGACGCTGAATGTAATCCTGGGTTTTATTGGGTTTGGATAACACTGTATGTAATCTTGGGTTTTATTGGGTTTGAATGACACTGCATATGCATTGTTATGTCTTAACGCTTATCGATACTGTATGTGTGATCTGTTCTATGGTTTCTTTAACTGTATGTATACCTGAGTTTTACAGGGCTGATGTCATGCTTTATAAATGTTTGGTTTTTCTAGTGTTTATATACATTGTAACATACTTAATGTTTTCCCAAGTTTTATATTATTATATAATTTGGGTTTTCCATGGTTTATGTAGGACATGCTTCTTGTACTATACATTATTGTGATTCCTAGGGTTTATACAAGTAACTTTGCATATTATTCGGTATCTTGATATTTATATAATATTGTGCAGATGATTGGATATCTTTACATATAGATTTACATGATTGTGTTTCTTAGTTTATCACTGTATATGTCGTGGAGTTTCCTAGTTTTTACACAACACTGTGTACGCTATTGGTTTCCTAGTTTTTACACGACACTACATACGCTATTGGGTTTCTTAGTTTATTATGTAACGTTGTATATATCCTTGAGCTTGCTAGTTTTTATGGGTTACTGTATTCATTATTGTTTATTATTAGTTTATTACATAGTAGTTAGTACTGTATATATCCCCTTGGGTTTGCTAGTTTTAAATGACACTGTATAATGTTTTGTTTTCTAGTTTATTATATAGCACTGTACATATCTTTAACAAGCCAGGTTTTATGTCTTCATTACAGAAAAATATTCATTGGTGGTCTATCAAGAGAAACAACCACAGGTATTTACATTGCTTTGTGTTTACAATCTTTGTTTTGTGCCTATTTAATGAGCTCATGTCCTCATTTGGGTCTCGTTACGGAGTGATCTAGGGTTTTATTGAGAAGTTCTTGGCTTGTTGAGAAAGAAATACAGGGCTTTAGTGGAAATATTTCCAGGTTTTAAGGCTGTGTCTGGATGCAATCATTTCGTGTGGAGGCCTGTATGTAGAAAATCAGTTCAGTGTAGTGATTATGTTTCTTAGCTCTACACAATTTAATGTATAGGTGTTTAGTTTAATGACGTAGGGTTTTTAACCAGTAGGGTTTGCGTATACATCTCCACTGCATATTAGTTGTCTTTAGTTTAGTGTGATTTAGTGACATCTTTAAACGATGATAATTATAGGGTTTTGAAGGAATGATTTAGGGATTTAATGGGTATGTGTTTGGATGCATCACAGCCACATTTACAAAGTATTTCAGCAAGTATGGAGAGCTTACAGATTCGGTCATAATGAAAGACCGTGCCACAGGAAACCCTAGGGGTTTTGGTTTTGTTACTTATGCAGATCCCTCTGTTGTAGACAAAGTTATTAAGGATAAACATGTTATAGATGGTAAAACGGTAAGTTCTAGGGTAACTAGCCCTTCAGGTAGTAGGTTTGACTATCGATACTTTTTAGCATTTATTTGTTTGACTATCAAATAGGGTTTTCTGTTCCTTATATTTTTGTCTTGAGTATTTGGTATGTTTTCGTTTATAGGTCGAAATCAAACGAACAATCCCAAGAGGGAACCCGCCATCTAAAGGTCCCAAAACCAAGAAGATTTTTGTGGGTGGCATTCCTACATCAATTACTGAAGGTAATTTTGCTTAGTGTGGGAATCAACTCTTGTTTTAGTGAAATCCATGTTAGTGCTTGAGTGGGTAAACATTTTTCTTCATTTGCAGATGAGTTCAAGAATTACTTTTCCAAGTTTGGGAAGGTTGTTGAGCACCAGATAATGCAGGATCATGGCACTGGCCGCTCCCGAGGCTTTGGATTTATAACCTTTGACAGTGAGCAGGTTGTTGATGAGATTTTATCTCATGGGAAGATGTATGAATTAGGTGGAAAGCAGGTATGTGAGTTTCATTTCAGTTTTTGGTTTGTGGGTTAGTACTGTTAACAAGCAAGATAGATCAATGGGCCTGGGTTTATTAATGTGGTTTTGTTATTCAGGGTCTCTCTGTTGCGAGTAGGTGAAGCCTATAAGTTGTCCTTGTGGATGGGCATTATTCTGGTAGTTAGAATGGCCTAGTTTGAGGAAACTCACCAAATTAGAACCATGGTATGGACCATAATGTAGGTTATTTTTTGTTTCTTTCTGTAGGTGGAAATTAAGAAGGCTGAGCCCAAGAAACCCCTCCCTGATCCTGAGCCTGCATATGGAATGGATGGTAGGCCACCCTTTATGCCGGGTGGCCGTGGCTATGGGGATGCTTATGGTGGATTAGGTGGCGCATACAGTAGTTCTTATAGGGGAGGAGCAGGTTTCGGTGGTAGACCAGGAGTTTATGGTGGTTATGGAGTTGGTGACTATGGTAGTGCTTATGGAGTTTATGGTGGTAGTACTCTAGGGGGTTTCCGTGGCGATTCTCCTGCTGGCTATGGAGGCCGCTTTGGCCCTTATGGTAGCAGCTTTGGTAGCTATGGAAGTGGAATGCTAGGTGGTTATGGAGATACTGAGGGTTTTGGTAGCTACGGTAGCGGTAGTTATGGAGGAGGCTATGACTCAGGGATTGGGAGTGGTTATGGCGGTGCAGGTGCTTATGGTAGTGGAAGGGGAGGATATGGTGGTAGTAGCAGTGGTAGATACCATCCATATTCAAGATAGATTAAGGATTGGCAGTCAGTGATCTAGTAACACATTGCAGATGTGAAGGTTCATGAGACTTCATCTTGATCTTGGAAATAGTATTAGAGTTTTCAGGTTCTTACATTCTTGGAATGGGACGATATGATGTGGTCGAAGTTGAGATTGTTGTGGCTTCATGTTTTTTCTTAATGCATATTTTAAGTGGGTTATACCTCCAAAATATGCTATTGGGTGAAATTATTACATTACATGTCTTTATGAGGTTGGTTGGTACGATAGTATTAGTTGCCACTTCGGTTTCGATACAGTTTAATAGGCTGAATCATCTGCAGGATATTTAGAGAATTTTCTCTTGTTCAAGTTTGTGATTTTCCTTGTGTGCATTGTTTGTATATTACAATTTTATGTACCTTGTTATATGAGAAATAGCATTTAAATGCTCTTACATTCTTGAAGAAACAACTTTTATCAAATTATGATTTATTTCAGGGTTTAACTGCGTAGTTTTTGAGTCAAACACATGACCCTCCTACTTATCAACTTTTATCAAGCATTTTAGGTTCTATTTTCTTTGCCTTCTTTTTGATTTCTTAAATGGAACTGTTTTCAAGATGATTGGGTGTACTCTATGTTAAACTTTTCATCTCAATGGAATTGTTTCCTAGATATCGGGTGAGTTGTCTAGTGTACAATGTTAACCTTTTCATCTCAATGGAATTGTTTTCTAGATATCAGGTGTGTTGTTTAGAAGCACTATGTTAATGTCTTCATCTCAATGAAATTGTTTTCTAGATGATCGGGTGTGTTGTTTAGAAGCACTATTCATCTCAGGTTAGTGGAAATAATAGGAAATATATTAAGGTTTCTTGCAGTGTTCATTGTTATACAGTGAAGGTTATCTCTTTAGAAGGAATGGTTAGTGCTGAAAATAGTCTGAAAACAGAAATTATGACTAATGATTTTCTTGTGCATTGAAACGTTTGTTTATCTATGTTGGTGGAACTTGCATTACCAGAAAGTGATACATGAATTTTTTGGCTGTACATGTTCTGTGTTTTGTAATTTTAAATTTATCATGTGTTTTGTAATTTACAGTTTGATTAATTCTATCATCTGTGTTGTGCAGTGATGCTATTTTTTCTCCTATATTGGTTTTTAATGGTGTTAATGTTAATAAATAGTTTAGTTGAATCCAGAATGTTATACAATTATGTGTAGTTGTGTAGTCTTATTTATCCCAGCCGGCTTGTTTGGAAATGGCTTATGTTACTAGAAATGAGATTATCTTATCTAAATTACTAAACTAAAACATAAAAAATCAAATATGGAGCCATATACTGCAATATAGAGGAAAGTTTGTATTGTTCTGGCAATTGAGTGTCTTGGATTGGACGCACAAGGTCAAGGGCTATAAGAAACCTTTAATATCATGCCTAGCAATTTTTATTGTGCAATACTTGTATCCTAAACCTGATTAACTATCACTGCAAATAGTTTCTGCTTGTCTGCAAATAAAATGTTTACTTTTGTCTTTACTTTTCGTTTATAAAAAAGAAGGTTGCTTATGGACAAAAATTACAGAGGTTCAAATGAACAAAGCAGAAGGCCCAAAGACAGTGTGATCAGAAAATGGAAGGTAGATCCAAATTACCGAGATCACCAGAAGAAATAAAAGAAGAATCCAAATTTCCCTTGTACAGGTTTGGAACAACAGATTGGTGCTGTTTGTTGGTGTAAAAATCCCGAAAAACCAAATCCCAAAACATGAACTGCAGGAAGATGCCAAAGATGAGCTTGATAAACTGCAGCATAGAAGATTATCGGCAAAAGATAAAACGAAATCAAATGAGTATTAGAGCTTTGCCAAATATGAAGAGAGCTGGCCGGTATACTGTCTCCAGGCATTAAACATTCTGTCAGCCTCTTTGTTATGGTGCCTTCTCATGTGCTGGAATTCAACTTAAGTGAATTGGACAAGAAGATTTTGGATGCCTTTGACAAAGTAGGCAATGTTGACAGATTTGAAATGAATCTTGGTAACAGCGTTGATGAATAGCTGGGTTCTGCAAAAACTCTTGAGTTTCCACACCCTTATCTTTGACCAGAGAGACCCAATATTAAAGCCTGAATTGGCACTTGTTATTTGAAGTGAAGCCCCGAGATAAATTTTATTATTGAGCAGGAGGATTCCCCCACCTTCGGCCAATTCCAGCATCTCCTTAGATGCACCATCAAAGAATAGAGTGAAACTTGGGCTTGCGTTTGGAGGATTATCTTTTTTAAGCTTTTTTCGTTCTTTGGCGGTTTCTGACCCACCTTCGGCCAATTCCAGCATCTCCTTAGATGCCCCCATCAAAGAATAGAGAGAAATCTGTGCTTGCAGTTGGAGGATTATCTGTTTTAAGCTTTTCTCTTTCTTTGGCGGTTTCTGACCCAACTGTGGCCAATTCCAACATCTCCTTAGATGCCACAGTGGCCACCGAGTGTCTTTCTTAACCTGAAGCACTGTTATACATCATTGGCATAACCATAGTGAATGAAGAGATGATCTCTATTTTCTTCAACCACCTTACAAAGAGCACATCAATTGGATGGATGTGAACGCTGGGTGAGATGTTCAGGGAGAGTAACTCAATTGTAGCCCGATCTGACCTGGTATCATTGTGCCATATGTGTTTCCTCAATTGCAATTGTGGGGAAGGTACCTTTTAGCATCTTATACTCTAGTTACCATACAAGCCTTGAATGCTGCCCTAGATAGTTTGTCATCACTTTTAGGATCAACAGGAACTGTCTTCCATGGAAGAGATAAAGGGCTGCCAGTCAGTTTTCAGAACTGGGGGCAAGGCAGTTCCTGCTCAGATTTAATTTGGAATAGCTTGGAAGTTCACCACTTGATTAAGAAAGCAAATATTCCTTGAAGAGAGCCAATCTCTTAAATGGCCAGAAATTTGAGGTCTAAATTGCCCAAGAATTTTGTTTTCATGAAGTTAATACCATTCACGGGCATCCAGGACAGCCAACTAGAGATAAATTCCATAGCCCTTCCAATAGTTCTCTATATTAGAGTTTTTTTCAAAGCAGACTTAAACCAAAGGCACCCATCAGAGAAGTGGCAGTTACATTTTTTGTAAAGAAAAGAAGCACACTGCCTTTGTTGGAGAGCATTATCCATGATTTTGGCAGCCAAAGCCTTTTGATGGTCATCGATGCTTCTCACATCAATGTCTTCAATTTTTTACTCCTAATGATTTGTTCCCAATTAACAAAGTGGTATTTTCTTTTGTTATGTTTTCTCCCTTCCCACAAGAACTTCCTCGAGAGTTGTTCCATCTTGTACATGATGATCTTGGCAGCACAAACAATGTTCATTTGGTAATTAGGAAGGGCAGAGAGCACATAATTGACGAGCACAATTTGGGCAGGAAGGGGTAGCAAAACTTTAGCTCAAAGATTAATTTTAGCTTTACATTCTATGAAGAATTTTTTTTTCAATGTTGAGCCTTGTGAAGATAAAAAGAAATAGGATCCCCAAGAAGGAAAATGATTGCTCAGTGTTCACTTTGAAGCCCAAGACTTTGAAGATGTATGAGGAAAGTAGATAACTTATTTTTTGTAGTTAATCACGCAGCTGGTTGCAACTGAATAAACATTGAGAGTAGGGGTGAACCTATTGGCAATTATAGGAGAGGCTCTCCTAAGCAAAATAGTATCATCTGCAGACCAAGCATGATTAAGCTCCTTTCTACCTTGGATTTCTACCTTGGAAGGTGGGGTTCCCAAGAAGAAGCTTTTGCTGTCTTTTTTATTTAAAAGAGTGCAGCCAAGGACCTCAGCTGAAATGATATACAAAAGAAGAGAGGGGGCACCCTTGCCTCAAACCTCTAGATATTCAGAAGGATTTATTTGGGCTGCTATTTTAGCTGAGGGGGCAATACCACTGTTTACATTGCATTATCCATATTGTCATCAAATCCTAATTTTTGAAGGGTGTTGAAGATTGGTTTATGATTCAGTTTGTCCAAAGCATTAGCCATATCCAATTTGATGGCAATGGTTTTTCCATTGCTCTATTTGCTAGACTGAATGGCTTCTTGGCTGAGGAGGATTAAACGTCTAGAAGGTCTGAAGGATTTAGCTAGGCTGCCATTAGCCAAGGGGGCAATACGGTGGTTTACATTGCCTTATCCATCTCGCAATATTGCCATCAAATCCAATTTTTTGAAGGGTGTTGAAGATTGGTTTATGATTCAGTTTGTCCAAAGCATTAGCCATATCCAATTTGATGGGCAACGATTTTTTTACTGTTCTGTTTGCTAGAGTGAATGGTTTCTTGGGTGAGGAGGATTCCTTTTGAGATGGGCCTGAGAACCAATGAACCTTTCAAGCTTCTTGGAGATGATTTTTGTAACAATTTTATAGGACGTGTTGCAAAGTGATTGCTTTTTGCTTTTCAATACTCATTGTTTGTGCTTCTTTAAGAGTCAAGGCTATAAAGGAACAATTGACACCCCCATGAGGTGCCTATGAGGAGCAAAAATTAATTTGCTCTTTAGAGATGAGAGAATGAATAAACATTTCAAGCCTCTTCGAGATGATTTTTGAAACAATAAATAGGATGTGCTGCAAAGTGAGATTGGTCTGCACTCATTGCCTGTGCTTCTTTAGGAATCAGGCTAGAAAGGGACAGTTGATACCCCCATGATACCCCCAGGAAGTTTAAGGTGCAGCCAAGAGATCATTTTTGATAACCTCCCATTAGTTTGGGAAGAAGTTAACAATAAAACCATTGGGGCTAGGGGCTTTGACTGTGCACATGCTGAAAACAATCTTTTTAGCACCTCCATTGTAATCACCTTAAAGCATTTTGTATCTTGTTCTTGGGAGATAGTGGAGGCAATATTTGCAAGGAGATTATTTAGTTATAGTTGTCCACCATAGCCAAGAGATCATTTTTTATAACCTCCCATAAATTTTGGAAGAAGTTAGCAACAAAACCATTGGGGCTAGGGGCTTTGTCTTTGCACATGCATAAAACAATTTTTTTAGCTCCTCCATTGTAATTGCCTTAAAATCATTCTGTATTTTGTTCTTGGGAGATAGTGGAGGCAATATTTGCAAGGAGATTTAGTTATAGTTTTTTCTCCACATTTTCTTCTTTGTATGGCTGCATAAAGTGGTTGAAGACCTGCTCTTGAATATCTTTCATAGATTCAAAATGCAGCCAATCTTGAAGTTTTGTCACGGTGTTTTCGTTTTTTCTCTGTTGAGCTTTCTTGAAGAAATATAGTGTGTTGTAGTCTTGTTAAGGAAGTCCCAACATTCTAGATTTCAATCTCCAAGAAGCCACATTGTTGTGGAAAAGGTTGAGTAGTTGATTGGAGCAATTTTGCTCTTGAATTAAATAATTTTTAAAGGGGTCCTCTTCTATTTTATTTTGAACTTCCTATAGTTGAAATTAAGGTGGGAATGCTTTATTTCTTATTGTGGGTTTGGAGCTGTCTCCTTATGCAAGCCCTTGTATGTTGGATTTGGTTTATTCCACCCATTGCTGCCTTCAAAAGGGGGATGTGGGGGGGCTTCTTTCTGGGCTTTGAGCAACTGCCTGAAGGGGATTGGACACCAATTTATTTATTTTTTATATGAAGACTTTGATAGGCTGGTGAATGAGGTGAGTTTAGGAAGAATTTCCAAATGGAAATGCGGAAATATCTCCAAAAGCCATCTAGATGGTAGAAATCTGTCCAACTTGGCAGCCATATCCAAACCTTTTTGTGGGTGCTCATTATGCCGAGAGGCATTGGAAAAAAAAACCAAAAAAGAACTTATACAAAAAAAGAAACCGTGAAGGAAAAAAAGGTGGAGAAAATCACAAAACTATGGAACCAAAAAAGAAATTGAAAAAATAAAAATTAAAAACCAAAAAAGAAATTCGAAATGGTTGAAGGAAAAAAAAGGGTGGAGAATCACAAAAACTATGAAAACTCTAAAAAACACGGAAAATAAAAATAAAAACAAAAACAACAAACAAAAAAAAGTGGAAACTGGAAAAAAAGTGGTGGAAAAAATCACAAAAGCTATAGAAAACACAAAAAGTATGGACAAAAAGTAAAGAAGATATATTTTAAAAAATATAAATATACTAGTAATATCTTCAACAACTTCCCTATTTCTATCTAGAAAGGCCACCTTCTCTTTTCACTTTGAGTTAGTGTAAGAATGAGGCCTCCTTTGAGGACCCAATATGTAGGAATGTTTTGACTTACATTTTCATTAATAGAGGGCCAACATATCACTCTTATCCAAAGGATGGTTTGGAGAGTGAACATGGTAAATAGCGAGCAAAAAATTTGTAGCCCTTTCCTCTAAGGATGGTTCTTATCTAGTTAGCACTCAAAAATGATCTTTAAGAGCAAAGTTAGAGGACTAGGTCATAACAATACCGCAGAGGGGAAGGTCTCAACATTTTCACTATAAGGCCACACCTTTTTAATTATTGAAGAAGCATTCGTAATTGAAGTTTTGGTTTCTTGAATAAGCAAAATATTTGGGTCACAAGAGGTCTTTAAGGCATATTTTTTAATGGTTATCCTCTAAACCTCTTGTATTCCATGAAAGAACTAAACATTGCTCACCTAATTAATTGTCTCTGATGGGCAATTCCATTGTAGGTTGCATTCCAACAGCAATATTTTTTGTTGGTATGTACTTTTTGTGGCCTTTGTTTGACTGAGATTTGTAGCTAGAAGAGGGAAGGGAAGGGGGTTCCTATTCATCTAGTGTTTGTTTTTTTTAACCTTGAATAAGGATGCTTCGTGTCTTGCTAAATAGGTGAGTTGTGCTCTTGTTCTTCTTCCCCAACATTCTCCTCAGGGAAAACCGATTCCTTTAATTCAATATTCATCTCTTCTTTACTGGTTTCAAATTGTTTCTCATACCCAATATTATCAGTGAACGCCTTAAATTGGTTTGACATTAAATTTGGAGATCTATAAGCCAATGGTCTATATTGTGAAGCGGGATGCCCACCATGGGGACTTTGTCCTATCTTTTGATGGTCTGAAGGTCTACTTGATCCTTGATTGGTTTGCTATTGGCAGCAGCATCAGAAACAAACATATGCAGTGACTTGTTTTTGTCTTAAGCAGACATAGGATGCAGGATCAGAAAGCAGCAAACCTGTTTTTGTCTCAAGCAGAGCAAGGATGGAGGATTCTGTCCTTGTAAGAGGGAGAAGCCGTGACAGACCAGGCACACCAGAGGGGATGCTGTTGGCGGTACAGAAGCATGGTGGCAGCCCTAGCTCAGCCAGCAGTGGTGTTTTTATCTCTTAAATCTCAGTTTAGCTAAGAATTTATATATCATATAAAAACTCATTTATCTCTGCCCTTTTCAAGTATTACTATAGTTTGCTGTTATGGCAGCTTTTATCAATTGCAGTTTTTCTATTTTCATTGTCATTGTTTTGTTGGCAGTATAAAATTAGGTAAATGACGGTTTAATGTATTCTTGCTTGCTTTGTTTTGCTTACAGTACGAATTTAAGCGTGTTTATAACTTTATGCAGCTCGCAAGATGTTTATACACTTGCATAACTTGACTGACGTGCCTACAAGATGTCTGTCCCCTAGTATAACTTGTTTGACTGATGTGGCTCAATATATTTTTTAATCAAGAAACAAAATAGATCTTTGTTTGAAGGTGACATTGCATTGGATTATTTAAACAAATATTGCTTGGTTAAGTTGGGTCACACAGCAATGCAATGCATATATTCTTGGCTTTCCATAGAGGTCTGACAAATAGTAGGATGAAAGCTTGACTTATGAGTGTTCCTGGTCTAAAAGAATGCTCTCCCTGCAATGCGTAGAGCTTGCTTTGGGTTTTCAATGTCACCAGGAGGGGAAACCTAGGTGCCATGCCCAAGCGAGTCCTGCTATGACAGTTTATTGATATTAATGACCATGGACAATATAAACACTTGAGGGCAGGCAGGGCAGAGGAGAAAAAGATGGGGAGAACATAAGACATCTCTTGATGTACTGAACTTGTTTAAGTGCAAGTTTGGGCACTGGTATTATATTGCTGACATGCATTTATGCGAGGGAGTCTGCAACACTTATAATTTCATAAATCCAATTGGAGGTTGAAAAGATTTTAAAGATTTTAATTGCACCTTAACTTAAATTGCGGATATTATTTTCTCTAGAAATTTGAAAGTAAAAAGCATTAAAGCATATGTGGGCATCAACACCTGTAATCTCATTAGGTAGAGAATGGATGGTAGAAATGCCATATTGCAACATTTGTTAGGGATTCCATTAATTGGAGGCATGTGTCGTTTATTTGGACTGGAAGCTTCTCTGAGAAGAAAATTGTTTTCTTGGATCACGTGGAGTTTTATCCTGTAACATAATGAAAGACAAGATTTCAAGGTTTCTTAATCATTTGGTGCACAATTATTTACCCTCTGTAAAGTTTTAGCATGTGTTACTATTTGTGGTAACTAATCTGTGTAATATTGAGTTAAAATGTTGTAGAAGTTGAAATTTCTTTTGTATCTAGAAGTTGATGAAATGTTGGACCTTTCGGTATAATTTATCCAAGCCTTTTGCAAGCTCTAACAACATGTTAAGCTAAAAGTGGTTTAAGCAATTTTTTGATTGGAGAAACAAAATTTGGACTGATTTGAGAAACAAATTGCTTTAAAATCTTCTAGGAAAAGTGAAGCAGCAAAGATTTGAAATTCAAAGGAATGTTGGATTCAAATGCACAATCATCATTCTTTGTGATGCATTCTATATATTGTACTTCTATCTTGATGATAGATCACAAAGAGTGGTCTACAATGACAGATTAAAAAAAAAATCTTAAAACTCTACAACTCAATCTGTTTTTTTTGTCTTTAATATTAAAATGAATGTAAAGGTAATAATACATGTCAATTCAAATCGATCACTATAGGATTGCTTTTGAAAGAATAGACTTCGATTTTTTGTCTTTTGATAATATAGCTGTTTTTCTTATAAAAGATGGGACTTAAAAAGATGCGTAATAGTTGTGAAATTATATGGCGACTCTTTGGTTCTTACATAGAAACCTTATTAGTTTCAATGTATTATTTGTGTTCTGTATTGTGAAGGTATATGATAGCTCAATCTTCTTTAGAGATCGATCGTGTACAAACTTTCAATTCAAACTAAGGTTTATTTTCTTAAGCGTTTTGATAATTGACAATTTTGTTTTTTATATTTTGTTCAATCATTGTTATAATTTTTCAAATGAATGCCTCCAATTTCACTTTGAGCAAATAATTAAACAACAATAGGTGGGATTGGAACAATAAATTCAGAGTTAAATTAAATGGATTACTTGTATGGAAATCTCGAATACTTAGTTGAGGATATCAGGAATATGTTATGCTTTGGTCAAGCCCCTTGGTTATGTAGCAAGCAAGCAAGCATCCAATATCCTTAGGATGAGAAGGATGAGGGTAGTAGTGATGTAATGCTGATGTTCTAGTTATGTGCTATATTGATGTATCATGAATGCACTTAAATCTAGATAATAAATGATATAGGGCATGCCCTTAATTACAATAATGTAGTATACAAATTTATATAAACATGCACTAGGTTGATTCACAATGTTAAGAAAAGTGATAATGTTCAATTTGAAATTTGTTTTTTTTAGGAGATTTAATATAGTGTGCATGGAAGAGGTTTGGGTAAATTCTACTTTTGCAAATCTAACCAGTGTAGTGAATGGGACATTTAGGGATTATGATACCTAATGATGGGGATGGACTAGGATAGTACTGTGAGTAGAATTTAACGCAAGAATATGGCACTTGTAAATGTGTTATTGCACGACAAATCTACTTGGAGTGGGCCCAAAATATAATGAAGGCTATGGGTAGGCAATTTTCACCGTTAGAATAATACATTAACCCATGTGATTTTCACCATTAGAATGATACATTAACTTTTGTGACTTTCACCATTACGATAATAAATTGCATTGTCTTTTGAATTACTAGTCTAATGCATTTTAGTAGTGTTTTTTTTTACTTGTGCTTATGCTAGACTCTCAACTCACTCAAGAAGAAGACATGCATTCGACGAGAGTGAAGAGGTTTTCTTAACATGATCGGACTAGGGCCAGAAAAAGGTTTAGATAAAGTCTCATGTTCTTCAACCACAAGCTCAAATAGAAATTGATGAAAGGATGACATAATAATATATATAAATATTTTCTTCTTCTAGGCATTAAGTGCAACTTGAAACATAAAAGTCTTTTTTGTTTAAGATTATTCACAATTTGTTATAAATAATTAATTTTAGAAGTTCGCACATTAGTCGGAAAGCCTTATTTTGGAAGGGATTGGTAATATGAACTCCTTGTTTGGTTAGGTTAATCAAGGTTATTCCAAGTTTTCTTAACAAGGGAGGTGGATAAATTAAATTAACCCTTCGATTAATCATTTTTTTTTTGCTTAACTTCACATAATCTAATATCAGTGAAACTTTCTTCCTATAGTTGACCTTATCTATTTAATTAATTAACCCCTTAGGAAATCTCTTAATTCCCTAACCAAAATATTCCTCATTACTAAATCCCCTTGTACCATTAAGCATAATACCATAGAACTATCTAATCATAACATTTTAGAAGAGAGAACTAATATTTTAGTTACAATATAGCACTTTAAGGAAATAATTTGGAAGCAACTCACTAACCCTTGGAATGCAGGTGTCTTAAAAAAAATCCAATCTTTTAATTTTCTTTGGTTCCTAAGTTTACTTGTAATGGCATCTTGTTGTTATTCCACCATTTAGGGCTATAGAATAAAATTATCTTCAAATTTTATTTTACAAGGAGAAGGGCATTAGGGAAAAGGGATTATAACAATGTGGAAACCCTAAAATCAACACTCACTCTCCAAGCTTTTTTAACCCTAAATCATAACTCAAAAACCTTGTTGAGGAGGAGAAGCAGTGGTGAAAAGTCAATCCATTCTGGCATGAGGGCAAATACTACGACTTCTTAAGATTTATAAAAAACTACACAAAGAGTCATTTATCGGCCTTACACATTAGATAATACACGTGAATAAGAGTAAGTCATACAGAGTAGATTGGATGACCTTACATTATCCCCCCCTAAGAATAGACTTCCTCTCGAAAGTCCTCAAGAGGAGAGAATAAAACAATGCAATGCATTTGCAACACATCAAAACAATTAAGTTCAAGAACAACAACAGTAAAATACACAACCTTTCAAACATAACATGGAGTCACATTTATTTTTTTAGGTCCAATTTTTGAAATGAGCTCTGTGCGTGCTCCCATGTCTAGTCATGAGCTGGTAGTGGTTCTTGCTAATGGGCTTGTGGTGCCTGTTCGGGAATCAGTTGTGCATGCCTCCTACGATCCTTCGCCTGGTTGTGGGGTTGCGAGGAGTTCGACATATGGTGGGGTGAATAAACCCCAAGGAACGGTTCCGAATGGGACTCCGCATCAGACTTCTGAGCTAGCGGTTGGTCTGCCTGATGGCTTTTTAGGAGTCAACGTTGTTGCGATAGCTTTAGGTCATTCCTTTTATGAAGCTATTTGCTCATCACAAGTAAGGGCTAGGCCCATGCCTTGCAACCGTTCCTCTTTTGTGGTGGTTTGTGGACCTGAGGTCTTTGAAAATGAGGATTTTTATTTGAGAAAAGGAGTGATCTACATATTCAATGGGTTGTGGCCCTCTCTCCCCAACCTGCACAACTGGATTTTGGAATCCTGGAAACTGTTGTTGATGGAAAGATTGAGCTTTACCCCTGTGCTAGGGGGTTCTTAATAACGACCTTTGAGTCCTCTGAGGAGAGGGATTCAGTGATGGACAAAGAATGGATGTGGGGGGTTCATTCGCTGTCCATCAAACCTTGGGCTCGCTCTTTCAATCTTCTCACCGAGCCGCTCAATACCAGACCAATATGGGTACAACTACCTAATCTTCTCCTCCAGTTTTGGGAGGCGGCTTGCTATGAAGCCATCGGTAACACGTCAGGGCGTTTTTTGAAGGTTGATGCTACAACATCAGAAATGGGGCATGCCACAGTTGCTCGCATATTAGTGTATATTGACTTCTCTAAACCTCTCTTTGGAGAGGTTTTTGATGGTGGAGGATAGGCCATGGATGCAGCCGTTGGACTATGAGGGTCTCACCTTTCGGTGCAAGTGTTGTTTCTCTATTGGTCACTTAGCCTCTGGTTGCCCTCATTCTCGTCGTAAGGGTACGACAACTTGGTGGAAAGATGCTCTCTCAGATCATTTGACTGTTTATGCGTCCCTATCGGATGACTCTTTTCAGGAGGGCGAGCCTTCCTAGGAGAGTGATTCTTCTCAGGGTTCTTCCCCAGGAGCCTGCTAGGGAGCCCTTGGTGACCACTTCTTCTACCGATGTTGTTGTTCCTGCTGATCTCGTTTTGGATGTTGTTCCTGCTGGACATGATGTTGTCCCAGCCTTTGTTCTTGTTGGACCTATTCTCGCTGCCTTTGCTAGGTTGTCAGCGCCCCTTGTTGTGAGTCGCTCTTCTTCTTTGGCAGTTCCGGATACCTGTTTCGGGTTGTCAGCCCCTTCTTTAGCGCGTGACTGCCCCTTGGCGGCGGGGTCTAGTGAGGGGCCCTTTCTTTCTCCTTGCTTTGAGGACTTTGACTCTGGGCTTTCTTGGACTGTTGTTCATAGAAAGCAAAAAGGGCTCTCCAAGTTTGTCGCGGCTTTGCGACAGAGGGTCAAGGGAGTTAGGTTACTCCCTTCGGGATCTAGTTTTGTCTAGATCCTTTGTTTCTGCTTGCCATTTGGTAGTCATTTCTCTGCTGTTTTTGTTCTTTTTTGCTTTGTTTGACCTTTTTATGGCCTATTTTTCTGCCCTAAGGGCCTTTGTGATGGGTTCAACTCTAGTAAGCTGCTTATCTTTATCAAAAACATGGAGTCACATTTATACATGATAGAACCACATAATTCATTTAACAATATTCAATCAAATAAACATGTTCTTTAATGCTAACTATAAAGATTATTTCAATTTATCAAATTCATAGTAAAAATCATTTCTTCGTAACAACACTGAGTAACACATATCACAAACTTAAATCCACATATAACACATTATTCAAATTATTTTTTTTTCACATCACATACCTCTTCTAAAAGACACATGATGAAGACCATACTCACATGTATCAATCTATATTCATCATAAAGACATCACATGACTCACACCATAACGTTCATCAAGGATGGGTATTACGAGGAGGATGAACACTAACATACCACTGAGTAATCTATAGTGCCTTGGAGCAAAATAACCAATAAGTGAATAACCATGCCATGTAGAAACCACTGTGCAAGTATCTAATTTAGCGTAACATAATATAATCTCACCTCCAAAGGAAACTAATATCATCCATACCATAGTGCCAAGTAACAGATTATGAAAAATAGTTTAAGGGTCCTCTCAAAGGATCCCACCATATATTTCCTAGTATGAACAAGATTCTCCGGGCCATCTACTCCCCTATACAACCTGCCAGTGATCCCTCTAGGATATGACAGTGAACAGTAATCACATTACTCCACACATACCAGCAGTTGAAACATTAAAGTGCCTCAAAACAAGAAAGTTAAAGAAATAAAGCAACTCATAAGTTAAACCTCAATAAAATAAAATAAATGTAAATATAATAAATTGTAGAAGTGGAGATCAAATAAAAACTATTGCATCATTTCAAGTTTATCCAAGAACATGTCCTTGAGGCAAAAGGACTATCTCAACATAAAAATGACCAATTAGCCCCAAAGTAACAAAACACTGCTATTTTGTAAGCAAATTATTCAACACATAAATAAATAATACAACAATCTTTTAAAAATTTGCACATTACAATCACCATGCGACCTTGCAACAAGGTCACTTAAAAGGAGTGGGGAAATGGGTGGACTTACTACCACCGCAATAGATAGCCTATTTGTTGTAAGTACATAATTGAACATGGGCTAGACATCAAAAACTAAGGGTGAAGAGAACAACTCTTTTTGCTAATTTTAAAAAACTATGGGTGAAGACAACAAATCTCTTTTCTTATTTTTATAATAGATGTAAACATTTGTAGATTGGTAATGACATTCAAGCTATTCTACACCTTGGATCTTTTTAAGGGGTTGATGAGCCAATTTGTGTGGATGTTGAAAATGCTCCAAACATCATGCTTTCTTATAGATGGATCTTTCGATAGTCAAACTTTTTTCAAAATCTTAAGTAAGCTTTGATATTCCCATTGTATATGGAAATTGTCATAGAAGATGTTGATAATTAGACATATTTTGAGAGGAAATCACATTAGTTCTCTTAAAAATCTTGCTAGCTAAGGGGGAATCAAGGGAGCTCCACTTGGATAAGGTAATGAAGGTAGATCTTATATGAGAAGATTTATGGAGGTTGTTAAAGATCTTTTTTATTAAAGACATGAAGCAAAGTTCATCCAATAGAAATTGTTGTGAAAAAATGACCATTTGGTACAAGATCACCAATACCCAACATCAAGAACTTTGAGAAGAATTGAGTTCTCAATTACTATAGTAGTAGTGTCCATTGTCCGGATAAAGGTGGCTTTTTTGAATATCAAAGCCTTTGGGATAGTTTATCATTACATGATGAGGATAGAAGATAAACCTTGGCCCAAAAGTAAGAAAGACACTTTTGCAATTGTTAAGCAAATGAGACAATAATAACATGTTTACATGAAAGCAATAAAATAAAGGTATTTTGCCACAAAAGAAAAGTAAAGAAAAATGGAAAGAAAATCTGGGAGGATACATGCATGTGTTGTGAGATCCACAAGAATTTATGGCATGCCTAAAAGGGTTGTTCTTCTAAGTACTCTTTTGATAGAGTTGCATGATCTAGAGACAATTTACATCATTACCTATAGATTTGTTTGAAAAAAAGAAGGGGACTAAATTATTGTAGTGGATCTACATACCACCTTTGTGTCTTGAGGGTAAGGAACATGTATTATACTCACAAATGTGGGTGAATTTTGAAGGCCCTATAAAAGAACTTGATCTTTGTTGCGATAGTTAAGAGATTAGACTTGAAAACATCTTCCCCATTGTTAATGGAATCGATATCTCTATTGCCAATCATATGTTAGGATGATTGGCATATGAGTATTGTAAAATATGACTTCATTGAAAAAGAGATTTTATTTTAATTCTATGATGGATAAACCATGTATAGATATAGTAGATACTATTTATGGCATTTAAAATATGCATGAGCCTACTTATATCTTGAGTGGTATAAAGATAGTACAAGTGGAATCATGCTTAATGTATATGTTGGAAAGGAATTTTGTCATACTTATTACAGTGATTATCATTATTGTATAGGCTGCTTAGATTGCATACACTAGTATAGAAACATTAATAAATGATATAAAAACTACTAAAAATTGTTGGCAAGAGACATTGTGTGGCTTCAGAAGTGGTCATTAATGGTAACAAAGTCTATCTCACACATTCGCAGTACATAGTATGCCTATACCGGAAGTCAGATTGAAGATTGTTTTGGTCCGGTGAACAAGAACAGAGTATGCAACAAGGTCCAACAATCAGGACCAGATCTCTCAGATGGTGTAACTCAACAAGTTGCGGACTTGGATAAGTCAAGAGGAGTATCATGATAAATATTCCAGAGATTTAGCCTCCGGTAGTAAAGTATGGAAAAAATATGAACATCTGAGCATCGAGTTCCAGTCAAGTAGAGCAGACAGAGGAAGAACTGACCGACAAAGCATTAGACTTCAATCCAGATGAGTAAAAGGTGTTGATCAAGCCATTTGGGGGATTATACATTGTTGGCCGACATGATTAATGACTTCTATGTGTATGTTTTTGATACGCATCACAAATCAAGCATGGATTTAGTCGACAGATCAGTAATTTGTAAATATCTTGAGTATTCTTGTTGCCGACTAGGAAGTTGATGAAATTCTTGATGCGGATATAAATATCAGATGGATTCCAGTATGTATGTGTGAAAATTGAATAAGGAGATGAAATAAAGTGCGAAGAAAAGAAGGGATAAGTGTGGAAGCAGCTATATAAGTCTGGTATGTGACAGAGCAACAACACCAAAGTAAAGGAACAATGAAGTGCATCGGATTAGTGTATTGTGCCTAACCGGAACTAAATTCTAACATTTGTAGATGCCTCTCATCAGTTCAAACACTTGATTACCTTCTGTAAGTTCTGTAGACAGTGAGTCTCTTGTAGGCAGTGTGCCTTTTGTGAGCAGTATGCTCGGGCAGTGAGCTCTAATTGGCAAGTGCCATTTTGTACTTCTTATTCTTTTAACAGAGAATACAATCTTGGGTTAGTCACCCTGTAGTTTTTCCCTTAACAAGGTTTTCCACGTAAAAATCCTTGTGTTATGTGTGTTGATTTTATTTCTGTTCTTATGATCGCATATGCTTATATGTTTTGATGCTACACTAATTATTAAAGGAGAAAAGAAAGTTAAGATATTTGAGATAACTGATTCACCCCCTCTCAGTTATCTACCTTGTTTCCAACAATTGGTATCAGAGCTAAGTTCCTCTAAACAGAGCCTGACAGCTTGAGGAAGATCTGGGAATCTCAATGGATATGTATGGTATGAAGGAACAACTTCACTCTGCCCTAGATGATCTTGAACAATCTCACTATGAAGTCAATAACTTGAGAGAAAGACTCAAACAAGTTAATGATTTCATAAATGAGTTAAAAGAAAAATTGAGTATCTCTGTGAAAAAGAGAAAATAATTACTTCAAAAATTAGCAAATAAGAGTGAAGCCAATGAAACTAATGAAGATCTGGATGAGAAAAACAAGCTATGTGAGAAGCTGTCAAAAGAGGTCATCATGGTAAGACATGAAATGGAATCAGGGGTTATGAGATTCACCCAAGAAATTGAAGAGAAAAGGAAAAATGAAGATAATCTAAAACAATCCCTCAAGGAGAAGACAGACGATTGCCACAAAATAGACAGAATAATCATGCATCTTGAATCTGATCTTGAAGAAACTAGAGATAATGAAGAACAACTTGAGAATTAGATAGACACTCTTAAACAAGATCTTTAAACATCAAATGAATATAAAGAGAAATTCAAGATAAGCTCAGCCCAACTTGAAGTTCTTCTTGAAAACCAAAAGAGGTTAGATGATAAGCATGGCTTGGGATATGAGAAAGGTGAAAGCTCCGGATCCGGTCAGAAAAATTTTGGATCAGAAAATCAAAGAAACAGGCCTAGAAGACCTCCGGTAAGGCAACCAAATGCTCAAAGATATCCATCCTTCAATGGATAATGCTTCAATTGCAACAATTTTGGTCATAAAACAACTCAGTGCAGAAGGAGAATGAATCAAACTAATCCATCCTTCTCCGAACAATGTTTCAACTGTAAAAGGTATGGTCACAAATCTCATGAATGCAAAAATATGCAAATAAACAATTCATTCAATGGTAGATGCTTTGCATGCAATAGAATGAGACATATGGCTAATCAATGCAGATCAAGAGGATATCAATCAAATATGCAAAGAAATGTTATTTGTTACAATTGCAATAGATCCAGTTATATTGCTAAATTCTGCAGAAGTAAAAATTAGGATAAAAAGGGTCTGATGCATCATAATAAAAGATAAGATAAGGGTAAAGGCAAAGTGAATGCGGATGAAGTTCAAAGGGAGATGAGCAAGACTTAGGTGAAGAAGAGTACATAAAATATTGGGGATGGATCCGCATCGGAATCCAGTGCTGATATTCCTTCTGGAAACTAAACAGATGAGCTCTGGCTCAGGGGGAGTCAGAGAAAAATAAATTCCCCCAGCCAGTCAATTAGTGCCTAAATTGGCACATGGAATGCTGCGGATTAAAGGGTTCTTAGAAAAATATCTAAATAACCCTCAGTAAAAATATGAAAGATCCGCATGGAGTTTTGCAAGAGTTTAATCATCCAAGATTGATTCGGTTTGATAGCCATCTGGTAAAGTAGGATTTTCACAGACAGATCTGGTATGATTCAAAATTGAAATACTTTGATCTGCAGATCCATGGCATGATTGAAGAAAAGAAGATACATTGTCAATCCTCATTGAAAATGATTCTAAGTGCAACACAGTGATTCGAGAAGATCTCTCTTAGAACAGGGCAACCAGATAACTTAAGTTGTGCATTTATTGCAAAAGGAAATTAGGGTTTGTGCAAGAATAAAAGGCTTCTTTCATTCATCATTTGCACACTTGCATTCGTGAAGAAGATAAGAAGAGCTCTGCAACAAAATTTTTACAATCCCCTCAAAGATCAACTAGGAAATCGAATTCAACCAACGATTTGTTCTGGCTCCTATTTCAAACCCTAAGGCGTAAAAAGGTACTTCCATTATAAAAATCTCTCTCTGAATCTTTTGCAAAATGGCTACTCCAATGGTTGTAAATATCACTGATAGGCTGCGTCCTAAATTCAAGAAACATCCCTACAAATCTCTAGAAGTTGATCCTTTAGGCGCATTTTCTAGCATTCCGCATGGGGTATTGCACGTAGAAGATGTTAGGGTCTATATCCACTCCAACATTGAGGAATTTGGAGACTCCAAGTTAATGGACATCTATCACAAACAACTAATAGATGAGTTTTGAACTCAAACCCCAATACAAGGCCCTCCAAGATAAAACACTTCGGACATTGCATACACTTTCCCTGTTTTGCTGAAGATGATTGGGTCCGGTATGTCCTAAGTAGAATGCATGATAATTTCATGTGGTTAATGAGGCCCTTCAAGATATCAAAAGATGCCATCAGGGCAGTAACTGGACTACACTCATCCGGTGGGTTACTTGCACTCAAATATGTCAAGAACTAGACAGTAACTGAAGCCACCGGATATAAGTTTGACAAAAGAGCAATGACCATAGATGACATCACAGATTCAGATGTCAAATTTGTCTCAATGATAATTGGGTATAAGATCTATCATTCTAGCAGGGAGAATTCTGTGTCTGGGACTGCAATATATGCAGCATATCAGATGTTGAGGGAAAATGCAGATTATGACCTATGCGATCTTCTCTTAAATCAACTGTTAGAAAACTTGCAGAAGATCAAGAAGGATAAGAAGAACTCCTTTAAGTATGGTTGTTTAATACTATGTCTTTTCTTCTATTACATGAATGAGCTACCCGGATCAAGTGGTTGGGTTTGGCAAAATGATAAACCGGTTGCAATCTAGAGACTATATGTATGGACTTGGTGATGCTAAAGCTCAAAGCACAGCTCTCTGGGGTTACTTTAAGAACTTCCAAAACATGATGCAAGCTAGAGAGAGGATACCTCAATCCATAGTTGAGAAATACAAGGATACAGTGTGTCGCATGGTTGACACTGATCAATGCCTAATGGAGGCAGTTGAGCCCAAAACAGTGTGAATAATGCCAATGGGATACGAGGTCGATGAGAAAATCTTGGAGCTACATATTCAACACTTGTTGAGCCAGCCCAAGGACCCTGAGGCATAAAAGTTTGGAACCTTTCAAGAACTAAGTGTAAAAATACACGTTGAGCTAAGACAACTAGAGATAAAGAGGAAAGTTAGAAGGGAAGTTGAAGAAATTGCCAAAAGATTTGGCATATCAAAAGAGGTAGTAGATGCAAATAAAGAGAAAATGGAGAAGGTTGAGAAAGAGAAACAAGAAGCAAAGAAAGGAGGTGTTCTAGTACAAGCCTCTTAGACTAGATCCTCCAAAAGCTCTGCTCTTGCCACTCCTAAAAGCTCAAGGGCCACCAAAACAAAAGTCAAGACATCCAAAAAAGGAGAAAAAAGGACAAAGACCAAAGCCACAAGGTCATATACAAGCCTCAAAGATGTTGAAACGCAATCTGATGAGGAAATCAAGAAAATGAAGAAGAAAAAAACATCTGGAGAATACTTTACCAGTAAAAATAAGGAAGAAAAGGCAGAAGAATTTGTTGAAAAGCCTACTCTTTCCATTGAGATTTAGCCTTTGGTAGTAAAGCATGGAAAATATATAAGCATCAGGTTCTAGTCAAGTAGAGCAAACAAAGGAAGAACTGACCGACAGAGCATTAGACTTCAATCCGGATGAGTAAAAGGTGTTGATCAAGCCATTTGGGGGATCATACATTGTTGGCTGACATGATTAATGACTTCTATGTGTATGTTTTTGATACACATCACAAATCAAGCATGGATTCAGCCGACAGATCAGTAACTTATAAATATCTTGAGTATTCTTGTTGCCGACTAGGAAGTTGATGAAATCCTTGATGCAGATATAAATATCAGATGGATTCTAGTATTTAAGTGTGAAAAGTGAATAAGGAGATGAAATAAAGTGCGAAGAAAAGCAGGGATAAGTGTGGAAGCAGCTATATAAGTCTGGTATGTGATAGAGCAACAACACCAAAGGAGAGGAAGAATGAAGTGCATCAGATTAGTGTATTGTGCCTAACTGGAACCGAATTCTAGCATTTGTAGATGCCTCTCATCAGTTCAAACACTTGATTACCTTCTGTAATTTTTGTAGGCAGTGAGTCTCTTGTAGGCAGTGTGCCTCTTGTGAGCAGTATGCTCGGGCAGTGAGCCCTAATTGGCAAGTGCCATTTTGTACTTCTTATTCTTTTAACAGAGAATACAATCTTGGGTTAGTCACGCCGTGGTTTTTCCCTTAACAGGGTTTTCCACGTAAAAATTTTTGTGTTATGTGTGTTGATTTTATTTCTGTTCTTATGATCACATATGCTTATATATTTTGATGCTGCACTAATTATTAAAGGAGAAAATAAAGTTAAGATATTTGAGATAACTCATTCACCCTCCCTCTTAATTATCTGCCTTGTTTCCAAGAAAAACTACATATAAATGACCAAACATGATCACGTGACCATTAGTAGTTTATTGCTAGTCATTTATAAGGTGACCAAATTGATGACTAAACCATTTTTTTTTGTTCCGTAAGTGTTAGAGGTCACAAGGGGGACCTCCTCCCCATCAACATATCCACTTAAATAACTTAATCAACTTAGAAGCCACATAAGCCACATAGAGACCACATGTTACTTGGGGGATTTGAACTTGGATCTCCATTGTGAGAACCATATGGCCTTTGCCATTCAAGAACAACCCCGTTCATGATGACTAAACCATTTTTAGTCATTTATTGGTTGTTTTGATCGATCGATTTGGTAGTATATTTAGTCGTTGATTTAGTCATTGATTGTTGTAATCTGGTCACTTATTTAGTCATTTTTTATTCACTGATATATTTAGTCGTTAATTTAGTCATTGATTATTGTTGACTGGTCACTCATTTAGTCATTTTTATTGATTTATTTCACTGTTCATATATTTAGTCATATTTATTCACTATCACTGATTTCTGTCAATTAGTAGTATATTTAGTCAATTTAATTATTAATTTACGTCAATTAGTAGTATATTTAGTCATTTTAATCAAGTGGAAGAAGCATCACCACAAAATCACATCAACCATTTTGAAGCTTGCATAATGAAACAACTTTGAGAAGGTAAAAATAACTTATTTTATTGATAAAAAATGCTTACAAATAGCATACAGATTTAAAAATTAGTTACAATGCTTTCTCTTTGCTAAAAAAACCTTCATGGTTACAATACATAGCTCAAAGAATGAGCAAGAAACTAATTTTCTGAGTATCACTGAGCATAGAAGCACAAAGACATTCATAGATGTCTTCTTCACAAATCCATGACTGTCCCATGAAGTTCACTATCCTAGTTCAAGATCACACTGTCATTTCTATAGAGATCCTATCTCATGCACCCAACTTGCTCTAGTTCATAAGCTGCCACTGTGAATTATTACCTGTAGCAATAAACTATCCTCATCTCTAATGATTATGCCTCTGATGATTGTCATCTTTGGTAACATGCCTCAATTGTCATGGACTGTTATTCAACATTGCTTTATGACTAGGCTATGCATTGTCCTAATCAAACTTGTAGCTTCTTGAAATGCATTGTCCAATCACTTGTCAACCTACTGTCATGCATTTTCCCTTTATAAAATAACAATGCCTCATGACTGCCACTACCTAGCTCATTATTCTGGCATGCTTTCACTTGTACTCTGCCTCCCATCAATGTAGAACACTGCCCCTCTATTAAATGCCTTGACTACCTTTGACATTATTGCATCTTTTCCAAATTCCTTGAAAATAGTTCATCACTACTACTGTTACCTAGGTATGCACTCTATGTCATCTGCCATATTGTTACAAGTTTACATAGTCCATCATTAGTCCTGTCACTTATCACATCACTATCATGAACAACTGTCATATCATATCATCACCTCTAATATAGAAATCAACTTCCCATTATGATACTGCTATTGCAAAATATCTGTGTCTTGGAAGATGGCTCATGATAACCCTCAACCTTGTTGCTGCTCACTTGTACCAACTCTATGGTACTGTCCTAGGTGTTAATGCATCTAACATGAAGACTCTTGACTATCATGAGATTTGGCACTGTCAAATGCGTACTAGAAGGCTGTCTCCTTACCCCTTTAAATGCCTCATGAGACACTAACAAGATTGTAACCTTTGCATAGTTCTTCTCATTAACTCTAAGATTATCTTTTAATGTTTGCATGACCACTGTCTTTTGCATGAATCTCTGCCCCTTAACAATCACTTGTAGGTTTTCTTCATGCATAGCTGGAAGCTCTTTCACAGACTGTCTTTTCAATCCTCACTGTCATAAATCCTCATTTGCAAACATATTCACTCAAGTTTGAGGAGTGCTTCTACCATGGTCATAATTGTTTTGGAAACACTATCATTGCCATAATGCCATATGATCAGGACCTTCACTTTGTGTTTCCAGGTTAGATTGAAACTATCCAATCTCTTCACACTCTTCTCACTATATTGTTTCAAACATCCCTTTGTCTTCTACTTGTGGCTCATAGTGTAACCCTATCATCCATGGGTCTGTAAGTGCTGGTCAACCTCAAATGACTATCACTGCCTTTTGAGAAGGTCCTCTTATTCTTTTACAGTCATATCATTGTCATAATTGTTCGTTGTGGGTGAAACCATGATACAAAGGATTATTGCAAACAATAAAAAGAGAGCCTGCAAAGCAAAAATACAGTTTTCAGTACTCGATCAATGATTTTTTTTAAGTTTTCCCAGTTGGACCATAATGAAAAATCTATAGAACATTATCAATAAAAAACTAACAATTGCTGGACTTGATAAACAAGATCATAAAAAAAGATATGCATTCAATAAAATTTCCTTTGAAGTATATGGAAGCCTTGATTCCTTCAAGGAAAAAAAATGTAAAGAAATGTGTAAAAATTAACTCAAGGCCATGATGTAGTGGTAACAATGTGACATGTATTGAGTGTGCAAATTTGGAATTTGAAAATTTATATATTATTGTCCACTAGTAACCAAATCAGGTTAATGGAACTACATGAAAAACACATTTTACATTAAAAGTTAGTAAGGAAAAGAAAAATAAATCATAAATCACAATGAGCTCGTCCGTGCCTCTGAATTTTGTCAGATGTAGTTGTAACTGCCCTGGTAGACATGTATGCAAAATGTGGAACCATGGACAAGGCACATGAATTGTTTGATAGAATGCCTCAAAAAAATGTGGTCTCATGGACTGCAATGATTGCAGGATACACACAAATTGGATTTTTTGAAAAAGCTCTAGAAACTTTCAAGAAAATGTAGGGGCAGGTGTAAAGCCAGACTGCACAACCTTTGCCAGCATCCTCCCTACCTATTCCAAAATGGAAGCTTTGGAACAAGGAATGGGCATCCATCAAAGCATAATGGACTGGGGATTTTTGTCAGATATTATAGTTGGACATAATGCTTCAAAAAGATGTCATCTCTTGGATTGTAATTATTTGATGTTTTGTTGCTAGGACCGGTTTAGAAAATAATGCTTTAAACACATAACAATCTAAAGATTAGTTAGTAATTTGATGTTCTGCCCATTTTAGACCTGAAAAATGGTAAGCTATCAATTCAGTTTAAAAAAATTACTCAACCACTTGGGAAATACATTTAGATAATAAATGGAACAAAAACATTCACATATCTGACATGCCTAGATACATGACAATTTTCAATAAAAAATTATAGCCATAGCCCCATAAACAGTTGAGACAATTATCAATTACTATCTGAAGGTCCTTGCCTGTCGATATAAATCACAGCTACCTAATTCCTTGACAGATAATGACAATCTCTCCCCATCTGTCACCTGTAAACAATAGAGTTCAAAGATAAATGAATTTGTAGATCATTACTTTCTAATCTATCCTTGTAAATGTAACAGTAAACATCAACAAGGACTATGGAAAAGAGGTCTAACCTCAATGTCTGCTCCAATAGCCTCAATCATTTCTTCATCCAACCTGTCCATTAGAGTCCACAAGATAATGTAACGATGTAGAATGATAATAAAATATCTAAATTCTAGAAAGCTTAAAAAATGTGAATATGTTTCAACTCAATGAAATGACAATCCTTTACATGAAATCCATACAGGTAATTAAAAGGTATTTCTTACTCAAAGGAACCCGATCTCAACCTGTCCCACACCATTGTATGATCAGGAGGTGCACGGACCTTATTTGACTATTCCAAAATTTCACTCATTTCCATCCAGTCACATAAACTTCATTCCCATAAATCCACCTTAGGGGTCTCTATTCTTTTGCAATTTTTCTATAAGTCCCTGAAAGTCTTCCTTAAGCATTTCATGTCATACCTATTTGAAAAGGTCTTGTATCCTTGTCTACTTGTGTGTTATTGTTCATTACCACACTCTCGCAGTTAGCCCAAATCCTCTTGGCAGGTTTGCGGTAGCTAAAGGACTCTAAATTATGTTTACTGCTTTCCCGCAGCTCATAGAAATCTCACCAACGGTATTCCAGTGTAAGTGTATATTGATTTAGGGTTTATCGCAAACCCGCAGTGGTCCCAAAATAGGTTTGTGCCATAACGGTGTGGGGTAGTTCAAAGTAACATTTGCTTGGTCTCGTGACCCCGCAACAGTTTCTAATAGGTCTTGTGGGCTTGCGGTGAGAGTTTCAAGTAGCATTTGTTGAGGATCACAACCCCGTGGTGGTCAATGTAACGGTTTGCGGTGCTACGGTAAAAGACAAGTCAAGGGAAACAACAGCCCCACGGCCCCGCGATGTCCAATTCCCCGACATGCAATAACGTGGTGAAATTTGAAGTAACGGTGGTTACCCCACCACCTCGCAATAGTAACCTCACTAGGTCTGCGGGTTGACGGTGAGAGTTTCAAGTAGCATTTGTTGTGGATTGCAACCCCGCAGCAGTTAATGTAATGATTTGCGGTGCTGTGGTAAAAGATAAGTCAAGGGAAACAACAGCCTTGCGACCCCGTGACATCTAATCCCTGGCCTGCAATAATGTGGTGAAAGTTGAAGTAATGGTGGTTACCCCACCACCCCGCAACAGTGAGCACACCAGGTTTGCAAGGTGGCGGTAAATGGAGAGTAGTGGACAATGACCGTCAAAAGGGCTCCCATGATCCCACAATGGTTGTCAACAATGCATGCGGTGATGCGGTAAGGCATTCAATGATGAAATGACTACCCCACTACCTCATGAAGGTCATTATTAATGCATGCGGGAGTGCGGCTATCGAGGATCATGAATGTAATTCTTGCAGTAATCTCCCATCCGTTGGATTTGTCTAAATCGACAGTTCACATTTGAAACAATATAAATGATGAGATTTGCCAGTCTTTTGGCATGAACCAGAGTAATGTCGAGGAGATTTGTGCCACAGATGAATAAAATTCATAATTTCTTCACATTTTCTCATTCAAGTGAATTCAATGGCAATTGGTGATTGGAAACTCAAGATTTGGTGCGCTCAGCAAACTTCATTCAACTGGGTAAGTGAAAATTCATCCACTTTTGTATCTAGTTGATTTCTGCTTGCATTCTTCATTCAATTAAGTTTAGCAGAGCAAGTAGTTGTCAAAACCCTAGTTTGTAGAGATAGTATACAATGGCACCTAAGAACACAGAGTCTGTAAGTAAGAAGGCCGAGTTCTTTGCACCCAAAGAAAAGAAATGATCTCTTCAACAGTCCTTGTTAGATATTTTTCCAAACTTAGTTGATAAAAAGTCCAAAAGGGTTTTCAAAGATGAATTTCAAGGATGTAGAGATGCTATAGTTCCTGTCTCTAGATGGAATTTATTGTTGATTTTGGTAGCTAGGTCGGATCCCTTCTAGAGACCGACCTAGTCACAAAATGTTGAATGGCCTATCGGCCTCAGCATTTCAAGAATCTCAGTTGTATTATTCGATTTAAGGCAGGCCCCAATTGGGTGAACTCATTATTCTATGTATCTTGAAATTATAAATAGGTCAGGACCTATTTCAAATGTAACATATATGTAATTTGACGCCAAAATTGTTTGTGCAATCTCATATAAATGAAGAGTGACTGGCAGTCACAACATATAGCAATCACTTACCAAATTCTGCTCTGTGAAATCTAATCCATCAGCGATCTACTACAAGCACAGTGAAAGGGCTCCGCTGTTGGTTGAATCGTCCAATAGGTTCATCGGTTCAAAAGTTCAACGAGTTCATCGAGCTCCACTGGTTCAAAGGTTCCACAGTGAAAGGGCTCCACCGATAGTTGAACTGGTTCAACGGTTCGATGGTTTGACGTGTTCAAAGGTTTGACAGTGCAAGGGCTTCGTCGATAGTTGAATTGGTTCAACGGTTTGACGAGTTCAAAGGTTCGACAGTACAAGGGTTTCGTCGATAGTTGAACTGGTTCGACGGTTCAACTGGTTCACTGGTTCAAAGGGTTTGATGATTCAAGAAGTTCAATGGTTTGATAATTGATTTGATCTGCAATCATCGGCGAACCTGTTACTTGGTGTAGCAGATCTGTTTTAGCTTGAGTAAACCCTAGATCTGCTAAAGTTTCAAATAAGTTGTATTTTGATATCTATGTTTCGTGCCATAGCTAGACGAAGTTGTAATATGTTTCTACTCTTAATATAAATCGAATCTGATATTTTCTTGCTGGGTTTTTCACCTCCAAGAGGGAGGTTTTCCCAGGGTATATGTGTATTATGTGTGCATTTGAGTTTTGTTATTTCTTACTGTAAATCTGATTATTAAAATTTAACATGGTATCAGAGCCAAGGTTAGATCTAATCAGATTTGTCTAAGCAATTCAAGCAGATTCAAATGCAGACCTTGAGATGAACTTCATCTCATTAGATGCGAACAATATTCAGAAGGCTTCTGAGGTTGTCAATCCTTGTCATGTTAGAAGGGTCTAGGTGTCATGGCCTGAGTTCTTATGATGGCGTATCTTTGTGTTTTTCTTCTTTTGGCAAACCATTATGAATGCCTTGAGAGTGGTTAATTTAAAGACTATTGGGAGTTGAAGGATAATATAGTAATCGCTCCTAATATTGGTAATCGCTTGGATTAAATGTTGGAGGTCACATAAGGTCGTTGCTTCAAATCAAAGTTAGATGGGAGGCAGGAAAGGTCTGATTGTCATATAAGGTGAAATTTGAAAAATCACAGCTTTATAAAAATCATATCGACTTTTGTCCAAGCTTAAATATGGAGAGACATGAGACATCGTGATTGGAATTATATTAGTCCAGACCTTCAGTGCTAATTAGAAGTGGCATCTCAGAGCAAAGTGAGACATTGGTAATAATCTTGGGGTTGAAAAGATCCCTTTTTGAAGCTGCGTGTGAAGTTATGTGCTCAAGTAATACATTACTATTGTGGTGTGAGGTTGATATGGCCTAGTATCCTTTTGCAAGAGATTCATGTGTATACATTCTCCAAGTGTGCCTAATACTTATCATCAAGATGTTATCCAAACTTGGGGCCGAGTCTTCATTATCAGTTGATATGAAATCAGGATGAGGGTAAAATTGATGGCAACATTGAGTGAAGGTGGCAGAGATGAGACTCAGCTAAAGATCTAGCTCAATGGCATACTGACAACAGAAGAGATCGTGCCTCCTCTTGAATAGTGATCTCTGGGATGAGATCCTTTGGAGTCACCATTCATTCACTATGAGATGTTCATGCTAGTTGTGAAAAATTTCTGAGTGTGAATCAGAGATGATAAGAGAACTGCAATTTCGTTGTGATTGGATGGTCACATCGATACCATTCTCTATGTGCATGGACTGTGATAGTGCCTTGAGGGACCTAGTTCTATGTTAAATATGCTGGCTGCATAATGCATCTGAGAAATCTGAGTTGACCAGATTGTCTCTTGTTGTGCTGAGATTAGCTCTTTCGAGAGGGGTAAAAGATGGAAGAAAGATATATCAAAATCAATAAAGATAAGTTCTATTACTTCCTTATTTTTTTTGATTTTTTGACATTTGCTATAGTTTGATTCTTATATATACACTATTATTATTATTATTAATCCTTTAAAATGCAGGTTGCATCGAGACGCAAATGATGATGAATTAATTATCTAGGATTATTTAAGGAGATTCTGATGAGAATAGATGAGTACTATTAGTAATCTCTCCTTAAATGTCTTTTTGACAAACCAAGAAGCATAAGAGACTGCTTTCAAGAGAAGAAGAGCTTGATTTTGTAGGCTGAAGTATGGAGACACAGCTTGCAGCCATGGGACTAAGTTAGTGGTTGAAGACATCTCTCGAAAGGAAGAACCTATTCAGGTTATCATTGTGAGCAGTCTTTTCGAAAAGGAGAAATTAACCTTCAGAGGGAGTTTTGTGACTCAAGGAGAAGAAGTGAAGGTTGCAGTGTTGCAAGGCTAGATGCTAAATCCTTGAAGAACCTCTTCAGCAGTTGAGATCAGAATTGCTCAAGATAGTCAACCTGGATTTAACATTGGTAGCTCCACAAACCTCTTCAGAATAAAAGTGATGAGGTCGAAGAGGATAGCCCTGAATCTCTACAGAGGTGTGCGCTAGAAACCATTTCTCTAAGGCAAGCGTTGCAGGCAATCTTGGATGATGAGGTCAGAAGGTTGATGCAAGTACCTGAGATTCAGAGAGAGTCTACAGAATCTAAAATTCATAATGATCCAAGTGAACCTTTGGATCCTACCGATGGGCCTAGGGACATTACTGTGAATAAGAAGAGACCTCTCTGGATTCAAGAGGCAGAAAAGTTTGCAGCTCCAAGTGGCACATCCAAACAAAAAAAAAGGTAGGAGACCTTAGAAACTCTCCAACTATGTTGCATTAATGTGCAATCTCATTAAGAATGAACCTTCCAGCGTTTAAGAGGCCATGAAACAACAAGCATGGAAGAATGCTATGGATGAAGAATATCAGTCTATCATCAAGAATGATGTTTGGGATATTGTGCCCAGACCCAAAGGTAAGTCTGTCATATCTTCCAAATGGTTGTTCAAAATTAGACATGCTACTGATGGAAGTATTGAGAAATACAAAGATAGATTTGTGGCTCGTGGCTTCTCTCAGAAAGAAAGAATATATTATACCTTTGCCCCTGTTGATCGATATACTTCCATCAGGACTATCATTGCTATTGCTACAGCTAAGGGATGGAAGTTGCATCAGATGGATGTAAAGTCAGCCTTCCTCAATGGTGTTATTGAAGAAGAGGTCTACATTGAGCAACCTGAAGGCTTTGTGATCCATAAGAAAGAATCTCATGTATGCAGATTGAAGAAAGCATTATATGGTCTTAAGAAGGCTCCCCGTGCTTGGTATGAAAGAATTGACAAGTACTTGCTAGGTCTGATCTTGTGGATCCTACTGAATACAGGCAGCTGAGTGGATCCTTGATGTATCTAGTTAACACTAGACTTGACATTTGCTATGCAGTGAGTGCCCTCAGCCAGTTCATGTGTGAACCAAGGCAGATTCATCTTGTTGCAGCCAAGCATATCTTGAGATATTTGCATGGTACAGTTGAATATGGATTGAAGTACTCTTCTAATACAATCATTACCTTGGAAGGCTATTTTGATTCTGATTGGGCAGGAAGTGTCACTAATAGAAAGAGCACTTTTGGAGTTTGCTTCAGCTTGGGATCCGCCATGATATCCTAGTGCAGCAGGAAACAGTCTTCAGTAGCATTGAGTACTGCTGAAGAAGAATATATTGCAGCTTGTGTGGCAACTCGAGAAGTAGTGTGGCTTTGAAAACTCCTTGCAGGATTGTTTGGACAACCGTGGGAGCCTACAGTTATTCATAGTGATAACTAGAGCTGTGTGAAGCTCTCTGCCAATCCTGTGTTTCATGACAGATCAAAGCATGTGGAAACTGCGTATCACTATATCCAAGATATGGTGCAAAGGAATGCTATTCAACTGAAGTACATTAGCACTGATGAGCAAACAACGGATGTTCTCACCAAACCTCTTGCTTGAGTAAAGTTTGCATATTTTCGAGACAAGCTTGGAGTTGTGGAGAATGTAGCTCTAGCTGAGAGGGAGACTCAGCATCAGTGATACATTACACTGTATCTTCCACCCTTTGCGAGTAGGCATGGTGGATCCATCCTCTGCGAGTAGGCATGGTGGTAATGCACTCTTCTCTGGGAGAAGTTTGAGGTGAAAGCCCTCTTCCATCCTCTGCGAGTAGGCATGGTGGTAATGCACTCTTCTCTGGGAGAATTTTGAGGTGAAAGCCCTCTTCCATCCTCTACGAGTAGGCATGGTGGTAATGCACTCTTCTCTGGGAGAAGTTTGAGGTGAAAGCCCTCTTCCATCCTCTGCGAGTAGGCATGGTAGTAATGCACTCTTCTTTGGGAGAAGTTTGAGGTGAAAGCCCTCTTCCATCCTCTGCGAGTAGGCATGGTGGTAATGCACTCTTCTCTAGGAGAAGTTTGAGGTGAAAGCCCTCTTCCACCCTTTGCGAGTAAGCATGATGAATCACCCTCTGCAAGTAGGTATGGTGAATATCATGGGAGAGATTCAATGATAGGCTTGTTCACCCTCCTTTGGGAGTATCTATGGTAAACGTAATGTGGAGATGACAATAAGCACTTATTTTCTCATCCATGGAGTAGCCATGGTGGTAGTCACTATGTGACTTGATCCTTATGAAGGAATCCTCCCTAGCTAAGAGGGAGTGTTGATTTTGGTAGCTAGGTCGGATCCCTTCTAGAGACCGACCTAGTCACAAAATGCTGAATGGCCTATCAGCCTTAGCATTTCGAGAATCTCAGTTGTATTATTCGATTTAAGGCAGGCCCTAATTGGGCAAACTCATTATTCTATGTATCTTGAAATTACAAATAGGTTAGGACCTATTTCAAATGTAACGTATATGTAATTTGGTGCCAAAATTGTTTGTGCAATCTCATATAAATGAAGAGTGACTGGCAGTCACAACATATAGCAAACACTTACCAAATTCTGCTCTGCGAAATCTAATCCATCAGTGATCTACTACAAGCACAGTGAAAGGGCTTCGTCGTTGGTTGAACCGTCCAACAGGTTCATCGGTTCAACAGTTCAACGAGTTCATCGAGCTCCACTGGTTCAAAGGTTCCACAGTGAAAGGGCTCCGCCGATAGTTGAAATAGTTCAACGGTTTGACGAGTTCAAAGGTTCGACAGTGCAAGGGCTCCGCCGATAGTTGAACTGGTTCAACGGTTCGATGGGTTCAAAGGTTCGACAGTATAAGGGTTTCGTCGATAGTTGAATTGGTTCGACGGTTCAATTGGTTCACTGGTTCAAAGGGTTCGATGATTCAAGAAGTTCAATGGTTCGATAATTGATTTGATCTGTAATCATCAGCGAACCCGTTACTTGGTGTAGCAGATCTGTTTTAGCTTGAGTAAACCCTAGATCTGCTAAAGATTCAAATAAGTTGTATTTTGATATCTATGTTTCGTGCCATAGCTGGACGAAGTTGTAATATGTTTCTGCTCTTAATATAAATTGGATCTAAGATTTTCTTGCTAGGTTTTTCACCTCCAAGAGGGAGTTTTTCCCAGGGTATATGTGTGTTATGTGTGCATTTGAGTTTTGTTATTTCTTACTATAAATCTGATTATTAAAATTTAACATTTATTCTAGTACTTCTACGACAAAAAAGATCAACAAGCTCCTATATGCAACCCATGGATTCTAGACATGGCAAAGTTGACATTGCCCAACATCTTTGTAGACATTGAACTTATCACAATAATGGCACATTGTTATCACCCATCTACTAAGATGGCAAGATTACCTAATGGCTCACCATTGGTAACAATATCAAGGAACTCAATAATAGAGTGTTTCATGCTTAACAAGCAAGCTCTAGCAGTTGTAGATACTCAAAAGAGTGAAGAAGACTACAAGAAGTTGAGGAAAACCTATAGGACTGATGAATTACCCATGTACATGAGAAAAGATGCCAATAATAGAAGAATGCCTATTCCTACTACATCTGTGGAGCCCTTTCTTGTTGATGATTTCACAATTTATTTCAAGAAGACTTATTTTGCATTGTACCAAATTCTAGGGGTAGATGCACAAGATAAGATGCCAATGGGAATAATGATGATGGCAATGAGGATTCAGAATCCTGAATTGAACATTCAATACGATTTTGCCTAATATTTGGAAAAATAATTGCAGGGGCGATTTCTTCACATATTGGAGAATAGGGGACCGCTAACATTTAGACATTATTCTCTTTTGTGCCATTTGATTATGTTTCAAAATAGAATGTGCTGGGGTTCAAGAATGACATTAACTATGGTTGTTGATAAGGGATACAAATTGCCTATGCAATGCTGGTGTTACCTTTGGGACATGAATTGTAACAAAGGTGACTATGTTTCCTTTCATGATGATTTCTCTGTCAAGATTATGGCTTCTTTGGGGCACCCTGTACCAAGATTAACAAAAGAAATAGGCCAAATATTGAGACCTCATGAAATGATGCTAGAGAAAGGGCATACACACAATTTTGGTGACTTTTTCTTTTTTCCAAACTACATATTGATATTGGGATATGGATGCACTCAAGCTCCACATATTTTGCCTAAGTTCTGTCCTTGTAGGTTGGCATTTCTTGAATTTATGTGGCAAATGTTGTGGATGGAGAGGGATTTGATGAAAAAATAGAAAAATGGGACCTTTTTGCCAGATTTGACTATGTTTCAAGGATTTTCTATTGGTACTGACACTCTTGAGGAGTTGCAAGAGTACTTGAAAAGCATATATTCTTTGGAATGTGCTAGAGAAAGGGTTTTTGATCCAGAAGGTCACATTTATTTTGTGAGACAAACAATTCTTACAAAGTTTGGGGTTGCCCATCATGTTGATTATGAGGAAGATATCATCAAAAATTGCCTCACCCCAAATGAGATCTATAGCAGAAAAAGAAAATGGGACATATTGATGGACATTGAAGATGAGAGGAGAAAACAAAACCCCAAATTTTTAGGATTCTTTATTGAAGAGAATGACCCAATAAGAAGAATCAATTTGACTCTTGACAATTTTGAAAGGATATATGGCAAATCAATAAAGAGCCAGCCTACAAAGGCTGTTAAGCTCCCTGCAAAGAGGTCAATTAGAGTTTAAATTTTAGAACCTGATCCTGATACCATGACAATGCAAGATACCTCACTCCTTGATCAACCACCTCCAAAAAGGCAAAGGACTGATGATGTAGTTCCATTAGTGCCCTATGAGATGACTGAGGGGATCAGAGACACAGAGGAGGTTGTTGACATATTGCAGCATATGAATGAATATGGAGAGTTTGATCAGCCTCCTACATAGGAAGCAGAGGCTCACATGCCTGAGGTTAGAAAACAAGGTCAAAAGCAGGGAGAAAAGGAAATACATGATGATGAAAGTATCATTGAAATGATCAATTCATCAACACTCCTGAATTCAAGGACTTTTGGATGAAGCTGAAGATGAAGGAATTTGATGAAAAGGTGGAAATAAATAAAATGGGAAGTGATGAATCTCAGCATGAGCAAATTATTGTTCAAACTTTCAAGGATATGAAAATACATGAAATAAGTATCAGTCTTGAGGAGGCCAGACAACTTGTCTTGAAGAGAAATATGCTGATCATTCCTGGGATGGACTTGAAGACAATGTTCCTTCTTGACCAAGTCAGAAATCAAGATGATCCAATGTTGGTATCTAAATTTGACTGTGACAATGGTATGAGTGGTGTGGGATATAATCCCCAAATTGAAACATTGGCCATATGGAGCATGCAGAAGAGCACTCAGAAACCAAGGTTGCTAGATGTTGTGCAAGAAATGAGGGGGACAACAATGGTTAAAACATTGAAAGATACGTCAACATTGGAAGCAACCAATATCACTATACATTCAACCATGTTCACTAGAGCTATAGTTAAAAACATGGAACAAAAGTTGCTTGAGTATGAAAAGACTCAAAAGGAAATGAATGAAGAGGTAAATAGATTATTCATGGAAAATGTCAGACTGAAGCAACAAATGAAAGGTGCTAGTTCATCTCAAAGCCTAGAAATTGTGCCTTATAAAGTCCCTGTGCCACCTGAATTTGATGACAAAACTGTTCCTGATGAGCATTTGAATGCTCTTAAACAAAGTTTTGAAAATGAAATTGAGAAATTAAAATAGGCCAATGAGAATGTAGACACCTAAAAATGTCCATGTCTTGCAACACCTTGTCATTAGCATGTTTTGCCCTAGGTACCCATGTCATCACCTAATTAGTTAAATAAATTTTATTTATTTGACTAATTTATTTTATCCCCTTCCAATCCCATAATCCTATCTTCTATAATTAAATAAATAATTATTTATTTAATTATTCATGGCCATTAATCCTCTCTAGTTAAATAATTATTTTTAATTGTTTAATTAGTCACTTATCTATTTTTCTATAATTAAATAAATTTTTATTTATTTAATTATCTTTCCACATCATCTCCCATCACAATCCAAATTAATTAAATAAATTAAATATTTATTTAATTAATAAATTTAAAAAAAATAAAATCCTCTTGCTTTCTTTCTAAAAATGCAACTCATGCATATCTAATTAATTCATTTAATTAGATAATTCTTCAATTATTCCTCTCATCTTTTTAAGATTTATTTCCTTTAAAGCAAAAATCAATATCTTTTTATCCTTTTAAAATCCTATCTTATCTTATTTTATTTCCTCTTTTGTCTAATAAAACAAAAATCTAATCCTTATCAAATCTTATCTTATCTTCTTCCCTCCACATCAAAAATCAACCCTTTGTCTATAAAGATGGCCTCTCATAAGCCATTTGGAGGCACGATTGAGTTTTAAGTATCCTTATTCTGTCGAGTTATCTCTACAACTTTTCTCCATCATATCCTTTCAACTTTATGCTGCGATTTGTGGGCAATCAACATTTGATCATCTACATCGATCAATCATGCATGTATCACTTTGAGGTCTTCGGAAGGTTTCGGTAAGAGGTATTTGCATTTTATTGTTTCTATCTTATATTTATCCAAATTTCTCGTTTACATTCTGGCACGCCCGGTGGGACCTACTTCTTCTGATCAAATTTTATGTTTTTTGCAAATTTTTGTAGTAAAAATTTGTGTTTCTCTAATCCCTGTTGTCGAGTTTTGCAAGAATCTATCAGAAGGTGACCTCCTGGGTTGAAATTGACACCACCAACGTGCTTAGAAGGGTCAAAAACCTTAGAATCTCCTATTAATTCACAAAAATGAGAGACTGAAAAAAATCTCTGGGATTTTTTGAGGGTGCATCCTTTTATCCAACAGTCCGAAGGGTGCTTCTGCAAGGTGCATCATTTTATCCAGTGGTCCTAAGGGTGCTTCCGCATCCTTTTATCCAGCGGTCTGAAGAGCATTTTCGCAGGGTGCATCCTTTTATCCAACAGTTCGAAGGGTGCTCCCATAGGGTGCATCATTTTATCCAGTGGTATAGAGAATCATCCACTCTTTGAAGCAAAAAAAATCATCCTAAGGTATTGAAATTTGATCTCCAACATCGCAACCACTCCACATCCTCATATGCTACTCTACCACTTGTAAACATGGACATGGCATTTCTAAGCAAGACCTATGATAACGATCCTTATGGCACCAAAAGAATGCTTGATCAACTTAAGTGGTTATATAGAAAGGAAGAAGACCCTGTGCCACCACAACATCAACAATTCCCACATCAAACCCAATCACCGCATCAACAACCTCCATATCAATCCTATATATCCAGCCCATCAACCTTATATCAACCTTCAACACCCTACATTTCATCCCCATCCACATCATATCAACCTTCAACCTCATATCAACCTTTACCTTCATATCAATCTTCATCCCCTTATACATCCATGCCATTATATCTATACAACCAATTAATACCTCCAACTTATCCATCTCCCAAACTTTGTCATGCTAACTTTGATCAAGGGAACACCAATCTAGTACACCTGATAACTGAAATCCAAAACCTATATCAACAACCATTTCCCCATCCAAATCCCCCACCCCTAGTCCCCATCCTCCAATCACTCCATCACAATATCCCTCCAACCCTATCAACCTTAATCCATCATCCTATGTGTCTCCCAATCCATCAAACCCTATCACCCATTCACCATCTAATCCACCATCAAACCTCCCAAATTTTAAGCCAAGAGCACCCAATGAATCCTTGATGGATTTTCTCTGAAGAAAAAAAGAAGCTAGGGAGTCCTTCCAATCTTCCACTCCTCAAACAACACCATCTAATCCAGCACCTATCCTTGAACCCATCCAAGAACAATCACTCCCTAATCCCATCACCCACCTATCCAATCCTAATCCCAATCTAAGCCATCTGCCAAGTCCTAATCCTAAACCTACCTCTCCATCTACTCTTATTGTTCACCCCCTATATTGTTCATCCACCCTTACCCTTGCAAAGGATGTGATCCATTGGCTACTAGCTAGGAACAATTTATCCCCATGTCCAACACCTATCATTACGCCTATCCAAGAGCCCTCTATTAACATGCCTAGCCCTTCAACCCCATCATGTGACCCACAAGCCATCGACCCTATTCAAGAGCCTCTTATCATGAGTCCAAGTCAAAGTTCATCACACTCTCTTATGGATGAATACCCAGAACCTATCAAACTTGTCCAAGAGCATCCCACTTTCACTTCTATGAAACCCCAAGAGTTATATCAAGAGTACAACCCTAAGCATGTGGAAATGTCGAGTCCTAGTCCTAATCAAGAACAAATCTTCTCTATCCACCCCATCCATAACCAATTTATTTTCTATGATCAAGATGATATCCTTGAAGAGCCTATCTACGAACACCTTGATCCTATCCATAATCCCATACCCATCCATGAGCAAGATATCCAAATTTCTTCTATCCATCCTCCATCTAGCCCCATCCATGATCTACAAAAATCCACTCCCCTTAATGAGACAAAGGCCTCCCAAGCAAGCATAAAAAATCAAACCAATAATGATCCTTCCACATCCACCATCAACCCTATTCTAAATCCACCATCATATCCTATTGGTCTTACCACCTTCATCCATGAGTGTTCCTCCTTAGAACACCAATAACCATTATCCTCTATCTCACCTTCTCCATCTAATAAGGAACTCGTGTCTAGTGTTCCACCTATACCTAGTCCCATTGTTCACCGCATGCTTCAAAACATGAACTACTAAGGTAAAGGCTTAGGCCTTTATCAACAAGGTATTTTGGAGCCTATCCATGTCAAGGTCCCTCCACGCTCATTTGGCCTTGGATACACACCCCAAGGTCAACAATCTAAAGATGTTGGTACTTCCTCCATGCCTCCTAAGTCCACCACCTTCCATCGTAAACCCTATCATATACCTAAATCATATGTTGCCATTCCACCTCCATCATCTTACAAATGTCAAAAGTATGTGACCGTTCATCTTCCACCATCAACTTTACCTCTGCTTCTTCCCACTCCTAATATCCTTCCATCGAATCTACCTCCACTACTTCCAATACCTTATCCATCCATCCATAAATCCTCTAAAAATCCCAATCATGGCCAACAAATGCACACATTGTCTAAACAAGGAGCTTCCGCCTACCCCGCTCATTCCACCATACCCATGGGATTCAAAAGCAAAAATTTGGATGCCTTACACATAAAGCAAAAAATCCTACAAATCCTAATACCTTAGGGTACAAATGCAAAAATTCAAAGCAAAATCCATCCAAGCAACAATCCAAGCCCATACCTCAAAAAGGAAAGGTCAAAACTAAATTGGTTTGGATCCCTAAGTAAAAAGAAGCAATCAAGTCTAATAAGGCATCCACCTCTCAAGAATCCCAATCCTCCTCTTCCATCCAAAAATCTCATTCCATCCAAAAGTATCAAATTCCTCTAGCCCACAAGCAAAATAAAAGTCATAAAAATACAAAGTCTATGTGGGTACCTAAAGCACTTCATCATCCATCTCCTAAGCAAACAAACACCATTGCTTCCTACACCACCATCCCATCAAAATCTGCAATGTTTATCACGGTGTGTGCAATCGTTGGTCATGGTTCCATTTCATCACGCAACACTTCCACATACCTCCATCTCCCCACCTTTCATCCACTATCCTACATATCTCACCCATCATATCCCTATGATCCATGCTTTTGCATAAGCCTTTCACCCATCCCCTTGCATAAATCCACGTCATAATCCACATCATAATCCATTATCACACCTCCCATAATCTGCTATCTACTTACTCCATCTTTCACACAATCACCCTACCAACATCTATGAGCGACACTTGACATGGTCCATGCGACGACATCCATCTAACAGGACTATAACTTTCATGGAACTAGAAACTTGAGTCCCTGCCATCCATATCCATCTATCCCATCAAAAAGTCAAAAAAAAAAAATGAAAATGAAAAAAGTAAAGAGAAATCCCTTTGTCCAATGGTGAAAACCTGGTAAACAGGTGCCTTGGATAAGTACCATGATGAAAACCTGGCAAACAGGCATCATGTGTAAAGTGGATCTTCTATGTCACCTACACTTGGGGGCACCTTGTCTCATCCACCATATCATTTTCACCCTATCTTGCCATATCCTATTCTACAATCCTTAGCCATTACACACGTACCTATCCTATTGAATCCATCCATCCTCTCTTCCTCCTTTTGATCTTGATAAAGATTGGGGGAAAAATGTTGAAACATGCTTTGGTTATCTCTTGATGTACTCCATCCTTTCCAAAACATTCCTATCACTATCCTATCATCCTAAGCCTTGTTATGTAAAATGCTAAGCATACTATCTAGAATGGGGCATGTTGTTCTTATGCGACATAACCTTTGAGATCACATCCTTGCTCTCTTACGCATACACCCATTTGCTATATCACATCCTTCTATCTATCCATCCAATCTTACCTACCTACCTCATTGCGCCGAGACTTGGTTCTCCCTTGTCATTGGTATCTTGCATAAAGGCTTCACAAATTGTAAATCCATTTGACACCCCAAAAATCCAAAAAAAATAAAACATTCCAAAAACACAAAAAATTGAAACATATCAAAATCTGAAAATACCAAAACATCATAAAATGTCTTGAAAAAATACCAAAAACATCATCAAATGTCCTGAAAAAATACCAAAAACATCATAAAATGTCTTGAAAAAATACCAAAACATCGTAAAATGTCCTAAAAAAATACCAAAAACATCATAAAATGTCCTAAAAAAAAAAACCAAAAACATCATACAATGTCCTAAAAAAATACAAAAAAATCAAAATATTCCCCAAAATACAAAAAAAAAACAAATAATCCAACAAAAATCCAAGCAATAAAATCAATCATCATCAAAACAAATCACATCACACCCATTAAAACAAATCTAATCAAACCTATCAAATCAAAGCAAATCAATCTCAATCAATCCATCACTCGATCAATCTATCCACCATCAAAAATTAGAAATCAGAACTACATTTCATCTTTATCGTTAAATGCCTTGATCCCATGGATACAAGGTATGTAGGCAGTCTGGTGTATGAAGGAAATACTCAGATTCAGGCACAAGACGATACCCCTCCTCTATCTTTCATCTTTCCTCTGATCTTCTTTCTCTTCATCCATCACTTTCTTCTTCCATTCATCCATCTCCCACATCATCAATAAACACCCAAAACTACATATTCTCATGTCTCATCATCATCATTTGGTGCTTTGCTCTCGTGGATATGGGTATGTAGGTAGTCTGGAATATGAAGGAAGTATCCAATATGCAAGTACCAATGATTCATTCTTCCATCCCCCTATCATCTTCTCTTTCTTCCATCTCTCATCTTCTTCTATCACCTATCCTCATCAATTCATCAATCTTTCAAAACAATTCTTCCAATCAACCACTTCTCCAAATCATCAATCCATCACTTCTTCCAATCAATCTCAATCCAAGCAATAGATCCAAATGCAAGCCACCCTTTATCCATACCAATCAATTTAATCAAGCTTGTCAAATTATCCAATCACATTCTTAGTCTTGATCCTAATCTTGTCGTAAACCAAATCAATTAATCAATCATCATCATCAATGGGACATATTGTTCCCGCATCCTTGTGTTGTTCTAGGGATATATTGTTCCCCGCTATGATAACACTATCATCATCAATCAATCAATCAACAATTAATCATTGGCTTATAGCTTAACAGGGGCAATACTTTGTTTATTTTTGTATCATTTGTGCATGCATGCTTGCTTGTCTTTTTATCTTGCATTTGTATCACATCTATATCATTCCAGCTAATATTCATATCTTGTGTATGTTGGAATAGCTTTTTGCATTATCCTTTGCATCTAAGGTCACATCATACCTTTTGTGCATTAGGACTTTAATACTCTAAGTTTTCTTCCTCATACGTCTAGACAAGGTTGTATTACATTGAGGCATGAGACACATCGCCACCTCGGTCTTTATACCTTGGTGCATAACATCTAGTGCTATATTAATCATGATTGCTCACTTTCATTACAGCATAACGCATCATTCATTTCTTCTATTCATTTTCTTCCTTGACCAATCCATTTCATGTCGAGAGCCTACCCGTGTTTGTCCAACCCGCCTATCCTCTCGAGGGGGCATCCTCATCCTATCTTTCCATTACCACCTTTTTCCTCTATCCATACCTTAGCTTCTTTGAAATGATGTTACTCGACACAAATCTCATCATCTCAAACATCATCTCAAAGAGGGGCAACATGTAGACACCTAAAAATGTCCATGTCTTGCAACACCTTGTCATTAGCATGTTTTGCCCTAGGTACCCATGTCATCACCTAATTAGTTAAATAAATTTTATTTATTTGACTAATTTATTTTATCCCCTTTCAATCCCATAATCCTATCTTCTATAATTAAATATTTATTTATTTATTTAATTATTCATGGCCATTAATCCTCTCTAGTTAAATAATTATTTTTAATTGTTTAATTAGTCACTTATCTATTTTCCTATAATTAAATAAATTTTTATTTATTTAATTATCTTTCCACATCATCTCCCATCACAATCCAAATTAATTAAATAAATTAAATATTTATTTAATTAATAAAATTTTAAAAAATAAAATCCTCTTGCTTTCTTTCTAAAAATGTAATTAGATAATTCTTCAATTATTCCTCTCATCTTTTTAGGATTTATTTCCTTTAAAGAAAAAATCAATATCTTTTTATCCTTTTAAAATCCTATCTTATCTTGTTTTATTTCCTCTTTTGTCCAATAAAGCAAAAATCCAATCCATATCAAATCTTATCTTAGCTTCTTCCCTCGACATCAAAAATCAACCCTTTGTCTATAAAGATGGCCTCTCATAAGCCATTTGGAGGCATGATTGAGTTTTAAGTATCCTTATTTTGTCGAGTTATCTCTGCAAATTTTCTCCATCATATCCTATCAACTTTATGCTGCGATTTGTGGGTAATCAACATCCGATCATCTACATTGATCAATCATGCATGTATCACTTTGAGGTATTCGGAAAGTTTGGGTAAGAGGTATTTGAATTTTATTGTTTCTATCTTATATTTATCCAAATTTCTCATTTACAGAGAACATCAAAAAGGAGAACAAAGGAAAGATTTTCAGCATCATTGAAAAGATTTTGGAGTACAGGATTAAGATGGTGTTGGATAAGATTGAGGAAGTACATAAGTGCTACACTACTTTATCCCTGGCAATTGAACAATTGAAGATCAATCTTTTTGTTCTAGATCTTGTGTATACAAGATGGCAACCTGCACATCATACTTTGATGACTTTATGTAAAGTTCTGCAACAAAACCCAGATGCTCCTGCTACTCTCAAGCCAACTGAGAAGATGGTAAAAATGATCTTGGATGAGTATCAGTATATAAATGGAGAAAGTTAGAAAATGTAGGCAAAGATTGATTCTTTTTCCTCTTTCAAACATCAATTCATCCCATTGATTTTGGCAGAGGACAAACAAATCAAGGGTTTTGGTGAATGGAAAGATGAGTTTGGCCAAATTGTTTCTCAGATAATTAATCATTTGAAGAAGGATGAGGACATCAATGTTCCCAATTTCAATGTGATTCTGGATAGAGTAATTGCTCTAGATGCTGGATATGTGGCCAAGTTCATCATTGATATCAGAGTGTTGCTGGATAAGAGATGGAAGGATCACCAGGCCAACCTGCTTCAAATCCAAGAATACAAATGGCCTAGTGATTATGCTATGTTTTAGTGGGAGCAAAAATCTCTTGTAGTTGAAGACTGATCAGGCAGGGGAGCAATGAGCATAAAGCTGGCGTCAATATGCACCAACAAATCTTGGACTTCCTTCTCTTTTGTCTCTTTCTATTTTTTATGCTTTTCTTAATATATTCAAAATATATTTGGCAATCTAATTTAGACTTGTCAAAAGAAAAAACATTATAATATAATATATCAAGGGTGGGAATATGAAAAGCCATTTTGAATGTGAAAGGTCTGAAGCTTGTTGCTTCCTTCATCTTTATAAGAAGGAAACCAAGACCTTGGGGCTCTCTCTCTAGGAAATTTAATTTTGGAAAGAGACAATTGTAAGGCCTATTCTTTGAAGCAAATCAATCGAAAAACTTGCATTTCTCTGGTGCCATTACTTCTAGTTCTCAATTACTTGTTAAATATCTTGGATACTTTATCTGGTTGTCTCCATTTTGCTTTTTCCTTGTTATTTGAATTAACATATCAAGTATATGATTAGTTCTTCAAAACACATTTGCTATTTTGTGTGATTTGTTTGATAGGGTTTCCTCAAGTAGGGACTAAATTCCATTGAGTAGGTCATAGTAATCTAGAGAAATCAATTTGGATTTGTAAGTAGAACCAGGTGAAAACAACCTTGCATGTTTATGCCAACCATAAACTATTCCATGCCAAGTAATTCGAGTTGTGGCTAGAAGGAAAACACAAACCTTTCAATAATTTGACTCTACAACCCAAGAGTAGGCACTGTCATATGACTATTTGATACCACTGTCATTAGTCTTCTCTCAAATTCAAACCTTACTCTTTTTACACTTTCATTCATAGGTTTTGAGTCAAGGGAGTCAAGTCTAGAATGTAACGTTGTTGTTCCTATGTTTGCAATAAGAGAATACTGTCATTTGAAACTAATATCTCTGTCACACCTCATTATTGATCTATTCCCTTTTTCAACAGTCATATGGCTATGATATGCTTCTTCGCTATGATTGTTGCATGATAATGTAGACTATCACCATGTTTGTGTCACAGGGCATTTGACTGTATTATTAGATCATGTGTATTCTTATGGTCTCACAAACTCTAGGAAGTAACCTAAGACCCTTGGATTGCCTTAATACTCTCCTCTAACCTGCCATGCTCTAACAGTCTCTTATGTTGTCCTTTATCACCAACCATATACTTGTAGACTACTTTTATAAGTTTGTTTACTATCCTCTTTTATATTTTCCATAGGCTGTAACTCATCCATTAGCATCTTGACATTTTAAAACAAGATGCTTAACACTTCTATCATGATTGCAAGTGTGATTGTGTAGGCTATCTTGTGACCTGCACATGTGACCTATGAATTTGTCATCTATCCTTCATGCACACTTGTCATACAGTCCCTAACTTATAACTGTCATCTGCAACATTTCCATGACACAAAACCTTAAGGCCTAATTCAAGATAGTGTCTCATAAAAATCCTTATATACTACCTTCTACTCACACTCACAATGTGGAGATAGAAATCACTTACATACTCCTATGCCAAAGATTATGCTCTTGTTCATGATAATCTTAGGATTCACTTATATTTACAAAAATCTCATTAAATCTCTTAGAGACACCACTCTTTAAACAACATTGCCATGAAAGGCTTGTCATACTGCTCTCTGTCATTTGGTTTGGCATGTCATTATACACTGCCTTCATATTCTCCATTCATTGTTTTTCATGAGAGAAATCTTTTGTGATTCCTCAATGAAACATCACATACCTATGACTGCCCTTGTGACTATCATGAAACTTGTTAATATTATCTTCACAAACCATTTACTTGAGTTATTGCCTTTTGACTCGATAACAATGACTTCTTTTTTACCTTGTCTAACAAGGTTTTACATGGAAAACCTCCATAGATTTTGATGAAGGTGCTAGGGTTTAACAGACCTAAGATATTATCACTATTCATAGCTTTTAATATTCATAGATACAAAATCTACCATGAAAAACAGTGGAGATAACTCATATTTCGTAAATAGTAATTTGTGTTTTTCACATATTCATTTGAGAAATTAATATTCAAATGTCAATTTTAATTGGGTGTTCCTAGTGCATAGCTTTGTAACATTTGCATCTAGTATCCCTACATTAGAAAGCTTATGCAAATATTAAATTCATGAAGAGACGTTGAATAGAAAAACATAGTCATAGTGTTATCTTTAATAGGTACAAGCCTATGTTAAGGAAGGCAGTGAGCAATTTTTGTCAAAGGACAGTGGGATAGCACTTGGAGATGCTTGGTCAAGAGGCAAAACACGACAGTCTTTAAGGGATAGATTAAGCAGTAGAAACCTCAAAATTACAAAATTATCCTTCAATCCCTACAATCATATTCTAAAATTACATGGAAAATAGGTTCATTTCTTCATTTAGATGACGAAAAACACAAATCTTATCTAATATATTTAGTAGATCAAATACAGAGCACCAAGAAAAACTAATCAAGGGTAAACTTTAATTGTACTACCTGAATAAAATCAGAAAAAGATAAAGGTTGTTTTAGACCCAATCAGTTTATATTTGAATGTATTAGAGGATGCAGAAATATGGGAGCATGAAAAGAAAAATGTCTTGAATTTTATGTAAATCTGTAAATAGAATATGTATATTGGAGGCAATGTAAACTCCTAAATTCCTGATAATCTAACAAAGGAATTTTTCTACAATGTTATTGAGTTGGCTGCTTGGTCACCTAGCATATTGATTGTTTAGGGATATACACACCATTATATAAAGGATGTCTTATGTGGTAGAGGTAGACTATGCATATTGATAGTTGATATGTTTCAATATGTATTCGTTACAGACATTTTCATGCATATTCATATCCACTTATGTACATGCATATATACACTCTATTAGATATCTTTTCTTTTAGGATTAACTGCTTGGAATATTTAATACTCAAGTGATTCTTTCAATGAGCTATCATTGTTACACTCATCTCTTTATATATAGAAATCTACACATTTTTACATGCATATATGTGTCTATGTGTATATACATACAAACACACAAATACATGTATATGTGTATACACATAAACATAGATATACAAATGTATGTATATATGTATAGAGTAAATTATATATGCAGATCTCTCTCAATCACCATTATATGGGCATTTGCATCAGGTCAAAAATTGATGAATTAGGTATTTACTTGTATGTACCCCATATGTTGCTGGTGCAGGGTTGGGACATGCCTTGATTACAGAGCATGCTCCCCAGAAATGGGGACATTTAAAATATAAATTTTCCTAAACATAAAGCAAAGCAAAAAATACTAAGCAAACCTGGATATGAACAATTTACAGCCATTGAAGAGACATTTTGCATTATTTTCTCTTTATATTTTTAAGTACCAATACATTGACTTGGGAAGTAGATACACATTCAAACACATTTATGCATCTCTCTATGGTTCAATGTTTCATTGAGCCCTCCAATTATGTTTTCTGGGGATGCAGGGGAGAGGGAGTATGTGAAAATCTGAAAAGTGAATCCCTGGAAGCTCCCCTAAAATACAGGGAATATAATTTGAATAGGAAATTACCATGGGAATGGGGAGTACGTGATTGGGCTAGGAGGATGAAAAAAGGGAAATACAAAACAAAGTGACGATTGACAAGTTTTGCACAAGGGATAGCTATATTAGTATATATGAACAATAAAATGCTCTTTTATAGCTATATAAAAATTAAACTTCTAATTAACAAGTAGTGCATCAATTTTTCTTTCATGAATTCACTATGAATTCTAGTTGACCAATTAACACACCAGAAGATTCTAACTTAGTATGGTGATCCTCAAATCATAAAAACATAAATATGTCAAAAAAGATCTGATTTATATCACCAACATTAAAAATGACCAGGTGAGAGGAAGACTCATCTTGAAGGAATATAAAACTGATGGAAACCATGGTTGGAGGTACAAGCAGGCCCAAAGTCCATATCAAAGTGCAGGCGTTGAAGAATTAACATCATCATTATCACTAAATGAGGCAAAGAAAATTTGATAATGCACATAGAAATTAAGCTTAGATCGAAGGGCCTGGTGTGGCAATCTTGTGGGAGTGCAATTAACTTTTCTTGGGAGCCTTTATCACAACTACCAAAAATTAGAGAGGAAGTCAGCAATGAGCATCTATTTTGATCTCTTGGAGTATGGATGAGGAGTGAGGAGAAGTATGTTTGTGAAGAAGAACATCATATGTACCACTTTAAACAAAAAGATATGATATTTTAAACAAAAACGCTTACATTTGGAAGCTTTATAGGGCTTCTCAATATAAGCTCAAAAAACACCAAAATACGGGAAACAGTCTGCACTAAGTCATACTACATTACCGATATCCTTGTGTCCTAAAGTTATACTTGCTGAAGAAGTCCTCTATTCTCCATCAAACGTCTACAAAAAGGCTTGAGCTTCAGATGGTAATCCTCTTCATACATCACAAACTCGTTCATTAATGAGCATCTAGCGAGAACAAGATAAAGGATTTTTTGCACTAAAGATATCAGTTCGAGCTTACATTCCTTTGTGAGGCTCTTGGCTCTCAAACTAACGAAAGGACAATGGAGGAAATATTTGCATCCCACCAATAATTTCTCAATTGTAGCAATGGAGAAGAAATGATTAACATCTCGCCAATAATTTTTCAATTCAAAGTAGTTTTTTTAATTACCCACTTTTATTTATGTGACTAACTATTTAGTCATTTTTATTTGTATGACTAAATAATTTTTTAGTCGATGACCAAGTTAGTCATTTATTTACTCATTTATAGTCGAGTTGCAAAAAATTAGTAGAATTTAGTCATTTTTAGTTGTTGTGACTAAAAGTTTTAGTCACGTAGTCATTTATTTGCCAAATTCTACTAGTAATAATTATATTTTAAGGATAAACACTATCATGTACTTAGTGAAATAGTCAAATTCATAAAAGCTATTGATTGACAATATTGTAATGTAAAAAAGACAATCTTTAGTGAGAATTATTATAGTGAATGGATCATTAAGAAGTTAATGAACAAGGAAAGAAATGTGATGATATTTTCTCTAATATGCATTAAATAAACAATATTCAAAGAGGGATAATTATGGGAATAATTGAATATAAATGAATGTTTAGGTGAAACTTCTTTTGGTGTGTAGCAAGAGGCACTAATAGATAGTCTTGTACATTACATTATTGTTGTATGTTTTCTCACACACTCCTTTCAAGAAATCCATGCTACTGTAGATGGATTTATCCAGTCCCCTTTAGTTGATGCATTCTTTAAGCCCCAGATCTTCCTTGTGATCCATAGGGTTCCCTTCAAGTCCTAGATGATTCCAGTGATTTTCACAACTCAACACTTGAGCCATAGTTGTCATGATGCATGTGAAGCCTTCCCTTTGGCTTTTGGTGGACTTGGTGTCACTCACAAATCACATTAATGATTTAAAGTAAGTCCTTATCCTTCCTCTCCAGAAAGTTGTTAATGTTGAATCTAGCACATCTAAAAGATGTTTTGTTTGCAAGACTCCTTGTGTGGCCCCACCTCTCTCTTTCGATTGGTTCTCACAACCTCTCGTTTTCTTTTATGACTAAAAACAAAATGTTTTCATGGACCATCCATCACCAATCTGATGATGTAGATTTTCCTCTCAAATCTGGTGCTCAAATCTTTAATTTGAGCACCAAAACTAATTGTGCTAATTGGTGGGAGCATCCCAAGAAGATTTTAAAATTACCTACCTCCATACTCCTTCCTGTCTATGGATAAATGCCATTGCAGGTAGGTAAAATGACTCCATTGTCTTTGATGAATAGTCACAAGAAGAATTTTAATTTAAAATGGGCGGCAGGGAGAAAATTTATCCAGTGCTAGGGATCTTTTCTTGATGCCCCTGCATCATACTCTTAGGGTGACAAAAATGTAAGCTCCTTCTCACTGCTAGATCTATATGTTGCTGAAGGTCAGCAACCCTATTTCTATAGGTCATAGCATGTGTGGCTATAGGTGAACCTGTAGCTGAATTCCTGCACCTTTTCTTCCACTTTTGCTCCTTCATTATGAACCACTCTTCTTTGTCCTCTTTCCTAATGTTTTGTTTGATCTTCTTCATGCACCCAACATACTCGTTATCCTCTGCTAGCATGAACCTCTCATTTCTTCTAACAAAATCAACTCCCTTCCATTCCATACATGGGATAAACAAACCATTAATAAAAAAATCAAACTCCTTCTCAGCCTCATACATAATGCACCGCAACTTCAAAATATAATGGTCTTGTGACTACCCAATAAGCTCTTCACTCTTAATTTTCTCCTCCATTTGTTGCAAATTTGTAAAGATGTTCACCTCTTGTATATCCATGTTAATTTATTCCTTGACATCATTCATAAAGTTATCTACTACTGTTATACTAGAATGTTCAGAATAAATAATTGTCTCATGACAAATTTCAAGTGCTACGTCCTTTTTCTCAAATCCATCTACCGCTTCTTTGTTCATGCATTTTCCCTCTACATCTTTGGTTGTACATTTCTCCTTTAAATTCTCATTTAACATTTTGTATGATAGCTCTTGGTCCTTAGAAGTAAAATCATTTTCTAAATTTAATTCTGTATACACTAGGAACTTAACAACTCTTCCATTAGCTCCCCTTCACCTTGATATTCATCTACCACAACTGATACTTTTTCTTCTTTTGGCATTCCATGGAACTTCTCGATGTTCTCTTCCTCTAACTAACTCTTCATGCCAAAAGACTCTCTATTGTCCTCACCTATCATGTCCACCTGTAACATCATATTGTTGTCAACTTGCAGTGCTATCACTACTTATAGCAACATGTTCACTTTCTACCTTCACTTTTAACGCTGTCACTACCTGTAGCAACCTATTCATTTTCTACCTTCACTTGTAGCATTGAAGAGACTTCATTATCAACATATGAATCTGTACACTCAATTTTCTTTGTTGTAGGGACTAGTAGCATCTTATAAATTACTGTATAACAACCTGAAGCCTCACATTCCTTTGTTGCATCTACTTGTAGCTCTTCAAAAATTAATTCAACATGTGTGTCGTCATGATCAACCTCTTTCAATAATTCCTTGTCTAGAAATACTAATGTTCTAAAACTATCTCTCTCCTCCTCTTTGGTAGTTTCCAATGGAGTTAATGTATGCCTTCTCCCATTCTTCACTAAGGAATAAGTGTTTGTCCTACCATCATGCACAACTCTTTGATCATATTGCCACGACCTCCTTAAGAGTATATGGCACATGTCCATAGACATTATGTCACACCACACTTGGTCTTCATAAGTGCTAATCTGAAAACTCACCAAACATTGTTCATTAACCAAAACTTGATAACCCCTTTGCAACCAAGATACTTTACATGGGTTTGGATGAATTACCCTTCTCAACCCTATTTTCTCTACCATATCATAAGAAACTAGATTATTTGTACTACCTCTATCAATTATAACCTTGCATCACTTACCTCTTACCTTGCACATAGTCTTGAACAAACTCCTTTGTTGCATGGGCTTGTCCTTCCTTGCTCATTTTAGTAGCGTCCTCTTCATCATGAGGGCTTTTCCATGCCTTGGTTTCTTTGTGCATTTTGATGAAACATCGCTCCTCTCATCCATCCAAGTAACATGACTTTGGGTCTCTCTTATCCTACCACTATACTGCTCCATTTGTGTGCATTCATCTACTTTATGACCCACTTCTCCACACTTAAAACACTCTCCCATGAATCCTCGTTTTTGTCTTTGACCCAATCTACCTTCTTTTCTTGTTGGGTACACCTTCTCTCTTGGTTCATATCTATTTTCCTGATTGTAAGTGGGGCTATCCTCTTCCTCTTGGCTACACCTTTTTTCATTTGTATGTGTTGTCTCTTCATCATCATCATCATCATCATCACCATTAACAAGTTCTCTTTTGTCCTCAAGCCTTCTCTTGCTGTGAGTAGAACCACATTGTCTCCTTGATAGTTTCTCTTCTACCTTCAATGCATATTGGTAGGCCTCCTTAATTGTTCTCAGCTTTATCATGCTCAATTCATCTTGGATACTCAACCTCAAGCCATTCACATAACATGCCACCTTCTCATGCTCTAATTCTCGGTGACTCGACCTAATGAAGATCTTGTAAAACTCTTTGGTGTAACTTTTTACACTTAGCTCCTTTTGCCACAAGTTTTACATCTTCTTCAACAATTCAAGTTGATAGTTTGCTGGTAGAAACTTAGTCTTTAGTTTATTCACCATCCTATCCCATTGGGTGATCTTTTCTCTTCCATTTCTTCTCCTTTTAGTCTACACCGCTTTCCACCAGGCACCGTATGTCCTTTCAACCTTGTTTGTTCTACTTTCACCCTTCTTGGATCCTCTATATCATCATATTCAAAATATTTTTCCATTTCTGTTATCCAGTCTATCAACTCATCATGTTCTAGATTTCCTGAGAAACATGGTAACTCCATTTGTATCCCTTTTCCAATTTCTAAAATGGCTTTAATGAGCCTTCTTTCTCCTACACCCATTCCATCATTTTTATTTTTATTTTTCTGTGCTACTGCTGCAGCTCCTTTCTCTGTTTCACTCTCACTGTCAATACCTTCACATGCTCTGCCTCTCTCCTATCACCTTCTAGGGCTTCCAACACTTCATTTATCCTTCCTACAACGTCTGTTGCTGCAACAACCTGTACAACGTCTGTTGCTGTGCTTTGATACCACACTGATGGTGCCACACCCTGTTTCTCTTCTGCTGCAGGTAACCTTGTAGCAGCTCAATACAATCCTATGGCCCACACCCAACTTAAATACTTGCTATAGGTTAATTAAAGTGGTCAATACCTTTGCTGCTATTTACTTATGCTCACAAATTTCTCCTACTGTTGCTGCAGGTGGTCTAAAATTGACTTGCACATTCTGTCTTGATGTTGTAGGTTAAATCCACATAGATAAAAGCATACAAAGTTGTAAATATTCTCACATAAACATACACCATTAAAGATACATGGACACCAATGGAAATAACCATTTCTCTTTCTATTTACTTTGAAGATAATACTAAAATTTACACTTGTTAAGCTTTCAAAATACAAAAAATAAGGGGAAAGGTCTACCTTGTGTTAATATGTTTTCCAACCTCATTTGCTCCAGATTCACAATCACCCTTCTAAGAACAAACATTTTCCTCCATTCCTTTGGATTTCTTTCTCACACGCTACCCCACGCGGGCCTAGACGGTTCCTTCTTCTCATCCTTGTTGCTCCATTGACAACTCTTAACTACTTCCTCATGCCAAATTTTTGGCTTTCTCTCTCCATTTTCTTACCACCACACAATCTTCCTTTTTGGTTATTCCTCTTTTCTTTCCTTTGCACGCTATTGCCTCTCCCATATAACACCTCCATTCTCTTCCATCATCCACATCTTCTTTATACTCCAAAAGCTTCTTGCCTCTTACCATTCTGGAATGTTCTAGACCTTCCACACTTTTCCCCAAAAACTCTTCAAAATCCAGCCCCAAAATGATTTTAGCGCTAAAAAATGGCCTTCTTGAATGTTGCACCTACTATCATAGACTTCCCTCTCAAATCTAGTGCTCAAATCTTCAATTTGGGTGCCAAAACTAATCGTTCCAATTAGTGGGAGCAACCCAAGTAGAATTTAAAATTACCTTCCTCACGTACTCCTTCCTGTCTATGCATAAATGCCATTGTAGGTAGGTAAAACGGTTCCTTCGTTGTCATAGATGAATAGTCATAAGAAGAATTTTAATTTAAAATGGGTGGCAAGGAGAAAATTTATCCAACACTAGGGGTCTTTTCCCAATGCCCCTGCATCACATGCCTCCATCACTCTAATGATTATTGATGTACAACTACCATTGAATATTTGTTGTAGATGAATGCGATCTCTTCTTTGCTAGATTCCATAATTACTTTGCACCAAAATGTAACATATGGTGTAGGGTGAAAGTTTAAAGTTGTCACCTTTTTATAAAGGAAATGACCAACTCTAATCTAACTTTTTAACTTGAACCACTTGAAAGTGACATATATGTTTTGAATTTTGAGGTGATGTAAACTAATGACATGTAGGTTTTTAGTTTAAGTTTTTTAAAAAATAAAAAATTATTTGAATGTATTTTTGTAAAACTAACATTATAATTCAATTGCTGATATAATGCTGAAAAATGAGGTTAAGAAGGCCTCCATTTTTTATAGTAAATTTCATTTTTCCTTTAATTTTTCCCTATTGATAACTTGAAGCTTTAGTGCATGCATTAATATTTTTATTTCAATAATATATTTTAAAATAAATCTTTAAAATCTCATGTACTGAAAACACAACTATTTTGAGGGGCCTCTACCTTTTGTCTTAACTATTTATATGAGATAGAAAATGATTATATCATCTCAACATATAATCTTTCCTCTAGTGCATCATATTTTTTCAAATTTATTAGTATTTTTCTTGGAAAGACAATCAATCTTATATTTTTGTGCCAATGACCTACTTTTAGTGAAAATAAAAAAGAAAATATAAACACTAACTAAAATATAAAAAAAAATGTGTTTTTGAAAATTACAGTTTTAGATCTACAAAAGGGTATTTTAAATTTTTTTTAAATATGTTATTTATGCGAGTAGTAATGGCGTGAACATTAAGTTTTCAAAAAAATTATTTTTATTTTAAATTGACACCAAAGTGATGCCACATATGTATTTAGTAGACACTTCTAGCTAGAAAAGTTGTGACCTAGATCTATTTTAGTTAGAATGAATTTAATTAGAACATTTTTTTTACCCAAACTAACTTTTACTTAGAAGTGCTTAAATTTTATTGTGCTGAAAAATTGGTATAAAAGGTGAGAAATTTGAACTTTCACCCTACATGCACTTGATAGAGGTTATGATAGATCCAAATAATTATAGCCATGTTCCTAACCACCTGTGTGTGCTTCACTTCAGTCGCTTATTTGGTATAACTTAAGATCATTTGATAGATGGTGTATGTATTTTGACATCTTCCCCTTCTCTCCCTTTCATTCTTTATTCTTTGTAAATTCTCCTTGGTTCCTTTGGTTTCCATTACACAAAGATCTTTGTGGTTGTATAAATATGGGCTCAACCCCTATATAGATATATTTTGTTTTTCTAATATAAAGACATCCTTTGGCCTTATACTAAACAACTGACTAATCACTAATTTTTATATTTTGATTAATAAAAGTGCATGCTTTGGCTTTTATTTCTCATAACTCATCTCAGAGAGTTCTCTCTAGTTTGATTTCATTAATGTGTTTGTGTTTTTTTGCTTATGACCTCCAAATAGAAGCAAATTATTTGCATATATTTAAATGTTCACCGGTCATAGATACCAATTAATGTCATTCTATGCCCATATAGGTTTTTGGAAATTAAGTTGAGGCAACCTTGCCACAAGTGTTTGCATGTTCATGGATGATAGCTGGTTGAGCACATAACAGAAAGTTGATTTATCACCCCTATTTGGCATTCCTTCATCTTCCATTTTTCTATATTTCTTTAACCTTATCTCCTCCTAGCCCTTATCCTCTTATCTCTTTTCCTTTACCATTTGTTAGCATAAGTTAGAGTTTTTGATTTGCATTCTTAGAGTAGCTTTAGGTTAGTTGTAGTTTAGTAGTAGAATATAAAAGAAGCCAAATTTCTTTGAAGTCTTATGTGTAAATTTATGAAAAACTATTGATGCATGTGTTCCCATACTAATGGAACTTCTCATGTACTAGCTAAAAATCCATGGGTGTATCTTTTCATTGGATTTGGTAAGTGGTGGTTGTGGATTGCAAGGTTTGAACACTTAGTAGAATCAAGGACCCATACTTATCTATAAGTCTTTGGGCCCATGGTTTATCTCTTTCTTGAGAGATTTTTCCCCAACATCCATGATTGAAAATCCACTGCTAACAAATTTTGGCATGCTAGGTGGGTCTCGTCATAGTCTTCCCACTGGTTTTGATATTTGAAGTTACTATTTATGTGATCTTATGTCTATGTGCTTTGATTGACTACTCTTTCTAGTCTCGATGAAGATTGAAAGGATTTTGCTTCCTAGAAACTTGCATTCACATGGTGACTTCATCTTTGTGTTTTGGTTCTCACAAACCGTGTGCATGTGTATGGGACATTCTTTCTAGGTCTTAGGTGTGAGAATACTTCCTAGTGCTTTCTCTCTTGAACAACTTCCTCCTTAGGGAAGAATTATCAGACAACCACCTTATCTAAATCCACTTCTTGAGGTTCCTCTATTGCTAGCAATGGCTTTGTAGAGGAATGGAGCTTTTTAACTTGGAATAATGGTAGACCTCTTAGGATTGTGAATTGGAATGATCTACTTACTGCTTTTGTGAAGGCTCTTCCCTTCTTCAATGTGGATGATTATTTTACTCTTGTGAAGCATATTAAGGATGTCACCAATTTGTGTGCATTACATAATGTCACTAATGTGGACATGGTGCTAATACTTTGCCACCTCTTTTAAAGGCAAAGCTATAGAATGCTTCCACAAAGTCTTTACTAGAAGCATTAATAATTGGGATGCTTTTGGGAGACTCTTTTATGAGTGTTTCAAGGAAAGAGGAGATTTTGTGTCTCTCTTGTACTAGATCTAAAACATCAAGCATGCTCCTATAGAGGCCTTATTTGATTTCAACCTACACTTCTAGAAAACTTGGGAAAGGATTCCTTTGGGAATCAGACCATCATTTAATGTCATTTTTTGTATTCTACCTCCAAGTCACCAACATTGAACTTTCTATAATTATTTAGGCTTTGGGCATGATAAATATCAATATGGCCTTTTAGCTTAGCTTGTAGGCTAAAAATATCTTGATTTTGGTGGGCAAGATTGATCCCTAACCAACTATGTGTATCTACCTTGAGGTTATCCATACTTTTCCACCCTAGCCTTTTGTTGTGCTGACCTAATTGCAACGACAACCTCTTAACCCAATCCCTAGTCCTATTGCTCTTATGAAATAGGCATCCTCTTCCTCAAGGATAGAAAGTGTATAATTCCAAAAGGATTTTATGGAAATAATGTGATACATATCCAAAAAGTTGAATGTCTTTGGAAGACAACAAGGTCAACAACCCAATGGACAATGACTGGGAAAATAAATCAATTATCAACCTAACTATCAGTAATCTCAATGATGCCACTAGTTGCTTAACGTATTGTTCAAGATTGTATCAATGCTTCTCCACCAAGACCGATGGTTATTAGAAATCCATGGTTCTTATACCCTTGCAAAATGTTCTTGCAAAAATCCCTAGTCATGCATATTAGTGCATTCGTTGCAATTCTAGAAACTATCCAACAACTTATAAAGACTACTAGAACCACCTAACTTAGGATTCAAGGGCTCTCACTATGAAGCCCCCCTACACCCTAGAGGAAGAGTATTCACAAGATGCCCCAAGCACCCTTGATAGTTCTCTCATGAACTTCATGGCTGATGAAATTTCGTATGGGAGAAAAAGTGTACTAGTCAATGATTCATCACATGATCACTTCATACTTTATACTTAATGTTGTGGTTTGATCAATACCTATTAAAAAATTTGATCAACCTCCCACCACCCAACATATAAAGTCTACACTACCTCCTAAGGTAGTTGCTCATGTTCTGCTTCCCCTCCTTGAGTGACCTTAAGGATTTCAGACAGGTTTTGCACATGTCAACTCCTAGCTTTTCAACATTGTGGAGTTGATGAAGAAGGCTCCAATGAACTTATTTATGTGGAAAGCTTTGTCCCTACCTAGATAAATTGATCTATTAAGAGAAACCCTGTCTATAATGGCAAAATAAAACTAGGTAGTAGAACCTAGTAAAAGATACAAGGATCCTTGCATCATTCATGTCACATAAAGTCATGAGGTAAGATAAGACCTAAGCCCTTTAATCTTATCATCACTTTTCAGGACAAGCTAGTTCATAACTATATGATTGATTCTAGAGAAAGTAACACGATTATTCATAAGTTTGTTTTTGATGTTCTTGGTCTCACCTACAAACTAGTTGTTAAGGCTATAACCCAACTAGATAATACTCCTATTGCCACCCTTGGTGTCATTAGGAATTACCCATTAACTTTACATTCTTGTCCTAGAGTCACTATTATGAAAGATATGTATGTAATCAACCTATCTCCATTCTTCACAATATACTTATCTAGGGATTTCATTAAAAGAATGGATAGGTATGTTTGTCTAAAGTGGTCCAATAATAATGACCTAAAATCACTCTGTCATGAAGGTTTGGATTGGCAATGAGGCAAATTGCCTTCATCATGTGGAGCCCTATTTCAATCTAGACATCCACAACAAACACTGGGCTATGGCTATTGTAGAGAGAATTGCAAAAGCATATGTGGGTAGTTCAAAAGAAGAAGACAAGGTCATTAAGTAGTTGAAGGTAGCAACCTAGATGAACTTAAGACCCATTAAATGACCTTTTAACTTCTTGATTATAAATACAAGAGTTTTGGCATGTTCGATGATTTGGGTCTTGATATCTACTTCCCAACAAAGAAGACGAAAGGTGTCATGCCTCTTAGCTATCTAATGAGGACGAAAACCAATCAGATGACATATTTCATATGTATTTTGATGGTGCTAGATGTAAAGGTGGAGTAGGCATTGACATTATGCTTATGTCACCCTTTGAAAATCGATTGCTCTATGCTTTTAGGATATAATTCACTTGCATTAACAACATGCTCAAATATGAAGCACTCGTCCAAGGACCATAGATAGCTTCCAAAAGAGGAATCAAATATTTTTCTATCTTTGGTGACACTGAGCTTGTTGTAAGACAAGTTTGCTCCATCTATTCTACTAAGAACCCCGAGATGAGGTCATACAAACAATGAGTGTGGGACTTGTTCAAGAATTTTGATGTAGTAAACATATGAGTAGTCCCTCAACTCTAAAATTATGAGGCCAATCAAATGGTTACCATAGGAGCCAATTTTGATCCTATCTCTAGCTTATTCCATTAGTGGACATATTATATTCTTGAGCCCTATGTCAAGATGGTAATTAGACCTTATGTTGCTGACAATGTGATGTAGGAGTATCCTAGGGTGTAAGAGCAATCTTGCATCAACCAAAAATATTTTTCTTTCACTTTGCTTGTTTGTTTGTAAGTTTTCAACCATTAGTTAGTCATCACATCCTACTACATTTCATCGTAGATGCACATCTCACCTCACGGTTAGGAATATATGTTCTACTATGATCCTTCAATGATATATTCACTTTTCAAAAGTTTGTGATCACTGTAAATACATATCTTAGTTTCTGAACCTTATTGGGCTAGAGAGGCTTACATTCAATTTCACTGTTCATGGCTTGTAGTAGCTTTCTAGAGTTTGTGGTGATAAAGGAACACATTTATAGGTACATTGGACCTTGGAGTACTTATTGTTTGTACCACATCAAGTTTATTCAATGATCACTATATTCAAATTGGTAGATTCACCTACACATTTGGCTGACTACACATTTTATGACAGCGTTACACCACCATGTAGTTGACTATGATCTTTCACAAGGCTTGAGACTGCTATATAAACATTGTCGATAGACTATTTTAGAGTAGCATAGTTAGTGGAGAGAGTGAGATAGTTTGAGATATCATTTTAATTCGATAATTTTCATATTTGTAATCAAACAACTGAGCCATGCCATGTTGGAAGCCCATTGCGATAGATTGTAAGTCATTCATGACTAAGAATTAAAAAAGATCATATTGCTATTTATACTATCTCATTGAGTTTTCTTTGTGTGATTATGTGTTGTGCCATTTCATTGCATGGTTGGATAGTCCTTCATTTGAGCCCTCCATCCACGATTGCCTCACAATGATGTTCATTAGCTAGTCTAAATGATAGTGATATATACTTTTCATTCAGAATGAGACTAAATTCTCAATTGAATTGGGTGAAAAATAGCAATAGAATCCAAAAAGGTTTGATCACCTTAGAGAACATTTTCAACTTTGATGAAAAATTGAGAAAGACAAAGTAGAGATTGATGATCATCAAACTTGAGCTCTATTGGGACTATGAACTGTTTCAAGGAAAGAACATCTTGTTGAGCAAAGAATTATCCCTTGTTTTTTGAGAATACAATTGTTAACCTCTCTAGAGAATTCAAAGACATTTAGGCATGGTCTTATGAAATTATTAAGGTGTACAACAAAGACACTATCCATAACACCATTGAGACAGATCCTCATGTGCATCTAGTATGAAAAAATCAAAGACCAACAAATCCTCTCATTGAGAGATAAAAATATAATGTTATTTTTCTTGTGTGTATAATTAAGATCAAATCAAGGACATTTAAATGTGCATTAAATCTTATTTTGATCCATTTCAACACACTAAGAGGTAGGATTAGCTATAGATGAGAGACAAAAAAAACAAGATGATGGGAATGGAAATACACACATATTAAACTAGAAAATGGAAAATAGTAAAAACAAGGGTTTATATGCACATGTAGAGAGTGGTTACCATTGGAAATGGGTTTAGAATAATGTAGGGAGGTTGCAATTCAAATTTTGGCAAATTACAATGAAAAGAACTTTGTGCAATCTAGTGGTATGCCCAAGGGTATAGTTGCTCTTGGGGTTGTGCTTGGTCCTATGTGTCATAGAGACCTAACTTTTTTAGGAGATGTTCAAAATAGTTTGCTCGTTATTTCTTTGTATGGACACCTATCAAGGATGAGAGAAGAAGACATAGTAAAATAGCAAAATATGTTGATATAGGGCTTAAATACACTAAAAGACATACAAATAGAAAATGATAAGAATACACCTAATACAAAGGGTCATTCACCATAAATATGGATTATAAGACTACTAGGAAGCTGGCATTCAAATTTTGATAGAAACTAATGTAGGGACTTGGCATTTGGTAGGTCTATACCTAGGGTTGCAACTTAGTTCTCTCCTTATGCCCTGGACTATAGCCTAGTCCTAGGGGTGGCTTAGTCTAGTATGTTAAAACTGGCTAAAAATTTACATAGAGATTCATCTTGTCATTTCCAACATATTTCCTCTTGGCACTATGTGAGTTTCCTTTTGGATTGTTTGCATTTCACTTGTAAACACCAAGTTCAAAGAGGAAACTTTGCAAAACATAATGGTTAATGGGGAGTCTTCTTTGGTTGGTCCCTTTGTGACATTTTAAGAACAAACCCACCTAAAATATAACTGTAATATCCTTTTCACCCAAGTAACATTCATTTACTGGAAAGTTATTCTTCTCTTAACCAAAATAAAATCCTTGTATAATATTTAATGCACTTTAAGGTAAATTATTTGAAATAGATATAAATTAATCTATTTTCCATATATTGAATAAATGTTAAAACATAGTAAATGACATTGTACAACCAAATATTTCATCAATAAACTTTAATAACATCAATTTGCAACAATAATTTAATCAATGCAACATTTGTAATATTTCCTACAAATAAATATATATATTACTTATCTATGAAGCACTGAGATGCTATTATACGACACTCGGAGAAATAATCACAGGTCCTGGCTATTCCCGACAAAGAAGCACCCCCAGAGGAATCGGTTCTTACACAGAACCAACCGTGCCTCACGACATAAAACAAACACATCCTTGGCTAGGACACTCTTTGGTGTACGTTGTACCTTGATTTGGACACACTCTCCCCTTCTCCAAATGCTCAGTGCCCAGCCAATGACCCTAATCCTTACTCCTTTGTGCCCTCTGATTCATGTATACTTTCATGTATATCTTGTGTTATCTTGTTGATTGTCTATTGATCTTTGTATTATGGTAAATCTGTAAGACTGTATGCATCATTATCTCCATTGGGTTATGTGGAATTAGTTTGATCTATGTGTATATTCATAACAAGTAGTATCAGAGCTTTAAGGGTTTTTTCATGGCTTGCATATACTTGCATGTTGCTTGTATGTGCTTGCATGTGATGTATCTATACACTAATGATTCTAGGTGTTTCCTCCATCTTGAGAATCTTTGGAAGGAATTGTGGGTTGCAGTAGATCTTCTATGTGCTAACACTATTTTGCAGATCTATGAGATTAGTAGCCATATTGTCAGAACCATGGTTTGAGTTTGTGGGGTTTCACAGATTCATGTTTTGTTATAACCCTTATTTGTGTAGATCTGGTGTAAAGCTAAATCCATGACAATGCAAGAAAGGTTTTGGACTAATACAGGATATGAAGGTTTTGTGCAGGTTTTTGTTTGCAAATTTGAGGGCTTTGGGGTTGCAGATTGTGGTGATTTTTTACAGATCTGGGTTTATAAATTTGAGTTGGAAAAAGGGTTTCTTGAATGTGCTTTTTTGAGAGTTTTGAGGAGGAATTTTCACAGATGACCTCTTGTGAAAAAACTGACCTCACCTTTGGATTCAGGTGACCCAAGAGATGAAGATTGATATAAAATTTGACTTATTTAGGTCACTGGAGAAAAAAAAGAAATTTTTTTTAAACCCCCCAGGTTGACTGTATGGATCTACAAGTACAAGAAAAAAATTAATTTTTTACCCTACATGAAATACCTTTCTATAGTTTGCAAAAATTAAAATTAATTTTGCATGTCACAAACTATAGTTTACAAAATAAATAAATAAATAAATATATATATATTTTGCATGTTGAAAAAAAAAAGGCAAGATATAGGAAATCTTTTTTTAAAAGATTTGAATTAAAACCAAAAAAAAAAGGGGAGATTTTTTGGGGTTCCGCAGACCCCCTGCCGTATGCATGAATGGCCTACATGGCCTGGCAATGTCAACAAGCCTGTCGGCCCCGATCGGCAAGTCCTACTGTGGCCAGTAGGCTCTTAGGCCACCGGTCTGGCACCTATCCGGCCCGGCAGGGGTGCCGCCGGTGGGCACCAAACCCTGCCTCCCCATTATGGGGTTTAAACAATAAATTTTTTTATTTTACAGGTAGATTAAAAATAAAGTTTGACAGTGTTTAATAAACTTTAATTCAGACCTTTTAAAAATATTGAATTTAAACCTCTTTGAATTAATACCATGGGGTCCGTGAAAGGTGAAGACTTAAACAAATTGAAAACCTTATGAAATCCACTTGTCAAAGTTAACCTTGCACCCAGTTAGCATCACTCACCCATTCAACGTTGATGTCAATGATAGTACAGTTGTATGGATGGGTCCCACTAGGGGTCCCCCTTTTAGCCTTTAGAGGGCATTTTTTTTTGGGGAGGCATAACTTTCACTCACGGTGTCAGATTTTTGACTTCTTATAGGCATAAAAAAGGTCTCTCCGAGCACTACATAGTGATGCAAGTTTGGTGATAATATTTTTATGTTTGTATTAGAATTTGGTGCCTTGAAGCCAGACATTTCTCTGAGATAGTTTTATGCTCATAACTTTTATACAGAATCATATTTTTGATTTCAAATAGGCGTTGGAGAGCTATTTCCATGTACTACAGATTGGATCGTGTAGATTTCCAGTTTGGTGTGCAGAGAGGGTTTGATACTTGTTTCATCACTTGTGTGAGCTAGATATTCAGGGTGCAATTATGGGTGCATTTGGATGGATTTTTGGGCACAAACTTGTGGGAGTGTATGTTGCTATGTGACCATTAGCATGGTATAGTAGGTTTTCATATTTGTGCTTCCAGTTATGGGTTTACATGTATTTTTAGAGTTTGAGCTTTGATGGAGATAGGTACACAGGTTGTCTTCTGGTTTGAGGACATGTTTAATACACGTGTGAGACTTAGAGTCTCATTTCAGTGGGAGTTGAGTACAAGTATAGAGTTGACAATGATTATTGTGTCATGGATATGCACGTACACTTTTGCATTGACACGACATGATCATGTATGCGATTGACAGGTATGGGCTATGATGTTTGATTCATGATTACAGGTGGTGTTATGGTGTAGTTTTAGGGGATTGTATTTATCTCCTGGATGCTTGATTAGTTCCTTGACTATGGTTACTTGTGTTGTGGACTTGTTTGGCAAATCGAATCTAGCATTGATTTGGTGTTTGAGTCTTGGAGTCTACAGGTTGTCTTCTTTGATATCTCAGTTTGCATGTTACTAATGTGATGATGAGTTTGCATGTTACATGTGTTTTGGATCTTTGAGTTATGTAGTTTTGTGGATTTGCTACCCCTTGACTATAGTGAGATGACTCGTATGTGGACTGTCTTTATCCACGAGATTGATTCAATGTTTATGCAGACTTTGTTAGTTGGCCTTGTCTGTGGTCATTTGTACATTGGTATGTTGCATTGAGATGAGAGAATGAATGATTAGATTGCTCGGATAGTCAGTTATTGGGACTTATAGCATGTTTATCACAATGTTATGGATATCTTGAATACATGGTTTTATGTGAGCTTTTGACAGTGATGGTTTTATCTTCTTGGTTTGGAGATCATGATTTTACTTTACCTTTTGGGAGTTGTTGTTACAACGGGATTCCTTGATTGTGTCAGGGTCATGGATGATCTTCATTTAGAAGATGGTTACTTTGTTGCCATGTATAGCTTAGTGCCACGATTTAGTGGGAGCTTTGGCAGTGATATGGATTCATCATTAGTGATGGATGATCTTCTTTAGTGGTTGTGGGTGTCTTGAAGAGGCTCTTGGATTATGATTATTGTTTTAGTGAGAGTACTTTGACATCCTGATTTCTATTATTAGTAGATGGTTATCTTCATGTTGTTGGAGATATTGACATCTTGGTTTACCATGGAGGACTTTTGGAGTCTTTGGTTGAGGTGTTGGTTTATGACTTGTTAGTTTGACATGTCGATCCTTTGTTTTAGAGATGTTGGTATTGTGTATTGGTTTACTCTGGATACTAGTTTGAGTATTGACATGATACAAGTTCTCTTGAGATAGGATGAGTGCATTGATGCATGTGATCTCATAGAAGGAGATAGTTAGATCATGATGTCATTATGGGTTCCTTGATTATACAAATGTGTAGTTGGAGCTTTGACTTTGGTCTTGTATGGTTCTCTTGAGACAGGATGAGTGCATTCATGCATGTGATCTCCTAGAAGGAGATGATTAGATCATGATGTCATGATGGGCTTCTTGATTATGCAGATGTGCAGTAGGAGCATTGACAGTGATCTAGTTGGATCTCTTGTATTGAGTACATTGGTCATGTGCTTGGGAGGTTCATGATAGTGTGATGTTGCATTTGGAGTTTAGCATGGATTGATCATGGAGGTACTCTTGGATACTTGGAGATTTAGGCAAGGCTGGAGTTCTCTTTGGATTAGAGACACTTGTTGAGATGGTTACTCATCGGAGGTTTCAACAGATAGACCGAGAAGCCTACACCTAGATATATGGACGTGGGTTCATTATGGACCTAGAGGAGATTGTTCTTGGAGAGAGTCTTTGTGACTTGGTGTATCCTGGAGGGACATTCTCATTCCCCACTCTTGGTCTACTCCGAGGTTTATCATCTATAAGGTATTGCCCATCCTTTTAGATGCATTTTGTTTTATGTTTTACCTTCTCATGGTTATGGATCTTGAGCTATGGTTGTTGGTTTTGGAGAGTTCATTTGAGGGACATTAGCATGGTTATCTCTTTGTTCATATGGTTTGATTTATGGTTTCCATTATGAGGAGTTTAGGAGATGTTATTGGGCTTATTCCTGGTTATGGAATGATTATGAGTTTGATCTACCTTGATTATAGAGGATTACATCCATGTTGGTTACATGATATATATGTTCATTTGATCTATGATATTGAATGATCAGGTGTTGTTGAGGCTTTTCATTTGGGGTTGTAAAGGAGATCATACTTGACACAACTTTGCACTTTGAGGTGTTGGTAGGACATTATGATTTACAGGTTTTCTCCCTTTGTCTTATGGCTACTTCCTGGAGGATCATGTTGATATGATTGGACTTGGGATAGTTATGGTGACATGTTGTGAGACAGTATGCATCGATTTATCTTGCATGTGTGGATCATTGTGATTATTATTGATACTACATTGGCTTGTTGATGATCCACACCTTGGTTTGAGTGTTGATTGGTAGACTTGGTATGCCTTGAATCTATTTTTAGATTTGACATTACCCGTGCAGTGGGAGCTCCTGGATGTATGTGTTCTTCATTGACAAGTTTTATACATGGAGCTTATTATTGCAGTATATGGGTTTGATATGTTGTTGGCATGAGTTTACTGATGTTGTTGATACCTATGAGGTATGGATGGTTGGATGCATTAGCATATGTTGTGGTGCTATTTCTAGTCATGTGGGTTTTTACTTTTGATAGCTACTTGGAGTTTTTGTTATCACTTGGATTTGATGCTAGTGTTCTTTGGATTGGTGCATCTTCACCTTAGCATGTTCCTTTTCTTCCATAGGTGGCACATTGGAGGATGAGAGGAGTTCTTTCTTGAGATGGTGGTTACTTTGATTTTATTGCAGATATCTTGATGGAGCACGAGAGCATGTTGGAGATTCATGTGGTTTCATGTTTGCAATGTATACAATAAGTGGGAGAATGTTGGGAAAAAGGTGTTGTTCACCTTGCATAATATTAATTAATTTAATTATGTAAAATAAATATTCTTGTGTGGTACATCTTAAGTGATGTGTTTAACCACATTAAATATTTATTTGTTATCACTTGTAAAAGTTGTATTTAACATTGGGAGACATAAGGCAAATGTTTATTATTTGTGCAAAATAATAATTATTTATTATTTTGGGGTCAATGGTTTTGAGTCACATTGTTTTTATCCAATACCACAAGTTGTATTTATGTGAACTTGAGTCTATAAAAGCAAGCACATGGTTAGTGGTTAGGGTTGGCTCTTATTTTACAGGTTGTGTGAGAGGCTATCATTGTATTGAAGTTTCTCTTGAGAGTGCATATTGTAAAGCATGGCATGGGATGTGTGGATTTATGCTTGGATACATGGAGGTTGCGGTAGAGGAGCTTGATGTTTTAGAGGTGTTCATGGAGACTCTGTGAGTGTATTATAATTTCTCATTGCTAAATAATACATTGAGTATGGATGCTTTTGGAGGCTAGGTTTTTTCCCTCAAAGAGGGTTTTTCTAGGGTATATCTTATGTTATCTTGTTGATTGTCTATTGATCTTTGCAATATGGTAAATCTGTAAGGTTGTATGCATCATTATCTCCGTTGGGTTATGTGGAATTGGTTTGATCTACCTATATATTCATAATGCTTTTAACCTTTTAACTTCTTTTTAACTTGAAAATAACTTTCTTTTCATCCTTTTGTTTTTACACATCTTCTTTACTATTAAATAATTTGTTTTTCTTTTCCTTTCTTTTTTTATTCTTCAATAATGTTTTATAAACTTTATTTATTTAATTATTTTCTTAGGGAAAAGTCCCATAACAATTCTCCCTTGTAAATTAGCTACTGTCCTCAATAGTTGAGGTTGAATCTACAACATAATTCACCATAAAAATAATTAGTCAAGTGTGGATGTAACACTATCTGTATCCCAATGAATATATTTCATTTTAACTTAATCTATAATTATATTTCTCAAACTTTAGATCTTTTTAACAACTCTTCTACTTTAACTGAAACCAAAATTAGGTCCTATAGAACTACTTTGTTAATCAATATCATGATCAGAACTATAAGTACATTTTCACATGAAGTAGATCATGAATTTATACTTGAGACGTTAATACAAGTGTATACACTAAATATTCTTTTAAATTTAGTCATTCAAGTGTAACCCTATCTTTAATACAAATATTTCAATCTTTTCAGGTGTCACCTCAACATAAAATATACAAACGTATTATCATGTGATCACATAACACTTACCTAGTGAATGACATGTATATCCCATACTATGTAGTAACTCATCATTGAGTACCATATACTCAAAATATATTCAAAGATGATAGTCATGCATTTCAGAATACATGAATATCCTCTTTTCATATATCAAATATAATTAAATAGTATCAAACACATCAATGTTTATATAATTTTCTAGTCACTCTAGTAAAGTTTTGGGACAAATGACAAATCTAAATTTAACAAGGATTCAAATGTAAATTAGTTTGTTATTGTCAATAGGGTGTTTACAATACCTAACCTAAATCTTAGTTCTACATGTACAAGGTTGTTAGGTTGATCAAGTCCAATAACAAGTACAATAAAATAAAGATGATACAAATAATTCAAATAAAGCATCTTAGGAAAAAATAGAACAACAAACAAACTATTTTTTAATAAAAAGGGGTAAAAACTTTATTAAGCCAAAAAAATAACTTACATAGCAAAAGAGAACAATAGACCCATCAGGGGCCAAGAACCCAAACTAGAATAATTAAGACACTCCCAAGAAACATCTCATATCTTCCATGACAAGATCTTCCAAATCCTGGGAAAGATCCTCAGGAAGGCTTCCCCATTCTTCCACATGCTAGGTACCCATCCACTTAGATGCCCATTTAGCCAAGCTATCAGCCACCTTATTCCATTCCCATGGGATATGACAAAAGGTGATAGAATCTAGCACCTCACCCAGAGAAATGATTTGCTTGATCACAGTAGCCAATTGCCAATTCACATCATCTAAATGATATCTATTCATCAAGTCAATCACAACCTGGGAATCTAACTCACAAATAATCCTTCTCCAACCATGGGCCCATGCTTGTTCCAATGCTAAAATAATAGATAAGGCCTCCATAAAGTTGTTAGTGTGTTGACCTCTATACATCGAAAAGAAGAACTCCACCACCCCGAGTTCTCCCTGCCAACACTTCCAACCCCAGGATGCCCAGGATTACCTCTAGAAGACCCATCAGTGTTAATCTTCAAGACTCCAAGAGGAGGGGGTTTCCAATGACTATATCTTGAGATCTTCCCATTGCCGCACCGGCCCTGCCCAGGCAGGGGGGCCCTCCTATCACCTAACAGAATCCCCAAAGTCTAGATAACACACAAATCTCTAGGATCAATTGGAACATGCAAATCACATTTACCTACCAGAGTCTCCTGGATAGCCCCCAAGATTCTCGACCATAGCTGTCCCACCAGAAGCTTCTTATCCAAAAAGATCCTATAGTTGCATTCCAACCAAATATGCCAGATAATCAAACTGGGACCAATCTGCCAGGCAATTTGAAGGAAAGAAGTCCTAACTGGAGAATTCCCTAGCCCATACTAGAAGTCAACTAAAGAGGAGACATGTCTACACGATAGGTTCCAGATTCCTGACTAGAAGTGCCAAATCAATCTAGCAAAGGGGTACTGAAAAAACAAATGAGAAGTACACTCTTCATTATTGGCGCATAAGACACACATAGAGGAGCCTTGAAATCCCCACTTCCCAAGATTCTCCTAGGTGAGGCATTTGTTTTGAAACACTAGCCAAGAAAAGAAATTGCACTTAGGCCAAGAGAATCTATTCTAAACTTGTTTCCACCAAGGGACCCCTAAACACCCAGAAGCCTACTTGTCTAGTACCTGATAACCAGAAGTAACAGAGAATTTGCCTTTCGAGTCTAGACCCTAGGCCAGAGCATCTCTCCCCAGAAGAGAATTACAAACTCGCCTAGCCAGAATAGAAGCCAGCTTCTATTGATCTTCTACAAAACCTCCCGGAGGCCATTCATGCAGATCCTTCCACTTATACAAGGTAGCTTGATTTAGAACTAGAGGGGATTTGAAATCAGCCACTCTACTCCACCCAGCATCAAGAAAATATCTGCTCAAAGTCTATAGATGGGGGTGTAATGATAGGATAGGAGAATGACCATCCTCTAGGCATGTCCACACTCTCCACACCTCCAAAATATTTTTAGGTAAATATTTTAGCCCATAACGATGTTGTTGAGAGCACCATCTTGAGTACAACTTAGTAGCCTGAGCCTATCCATTCAAATCATCTTGTCATAACCCAAGCCCACTTTCCCGCTTCATCCTGCAAGTAGTATCCCACTTAATCAAACTCCACTTCCTCGAGAGAAGGTTACAAGGCAAAAGAAATTGCCAAGAAAGACTCTCAAATTCTTTGATGAAGCAAGAAGGTGTAGATAGCACAAAGCTCTTGGACAAAGGAAGAGCATGAACCATAGACTTCATAAGAGTCACTCTCCCAATAGTAGAGAGCCACTTGCAAGTCCAATGGCTAACCTTTTTGCAAAACTTATCAATAACATCCTGCCAAAATGATCTGGGGAGCGATCGACCAGCAAGAGGGATACCAAGATAAACAAAAGGAAGTGAACTAATCTAGAATCTAAGGATTCTAGTAATTCTCCTTTGAATAAGCTTTAGAGTATTAAAGAAATAAATGAAAGACTTCCCCTCATTGATACTTTGACTTGAAGTAGCTAGATAACAATCCAAGACCTTTCTCAAGTTGACAACTTCTTCCACTTTGGCCACACCCATCAGAGCAGTATCATCAACAATCTGAAGATGGGATTGGGGGGGATATTATTTCCTCATCACTAACCCTGGATGAGACCTACCTCCACACAAGATTTAATAAATCTTCCTAATCCCTCAACCATTAAAATAAATAAATAGGGGGATAAAGGATCACCCTGTCTAAGACCCGTAGGTGGTCCAAAAAGCTCAGAAGGCTCTCCATTGACCAACACAGAGAAGGAGGGAGAGATGACATAACTCATAACCCACTCTGTCCAAGTACTGTTGAATCCAAAAGCCCTCATAATCCTAAATAAGAAGGCCCATTTAATCCGATCATAAGCTTTGGCATGTCTAGTTTGATAAACATGGCCTTCTCCCTAGAGGAGGCCATATAGTGAATAGTTTTAGCCTCAATGACAACCCCGCCCAGAATCTACCTACCAGCAAGAAAACCACCCTACTCCTTAGAAATTAACCTGCTTAACCAAGGATTGAGTTGCTCCGCAATCAATTTTGTAATTATCTTGTACACCACATTACATAAGGCGATTGGTTTGAAAAGATCCAAGGAGTTAGCTCCACCCCATTTTGGGATAAGAGAAAGAAAAGCTACATTCATGGCCCTTAGCATTTTCTTGTTCTTTTGAGATTCCTGGACAACCTCAAGAAGGTTAGACTTAATAACTTCCCAAAACTCCTGAAAGAATTTAATCGGGAACCCATCAAGCCCATGAGCCTTTCCTTTTTCATCTAAAACACAATATCCTCCAACTCCTTCAAGGAAATTAGTTTGAGCAAAGAGTCATTCATTTCACTAGTCATCAAAGGCAAGATCTAGGTCAAGCATGATGCTTCATCCTTGTTGGCAGGAGGAGAATCCTCAGTGAACAGAGTAGAAAAGAATCGAACAGACTCCTTTGAAATCTTGGAAGAGGAAGATAGATGTGCCCCATCAGTCATCTTGAGGGAAGAGATGATATTACACTACCTTCTATCCTTAACAGAATTATGGAAGAAGGAAGTGTTCCTATCACCCTCCTGTAGCCATTCAATGCAAGACTTTTGCTTCCAGAAAATTTCCTCCATTAGCTCCCATTCCTCAACCTCCTTCACAACCGCAGATTCAAGCTTACCATTATCCTCAGTCAGACCATGGTCTCGAATACGTCGAGAAATGGAATTCAAATGAGCTTGAGCATCTCTTTTATCTTGGAAGATGTTACCAAAATGGTGCATGTTCCATCGCTTCAACTTATATTTAACATGTTGAAGCCTCTTGGAGGAGTACATAGCAGTGCATGATATGGCTTTCCAAAATGCCACCAACCAGGAACAAGATCATGAAGAGATGCATCCTGAAGCCACATGAACTAAAATTTAAAAGACTATTTTTTAGAATAATGAGAGAATCCTACTGAGAATTTGATTGGCCAATGATCCAATCCCTCCTAGTCCAAAATCTTAGAGCTAGTCGTCCACCTGTCACTAACCCAAAAGCTAGACACCAAGAACCTATCCAACCTCTCAGAAATAGCATCTTCCCCACTTCATCTATTATTCCAAGTAAACATGCCATTAGAGGGTTTGATGTCAACTAAGTTTAAAAGAGCAATAATATCCCTTAAAAGAATTAAGGAGGGATCCAACTAGACATTACCACCACTCTTCTCCTCAAGAGAGGAGATACCATTGAAGTCCCCTGCCAAAATCGAAGGAAGAAAAGGATCCAAAGAGTGAACATATCTAATATGAGACCATAGTTGAGACTTACCAGAGAGATCCATAGGAGTATATATGTTAGAAAGAAGAATTCTCTCACCCAAATCTAGACTGGAAGCAGCAAGAGAAATAGAATACCTATAGGAGAGCCACCAAATTGGGCTAACTCTATGTGGATCCCATAAACAAGCAACCCCATTGGAGCTACCATGTGCTCCCACACACTGGCACTGACCTCGACCCTAGATCTTCGAAGCCACATTCAAGATACTTTCAACAGACAACTTTGTCTCTTGAAGGAAGACCAAATTAGGATAATGAGCACAAATCAACTCTCGAATAGCCTTTTGTCTAGGGATGCTATTCATACCCCTTACATTCCATGACAACACTATCATTGTTAAGGTTGGGAGAAATGAGAATCAATGGTTTGCACCGATCCAGACTCCACCAACGTCTCACCAATTAACTTAAACTTCTCCTGGTCCTTTTTTCTACCGGCCTTAAGAGACTTCTCATGAGCCCCCTTTTAGGAGGCTTTTGTTGGAAGCCCAAAGTAGGAGAAGAAGACTTGTTTTTACCTAGATTAGCAACACCCTTCTCTGTCGTGAGTCCCGAACTAATGACAACAGAGCCCCAAATATCCTCAGGCCCCAAACTGACTCCCCTCTAAAGGGGAGTCGAGGAAGGAAGATCTATGTCCATCCGAGTCTCCTGGTCCCTGAGAAAAATAGTGCTAGAAGGTACAATTGATTGATTGCCAAGATGCTTCTCAACTAATGAGCCATCTATCTCCTACATGTCTAGGGGGCACCCTCTTCCTGAACCAAATCCTCTAAAGCATCAAACCTGTTAAAGGTCTCCTCTTCTTACCTATCCTTGAGGGTTCTCTTTTGACCTCTACCCCTATTACGAGACTTCACAGGAACAAAACCCTCCTTATCAGCTACCACCACCTGCATGGGAACCTTACCCTTATCCATTTTTAGGTCAAAGTGAGAAGAAACATTACCCAGACCAAAATAAAGGATAGCACAAGGACACTTCTGTTGAAGGTGACCATATTCATGGCACAACTGACATCTAAAAAGTAGCACCTCATAGTCCAACTGCTAGGTCTAAGAATATGATCCAATGCTAATATAAATAGAGTCTAACATTAGATTATTCAAGTCAATCTCTACGTACACGGGAGCAAAAGAAAGAATCTGTTTATTTAGAGTTTGTTGGGAAGGTCCAATAGGTTTCCCCAGTAGTAGAGCAATCATTTGCAATATATCACTTCTCTAGCATTCCAAAGGTAGACGAGGGAGACAAACCCAAACTGAGACCCTAGAAGGGAGCTCCATTCAGAGTTAAATCCTTCATGCCATGGTTTAATAAAGAGACCCACCTGATTGTAGAAGTAAGGCCCACCTTCAAAGGCCCTATTTCTCTTAGTTACACAAGAAAAATCCACCATGAAGAAGTTATTAGTTGCCAACATAATATCTATATCTCCCTCTGATTTCCATGTCTTGTGAACCCAAGATTCAAGAAAAGGACGTGACACCCTCAAACCCATAAACTTGGAGATCAACACATGGTTGCTATAATACTCTACATCCTCTGCCACAAATTCTGGTTGAATCACTAAGACTAGGCAATCTTGGGACCTCTCCAAACACCCATTCACCTTTTGCAATCAGAAAGCACATTCTTTGATGAACTCTCTGTAGGAAAATCTGAGTTTGAAAAATTTGTACCTCCACTAGGCGGAGATAAGGCACGAGCATGCTTACCCAAGGACACATGCAACACTATGCCGTAACAGAAACACACTCCCCCCTTTCATAGCCAAATCCACAAAGGTGTAACACCCAGTTCTGATTTTACTCTAACAACTAAGTTTTTACCAAAGGTAATATTTTTTTTAATTTTCAAAACAGAAAAGTAATTAATCTAAACAAGTAATTCATCCATCGACTTAACAATAAGCATGATTTCATATTCGTAAAGCAAAAGGAAATGATCAACCAAAACATTTAAATAACATATTATTATAAATTACTTAAAGCAAATCCAAATTAGGAACTTACCAATGTCACTGCATCTTGATTGTCGACCATCCAATTCAAGTCTCGGCATTCTTCAAGAATTAAGAAGAGAAAGTATCTTCAAGGAGCTTAACCTCCAACCACAGACCGTCGGTCTTCCACAATCCTTCCTAACCAGAAGTGGCCCTACCCTACTCAAGAGGATAGACTTAGGATAACCAATGGTGTTTTCCATCTAAGCTCTAGTGTTGTGACCTACGTGATTTGTTATCATGCAATCTCGTAGATACCCTCTAGTCATGCATGACCACTCCACAAGCTACGCCATCTAGTCACAGTGAACATTCTATGCACTTAAGGTTCATGCATTACCTTGGCCAAAGGATTTGAATTTAATAAGCGTTGTATCAACGCACCCCACTCAACTTGAATTAATTGCAATCCTACAGTTTCCTATTTATAAGTTCGACATAACAACCTCGATGACCTCAAGGTGTTAGAATTTCATCATGCATTAGCACATGGCATAAAGGTTTACTCTATCTCTGAGCTCATGGACACCTCTCTGTCTACATGATAAATGAACGGCTTCCTAGCATATCAATTTTTCAAATAATGCTATACGTTGTTATAACAATCTCAAAATTTATCCCATTGTATATTTCATCCATTCTTGAGTGGGCACTAATGCCAACTTGTTGTTCTCATAAGGGAATTACTAAAAACCAATTTTATAGAACATAAATATAAGAAGTCCCTGAGTTTAAAATTAAACATTCTAAGGAATCTTCTTCGACTGTCAATTCTTTGACATAGTTTCAACTTACGTTAGGAAGGGTTTCTCTATGAGTCAAATCAAGAATACAGTGTTCGAAACCTTATGTTAAAACTCACAATGTACTACTTCGATGTGTCGAAATCATTAGCGTAGAATAATCTTGTTGAACTATTCGTTGGACAACCTTGACATAATGTTTCTTCTAACAAAATAGATTGAATGTTTATCTATACTTGAGACTTATCAAAAGGTACATTACTTGTTTGTAAATACTTCATAATAATAATTGGACTAAGAATAAGGTCTCTTCTCGAAATGATAACAAAAGTTAAAATGCTTCAATTGCACATGTATCACTTTTCAAAGCATATAAACTAAATCTTGTCATTGTTCCTAACTAGTAAATACTTTTGCCATGGTCAAACCGAATAGTTTTATCTCTAAAATAGAGGAGGATAGTATCAACTTGCATGCTAAGTCTTTCACATCTCACCAATAACAAACCTCCGTCGATGGTTGACAAAACAAGCTTTTTACTCGGTTGTTTACTGACCTTTAGAGTCACAGTTTTGCTGACTTTCGACAGAGATCTTATTCTCCATCGACAAGCGTTATGCTATTACAGTTTGTAGGCTATGAGACATTTTAATATCCAACTCCTACTTAGGTTGCACTCTAAGATAACTACAAACTTTGTAAAGCCAAACTGTAGGTTTCTCTATCATTTTTGAACTATCTCAAAACATATTATAAACTGTAGTTTATGCACTCTAAGTGTAGCGTAGTGCAGTGCAGTAAACTATTACAATGCTTTCGTTTAAATGGAAATAGTCTCACACAGTTTTCAATTATAAAAATAACACTTTACATTTTTCAAATCCATTCATTGAACCATCGCATAAGCTTGCAAAGGTGTAACATATAATAAGGATCTAAGTTTATGCAGAAAAAGAGTATGAGAACCTGTCGACAGTGTCCAATGCTCACTGTCAGACTTATCCAGACACTTGCTATATTCTCTGTCGATTCTCCTCACAGCTCCTTCCACAAACTCGTTATTCTTCTCCTCCCAATTTTTCTCTCCAAATTCCCTATTCAAAACTGACTCAAAACTCCTTTTCTAATGCCTGCCCATGGCGAAGGAATAACGGCTCACCAAACGGCCGACCATGCCTATCAAGATGGAAACCTTTACGGCATGCAAAAATGACTCCTATCTTTAAGCGACCACTCTCCAAAATGGAGCTCCACAAGGTGATGTGGCGGTTGGTAGACGTAACAACCCATCCACTACACAAGAAAGAAGGCTTCAATACCACATAATTCACAAATACACAGAAAGTGGAGCTCAACTCTTGCGGGTGGCAGGCTATAGTTGAGTAAAATGTTCCTCCACTCAAAGCCGATCATAAGAAATAATGAATGCCAACATAATAATAAAAGTTAGATGAATGACAACTCGAGGTCTAAGCTAGGAGGCAAAAAGACTTAATCGAATTGGAAGACATCATAAAGAGAACTTAAATGTGTCCCTCTTCAAACTTCGACTCGATTACCGACATCATACAAGAATAAAGGACTACCTCAACGACTACTAAAATATAACTTATATAATTTAGTATTTTCCTTTAAATTATGACCAAAGTTATAGCACACCTTGGTCTCTAATTCGACATCTGTTGAATTTCACAAAAAGGAGTTTTACGACATACGCTCGAAGCGTTTTACGACAATAACGACGGATTGGGCGTAATGCAGATCAAGACTTGAGATCAATTTATGCACAAATTCTACTCTTGCACCAATCGACAACAAGACGCAACTTACAACTCAGCCCTAAGTAAGTACATATATTTACATATAATCAAAATATCAGTCATTCCCATGAGACGACATGTTTTAGAGGATTACGACATTAATGTCGATTTCCCATACTCTAAACGATGACTTACAAAAGGAGAAAGACCTATACTTCAGACGTCGATATCTCGACTAAAATTGACTTAGCCCGTATACAAGGCTTACTTCAAGGCATCAAGGTTTATCTACCTGATATGCATTTTCAGTGGCAAGCACCCTTGGTTAATTCCAGATTCTATTCTCTCTTTCTCAAAGATACTTTCTCTTCTTCTTTCTTCCTGGTGAACATAATCCATCTATTCCTGCAAATGACAATCTCACAAACAATTTTGTGGTCAAAGCACCAATATTCTGATCAATGAATAGTATATCAAATCATTTCATTTTCATAACAAAAAGACATTCCAATTCATAACATCATGTCGATCATAATCAAATAGATTCCATAATTTCATAAAATTAACTTTCTCTATCTACATCATCAATTCCTATGATGTTAATAACATATCCACATAACTATACTATTCAGGAAAAAGTAAATAGTAATATTGAATCCAAAAAGGGGATGTAACAAAAAGAGACAGAGAAGAGCCACCTGAAGAAAAAACAACAAAGAGAAAAAGACACCAGTAGTAGGAAGAATGGATCCTTCCACAAATCCCAAACCCCCACCATTCCAAAACACCACTCCCATACACCAACACCCTCCACATAGGCCACCCACAAAAAGAAGCACTGAAACAACAAGAGAAAGATCAAATTTTTTTTTTTTTTAACTCACCTCCACATGTAGCAAAAACCCTACCCACACTATCCTACAAGATCCAACCACCAATCTTCAGAGAGAAGAGGCATGCAAAAGGGACTAAGCCCTCATGCAGGCCTATGGCCTACCTACAACAGTCTGCCCCCCAATGCCTTCATCTGTCCTCCCCATCCCTATGCCTTTCAATTAATTATTCTCCAACAACAAACAAACTATTACTAGCTACTATAACAGACAAAACATTGTATATAATAGGTTTATACTAATATAATTCTCATTGAACTTCTATATCAAAAGCAAAATTAAAGGTTGTCTCCCCCCTATAAAATTTGACATGTCCCCATGATAGATGCTAAGATAATATGTTTGGTTTCATTCCACTTAACAACATCATTTTTTTTTCAAAGTTTAAGATGTGGAAATGATCCTATGACCTCTAAGTTATGGGCTCGCAATATAACTTATGTTAAACCATTCTAAGTATCAAGTTTTTGTTTTTGTTGTTTTTTTTTCTATCAACAAGTATAGTAACACCACTTCTAAAATAAAACAAATAAAAGGAATTGGAGACCAATCACCTCGTTAAATATGCTATACAAAATTATTGCCAAAGTACTGGCCATGAGACTGATAGACATTCTACTGGTAATTATTAACCCCACTTAGACAGGCTTCATCAAAGGAAGATATATCCTAAATAATTTGATTACTAGTTGGGAAGCCATGGATTGGGCAAAGGATACTGGACAAAATGCTGGCATTTTGCTTTTAGACTTTGAAAAAGCCTATGAAAGGATATAATGGTCCTTTGTGCTTATGATGCTTGAAAAACTTGTATTCCCTGATGCATATTGCAATATGGTAAAAATGCTTTTCAAGGATACTTCAGTCCAAATTGATGTAAATGGCTCTCTTTTTGATCCTTTTATACTAGAAAGATCTATCAGGCACGGGTGCCATTTGGCCCCTACATTGTTTGTCATAGCCTCTAAAGCTTTATACTACATTCTGAGAACATATTTGATAAATGGGGAATTGAAAGGTATTAACCTTCTCAATAATGAAGTGTTGAGGAATATTCAATTTGCTAATGATACAACCTTATCCCTATAATTGAAGAAGATAATTTGAAAGATTTAGAGCAAAGACTTATAGTCTTTTGTCAAGCCTTAGGTAGTAAAGTGTCTTGCTCTAAATCTATTCTGTTAAGCTAGAATGAGAGTCCACCAGATTGGTTGAGATCTAACCAATGGCAATGGGGTGATCCAAATAAATAGGTAAGATTTCTTGGCATTCCATTCTCTGTTAATCCTTCCTTGAAGAACATGTGGGACTGGGTGTATGGAAAAATTAATAAGAAATTAAATATGTGGGATAAGCAGTATCTGTCTATGGTAGGTGGAATGCAAGTATGTCAAAAACAATTATCTGCTTATTCCATATATTATGCATCATCCTAGATGTTTACAAGCTATCAAATAAATATCATTCAAAAAAGAATAATGGAATTTCTATGGTCTGATGGAAAAGGTAATAAAAAGAGACATGCATTTCTTGGGACTGGTGCTGTTTGAGTAAAAAGTTTGGAGGGTTAGGGCTCAAAGACTTAAAAATCCAAGGTGCAACACTGGTTGCAAAGTGGATTTTAAAGCCTTGGTAGGGAATGAGCCTTGGAAACATTTGATTATGAATAACATAAGAAATGCAGTCCCAAAGAAAGTTAAAGAATGGATAAGGCTGAACCTTCATGACATTATTTTAGGGGATTTTAGAACCAACCCCTTTGGGTTTATTGTATTTGCTTCTATTTGGAAAGCTTGGGAAAATGTGAAACCCTTCATTAGAAATAGAAATGCTATTGATAGTAGTAACAAGTTCATTCATGGATCTAGATCTATCTAGTGGAACTTAAAACATAAAGATAAGATATTATCCTTGCTACAGGGATGCTCAACAAAAAAATGGTTTAAATTGGGCATTGAATCATTTGAAGATATCTTAGTGGATACATCTTTAAAGAGTTGGAGTCAGTTAAGGAATGAATACAATATACCAAAAACTCAGAAAATGGCATATGCAATTCTATGTATGTCTATTAATAACTACCTTCAACAGGGCCTGGTTTTGAAGGTTATTGATTGGAAGGAAATAAAATGGAGGGATGACACAAAATTTGGGAAAGTCAAACCTAAGAAGTTACATGAAATGATGACACAATCACAGGTGGTTTTTTATCACATTAAATCTGCATGAAATGTTAGTCTGGAGTCCAAAGTCTTGTCTAGAACCATGAGTGCAATTTGGTCTAATGTTGTTGAGCAAAAAAAAAGATGTTATTGCTTCTTAGAAGATTGACACTATGGTCTAATAGTAAATTATGCTTGTATTGTAATATGCTTGAAACCTATGATCATGTTTTCTTTTATTGCAATTTTTCTCGGGATGTTTGGGGGTTTTTCTTAAATACTTCAAAAGGTGTTTTGTCTGAAGTCTGCATTATCAAGTTGAATGTCCTATGTGGTTTTGTTAGTAAAGTGGAATATAATGTCAATCTGTTTTGGATTATCTTTACTACTGAGATCTTGGGGTCATTATGGAAAGAAACGAATGAAAATGAATACCAAGGAAGGGAAAGAGTCCTTACTGGGTCTTTTTTTAGACTCACATCTCATTTGATATGTGAATAGGCTAAAACTACATTGAGGATTCCTGTAGATAGATTTATGAAAATATTAGATGAGGGATCAGGAACAGTATTCAGATCAGATATCCAGACAACAAAATTTTGGCCTCATGACTAAAGGAAAGTTGATCCAAAGTTCCACAAAGAGTACATGGAAATGCATAGTAGGTACACCAATCACACTTTGGCAGAAATTAAAAATGATGAGGATATGGGAGAAGTGGAATACACATGCTAGAACTTTGACATAGATAGTAGCTTATTGAGGGTCTCACCAAAAATTAGAACATTCAAACGCTGGGATTCCTTTATAAGAAGTCATAACAAGGAACATTGCAATAAGACTATAGGGATGGTACATGACCAACAACTAAAGGATACAATCATGGAGTAGGATAGAGGATAACAAGATAATTAGGACAGAATAATAGACAGGGAAATGTCAAATAATGGAACAGAGGCAATGGAATAGAAACAAAGTTGATACCACATGATATGTACTCAATACTTGTCTATATTGTTGTAATTTTGATGTTTTAACTTGCAAGACTCAACTCTAAAATAGTATATGCTATAAGATGTAGTTTTGATGGAGTGGCCCCCTTAGCCACTTAATGTACTTTCCCTCTTACTATTAATATGTATGAAAGTTAAAAAAAAGTCTAAATGAAAATTTGGAATAGATTTGAAAATTTGACTATTAGAAAGACTAGCTTATTAACTCTATATTTTCTAAGACAACTTCCTTGTATAAGAGAGTACTAGCCAAATAGAAATATATTTAACAAGACTTAAACTGAATACCACTAAAGCTATCATCTCTTAATTGAGATCTCATGACGTATAAGAAATCATTCCAAAACTTTATGAATAATTCAACTACTATACTTACATAAATGGATGATCAAAGTTATGGTTCTAAACACCCTTCACAAGTGATCAAGACATCAAAATATAAAAGAAATATTTGTCCAACCTTTAATTATGGTTCACCACAATACCTTCTGGATGTATTTCTTTACCATATAAAAATTATTATATAATGCTCCATATGGATAAAATACTTCCTCTAAAAAATACTTTTGCACGTTACACTTGTATACTTGACTATAGCTAAGGTAATTATTTCCTTTAGATTATGTATTTAATACACTATCATTAATAGTTACTATAAATGAATGACACTTCACACTTACATGATTATTTTGACCCCTATTCAACAATCCCACTATATATTGGTATATGGGTGGATGAAAATAGGTCACATAGGATAAGTCCCTCATCTAAAGAAGTACCAACTTAATGACCTTATAAAATTTTATCTTGAGATAGTTGTTGTGGCACAATCTTAACTATAACATGATTATAGAGAAACAATAGTTATAATGAGACAATATTGTGGTATGTGTTGAAACTCTGTGTAGCATAACTCAAATATACACATTTAAATACATTACAACTAGACCATGGGCAAAGGAATGATACACCTAACATCATGAACTCTTTAGGAAGACTAGCCCTTAACCTTAACCACTAAACCTCATAAATGAATCAACACGGTTACTTATTAAGCTACATGTAGGTTTCTAGGAACAATTGGGATTAGATAGGCCCCCCATAAGCCACATGCAATAGCAATACTTAGAGCCAACAATTGTGAACCTGATTTGACAATGTGTAGGTCAACACTAACTTGGTTTGACCAATATATTATAACAAGACAAATAAATAAAGGATGATCCACATTACTCTCTATTATGTATGTAAAAGATGAATTAATTTCTATCATTTCTTCCATTCTTCCAACAACATTGGCCATAGTAGAAAACCTCCTTGGTGGCATGTCTTCCTAGGATTCGGTGCAACTGCCTCAATTAGGTGATCTGACTACAGGGTTGCAAGTACCTCACAATCATCGCTCTATTGACAAACACAAGTAAGCTGCCTCAGGTCAGCACTCTGTTCACCACAAGATCTTTCAGAATGCCTTCACTCCCAAAGGATTCACAAAATTTGCTCTACTCTCGCAAAGGATTCACAACTTTGCTTTGATACCACTTGGTGTAGTCAGGGATGGAGGGTCCAAAGAATGGACTATCCAAACCTGCAACTAGAGTAAACACAATGGAAACAACACAATAAATAGAATACAATGGAAGATTTATATGCTCAATATCTCAAATAATCACAATGCTTATATGCCGGCAACATGTAGGCTACAATCTGGCCTTATAGGCTTGCTTTTTGGATTACAAAATACATGAATAATATGACATTGAAGTGGCTCTAAAAAAGAACTATCCTTCTATTCTACTTCTAGATATGAATGACTCCCTTCCTAATGCATCTCATGAATGCTTATATATCATCTTCTAGCTCAAATAATCCTCCACATCGGCATCAAGAGGTCTCAAACCCCAATGCATGATGAAACGTGTAGGCAACGTGTAGGTCAACCTACAACTCATGGTAAGGCTCCACAAATGGATGAAACATGATGTGGTTCTCAATAAAGGTCTATCTAGTCCTTTACTTCCATGTGTGATGTTCCATTAGGCTTTGCAGGTCATGGGACTCCAAGCCACAAACCTTCTATGCTCCAATTGAATGCTGAATGCTTTGCTCTGTGAAAGCTTCAATGATCTTCTGATAGCGATAACTCTCTGCAGATGGATCTAAACCTCATGAAATCTGAATATGATGTAGCTAACATAGTATAGAATCTAATTTCTACTCCGTGAGCTTTGGAGTGATGATGCTGTAGAATGTAGTGGAAAATGTTGAACTGCAACTGAAATGTAAGAAAGAAAAGAAAGCAAAATATTTTTGGTTGATGCAAGATTGCTCTTCAACCTGGGATGCTCCTACATTATCCTTACACTTTGACCTCTTGATTATGTCTTATTTTTTGCGCATATTCTATTCTTATTTTTCCTTCTATATCATGATTTATGATTTATTTCCCCTTGTATGTTGTTTTCATATTTGTTACTTATTATGTCTTTATGTGTTATGTGTTTCACTCTCATGTTCACTTATATTCACCTCTATGATATCTTGGTCTATCTTTTATTATTGATCATGTTACATGTTCCCACTTTGGGTGTTTGTTTTCTCTTCATTCACATATATTTTCATGATCTATATTGCACACTTGTGATGTATTCAAAATTCCACTATGATTTTTAATCCATGCATATCTATCATATGCTCATTATGTTTACCTACTTATGGCCTCATATTTACTACTTGAATTTAATCATTTTGCCATGCTTATTCTTGAATCCTTACATGATACTATGCTTATGAGCCTTATCATGCCTTATCATATGTTTGTCTCATTTCAATACCATGCCATTACATGCACTTACACTTCTTATAATGCTTCTAGAGATAACTTATCATTTTGACTATATTTGCAGAAATCATCTTTACATGAGATTTCAAGATCATATCCTACCTATTTGTTCTTACATTCCTATCTTTTGATTTCATTATACTTTTTATTTTCTTACATGATCCTTACCTAGCCTTCAAGACCAACCTTGCTTCATGCTTTGCCTATATTGGGGGCAATCTTTCACCTTGATGTCCATCAAGAATTTGTGATTTCTCATGCCTATTATTCAATTTCTATCACATGCTTTTTACAAAATGATGTTTACGACACTCACTATATGATTTTACATGATATATCATGCTATTTGTGCTTACATGCTTACATATTATTTGATTATTCAATATGTTTCATTGTTTACATTATCATGTTCATTTTTTCCTCTCTTCCAAATCCTTACATACTATGTATGCAATTAATTGGAGGGGGAATATATTGTCACTAATATCCCTATGGGATTTGAGGTAGTGACTTATCCAACATATAGACACATCACTACACCTAGACAAATCTTGATCACTTTACACTCCTACAATTGAGTGGATAATTTCTATTGCATTACTATGATTCAGTATCTAACACATTTTTCCACAATCAAGTGGAGTTGCACCACATGTCCATACCAAGTACTCCATACCAAGCACACCATATCATATCACTACATCTATTAGAATATTTTCATATCACTTTCTATGTAAGCATAATTTCAAAACCTTCTCTCTTTCTCTACTTTTCATTTTTTATAGATAACTGAAACTACCTATTATTTGTACTAATCCCACTTGTGTGATAGAAGCTACTCATTGCATATACTTTCTCTATTTTGTAGGCTCCTATAGATTTCTCATGCCAAGGAGAGGAACACAAGAAGAATCCAAGAATGGTCCATTACTTTACATGGACCAAATATCCTTTTGAAATATAAATGAATATTTACTTTTCATGTTGGTTGAGAATGTCCATTTACATTGAAATGCATGCTTATGTTCTAAGATTCACATGCACATCAAAGTAAGGGAAAAATATAATGTTAGGAAAGGTGTCTCAACCTTGCATCCTAATGTTAAGAATACAAAAATATAATTTATGGTTTATAGAATAGAAAAAATCAATTTATGGGCTATAGAGGTTATTTAGCCCTAATTTTTTTCAAATAGACCATCATAAATTTCCTAATTTGATAGGGATATAGATCTCTTGATTCTCTACAATATAAAAAAATGGGCTCAATTAGCTTCACAAATCAATAGTTATGGCCCAGATAGAAGTTGGGCCCATGACACCAGAAATGTAAGAACATCTATGACACATAAGAGAGATGTAAGAGGGAGTTACACTTGTTGACCAACTTATGATTATGCTATTATGAGACATCAAATGTCATCTTTGAATGGAGGTAATGGAGAACCCAAGTTGGTGAGTAGATTATAACAAACTTATGCCAAGTGGAAGGAATGTGCTATTTTTAGCTTGTGGACTCATCTTGTTTTGGGCACAACATTTTGAGTGGTTTTAGCTCATGGTTTCCTAATTACCATTTGATACCAGTTTCATGTATTGCTTCTCCTATTTATTGGGTGCTTGAGATGGTGGTTTTCATAATGAGTTTTGTAGGTACTATTATGCTATCAAAATTACTCCAAATCTCTTGTTAATGATACTCTTATAAAGCCTTAGAATCTACAAGTGTATTGTAACCTTTGATTACATAATATTAATACATTGAGTTTCTTTGGAGGGAGGTTTTTCTCTCAAAATTTTCCCCACGTAAATCACTATGTTATGGTATATTACTTTTGTGCTAATTTCCTTGTAACTATATGATTAGTTTAATTTTTACACATATGTCCTCTCATAGATTAGTGTAGGAAGTGTATTTTGCACCTCTTCCTTCTTTCATGTAATGGTGAAATTTGCAGTACCCATATCATTTCCCATTTAGTTTCCTAGCCCATTTCGATGGAATGCCTTCATACAAGTACATATCAATAAGTGACACACTCTTTATAGATAATTTTTCTCATATCTTGATCCTATCCATCCTTATTTCCTCACACTTACACCCATCCACACATATTTTCCATTTATTAGCCATTTTTCCATCCTTATTCACACACAATTCCATACATTCACTTCTTACTTTGATTTAAAATAATTTTCCCAACCTAGTTTACTTCTACGCCACCCAAGATTGAACCTTGTTTAATCCACTGGCACATGGAATTGAACCCTTAATTTAAACATTCAAATTTTAACTCTAAAATTCCCATGTCTTTTCACTAGCCATTTTGAGTTAACTTGGTACACATTTTTGCAACATATTGCTATGTCTTGGCATTTAAGGACATTCAATTTTGTATAATTTAGAGGTTGATATAGAGGAGCAATATTTCTAAGAACATTTAGATTTAGAGTTTAAAATGAACACATTGCATCAAATTCATACATGCCATCTACAAGTTTGTGAATGTTGTCTATGATCATTTTTCAAAGTTGTAAAGCCAGTCCATTCAAGGGGTTAATTTGGGAGAACTTGACCATGTATTGATCCAGTAATGTCCCCTAAGTTGTTTATAAACACCACCTTGATAGATTCAAACATAGGGTAGGCAAAGGTAGATGAATCTTTGCATACACATTTTGCGAGTTCATTCTCATTCATTAATTCGAGGATGCATCACTCAAGTTTGAACCCAAAGGACTTAGATTTGAACCTTAGTGAATATTGAAATTGCTTAAAGCTTGAGGCTTCTTCTAGGTCAAGAGCATTAACTTTTGTATATGTGGTGAATGATCTCAATGTGACATCAATGCTATTTCTTCATCATTGTTCTCAAAACTAAGTACTTCAATCTTTTTATTTTTAAGTTACAAATATTTAATTACATGTTAAATAACCCAACTTACCAATTAAGTTACAAATATTTACTTAGATGTTTAATAACCCAACTTACCAATGAAATCTAGATTAATTGTGTAATTATTGTTTATTTATTTAATTAGACTAAATTTATGCAAAAATAAATTCCCTAACAAAATTATAAAAGCAAAAGAACATTTTTAAATAAATAGTAGCAGCTTGAAAGTTTTTGATTGTTGATTGGTTTAAAGATTGAGTTCATTTACGATTCTCTATGTTATTGTTGATGGAAATTTATTGTATGAAAGCTAAACAACTTGAAAGGAACTCTATTTTCATTCCTTAGAAGTGTTCATTTCTTTTAGATTAATTTGTAATTTTGAAATGTTTAAATATTTTTTGATGTAAATGTATATAGATATATGTTTACATTGTACATCTTTCATAAGTTGTTGAGGGAAATCTCATCTACTGCTAAAGGAGACAGTTGATTTGCCTCAACAAATCTTCGAGATGACAGAATACAAATTATAAACATGATCCTGAAAAACGTCATAAAGATTCAATTAAGGACAGCATAAATGATTGCAATAAAACTGTGTTTGCGCTAGCATTTGGGTTGATCTAGAGGAGCAGGAGGAAGAGCTTCTGATTCTCCTGGGCCATTCTCCACGAGAAATACCATGGAAAAACCAAATTCAGAATGACGATCAAAATGGCAATGCACAAACCAGACTCCTGATACATAACACCAACAGAAAATAAATATATGACACACAACAAAGAAGTTGAGTGAAAAAAATGGTAGAAACTAAATTACCTGGATTGTCAGCTTTGAATCTGATGGCTGCCCAGCCAGCAACAGGAACTCCAATAGTACTCCGTCTTTGAGGATCTACCAAGTTAAAGTTGAGGGGATCTATTTGAGGATCATAGTTACCAAACCCTTGTCCAACTACATAAAAATCAAAGCCATGAATGTGTATGGGATGGCTCTCTGATTCTAAAATACCAGTGGCCTGGAACACAACTTGCACACTACTATTGAATTTAACAACTTTTACTTTAGTCGCCACTTCTGGTTGAAAAAGAGTCGAGGATAAATTTTGACCAGTGTAATTGAATTTGAATGGAGGATTGCTAGGGAAATCTGTGGTAAAGACACCATTGTTACCAAAATAGTAAGCCTGTAAAATGTCGACATTGGGGGTGAGGAAGGAAATATTGTTAAAGCTTCCAACAACTTTTCCTCCAAAGGGCCCTTTGCAGGAATTGTTTGGACAGCTGAGGAGTCCCAACCCCTGTGTTATAAGCATTTCTTCATCAACATTAAGGGGGACTGAAGGCCGCAGACTTCTTAATTGGGTACTAAATTTATATGCTGTTACTGAATCAGTAAAATTGGGAAGGTGAGGAATGGAGGGGGCTGAATTAACAGAATGATTGTTACTGCTACTGCTCGGTTTGTACTGTATAATTGCTTGGGTTGTGGCATTGAGAAATGGAAGGTAGAGCTCTGTATTGTATACCCTTGCTGCCATGTAGTAAATTCCCAATGGTTGCCCAAATCTCACAAGTATATCTGTGGTTTGGCCCGGATATAGGACAAGTACCTTGGTTTTATATGGTTTGGTGTATGATGCATCCACTGCCACAACCCTCATTCTGTGCTTGGCAATTTTGAAGAAGAAGGGATAATTCATGGCAGCGTTGATGATCCTCAGGAGGTATGTTTTTCCACTCTCAACTGAAATCTGGAATGCATCTGCATCAAGAACTGATTAAAATTAGAATTTTCTCTTGTAGTTCATAGCTATTTTTTTGATCTTGTAATTGAACAAGATATTGACTAACCCTTTGCAGAGCATGGGAACAAATTTCCTGGCTGGCCGTTAATAGTTATTGCATCAGATTCATTTGGCTTTCCTCCAATTTGAATTGCTTCAGCTATCACATCTTCCACATTTGAATTCCACCATTCGCCTGCATATTAATAGTTGAATTTCATGAAGAGGTGTTAATTCAAGTTCTTAAAGATCAACTGATTTAATAGTCAAAGGTAATTTAGCCATACATCAGAATTTTTATAATCCTAAGCCTTTCATTAAGGTGGAGGAGTATGAATATTTTTATGATCTCAATCTATCTATTAAATTTATGAAACCAACTGATCTTTAAGCAGAACCATTCATGTAACTTATCTTAAAAATTAGCAAGTTTAGTAATCAAAGATAATTTAAACATATGTCAAAATTCTTATAACCTTGAAAACTCCATTAAAATGAGGAAGAGGGTAATCTTTACACCTTAAAAATCATAAAAGTTTGACACCCCAAAACTCCTACAGTAAAATGAAAGGTGAGACAATTTCCTGACAAGAACTTTTAATCCCTCAAAAAATACAGTAAAATGGAGGAAGATGGTAATCTTTACACCTTAAAAATCATAAAAGTTTGATACCCAAAACTCCTACAGTAAAATGAAGCTGAGACAATTTCTGGACAAGAACTTTTAATCCCTCAAAAATTCACTAAAAACTGGCATTTAATCCTAATACAAATAAGATTGGAAGACTCGTCTAATAAAAGGAAGACGAGAAGCTTCTTTAACAAGGACCTTTAGGCACTCAAAAAAGGAGGGAGGCTTCCAACAAAAACATTTAAGCCTTAAGGATTTAATTGAAAATTTTCTATAAATAATTGGGCTATTCTTAAACATCATCCAATCAAAAGTTAATTTTGACCAATAAAAATAGAACAAATATTTACCACTTTTTATTGTAGATGAAGTGTAAAATTTCTATTGACTGTTTAACCATTAAAATGAATGATCTTTAAGTAAAGTGAAACAATTGACACATTCTATGTTCACTGTACCAAAAATAAATATCATGAGTATAGCCCATAACCTTGACTTTAACTGTCAACAGCCTTACCAACTGTGCTGCACAAATGCTTCATTCCATTAAAGTGGAAAACAAAATTTACTCAAGTCCAAAGCAAAACTGCCCGGCTGTTTACAACCAGTAAAATAGCATTTAAGTAAACAAGATAATGAAGAAACTTCTTAGAACTTTTCAGAATTAAATTGGTAGAGAGAACTCATTATCACCTAATATGATGGGAAATTCAGCAGCAGGTTGAGGGAAAGGATAAGAATTTCCAGTAGATGGGTAAATTACTAAAGCTCCATGGACAGTAGCTCGAAGCCATGAGATGTGAGCGTGCCACCAGAGAGTCCCTTCCTGCTGTATGATTGTGAAATTGTAGATATAAGAACCCCCAGGCATAATGGGGCACTGCGTTACATAGGCTACTCCATCAGACCAACAAGATCTCAATTGCCTTACACCATGCCTGCAAAAGAACCATTATTTAAAACTCAGTCACAAATTCAGTTAATGTAACTTCAATAGAACTAACATTCCACTCTACTTAAACATTAAACATCATCAAATGGTTTAACAGTCAAACATTCAATACCAGTGCAGGGTAATATTGTATGAACACTTATTCTCCACTTGGACAACAACATTATCTCCTTCATGAGCATATATAGTCGGCCCAGGAAACTGTCCATTGACTGTGACAATCTCCTTTTCTTTGCACAGTCGACTCACCTTCTGAGTTCCAACCTACAAGCCATTAAACTAATTTGCTCAGCTCTGATGAACTCCTACTTATCATAATACTCAAAATCTAAAACAAATTTGAAAACTTACAGTGAATATGTATTGGACTAAGCCCCCCCATGCTGTCCACGGTGTTATGAACATAACAATGAGAAGCACTGCTCTTAATGCTACAACCATTATATAAATCAAGAAAAGATTAGTTTTAAAACAACAACTTTGAAAGGCCAGAGGCTAGGTTTACATAACAAACGTCTTTCTTGATGCCCACAATGTTCAAGAGTAAACAGTATAAATGTTATTTGTTATTTGGAATTCTACACGCCTTAAATAAGAAACCACCTGCAATACAAAAAACCACACCATCTGAATACCAAGTAACAAACAAATACAATATATATTTAAATGCCGTCTATTGCCTGCAATCTTTGCACATCAATGTAATTATTTGTTTTTCGTCTAATTCTATCTGATTGAAGGGTTGAAAGGAAGTTGTCGCTGCTGTTTGTTTTTTTCTAAAATCAAACATTTTGATGATACTGTTGTATAGTTCGCCATGGGAAGAAAAAATATATAACTACATAATGTAAAATACATTTCTATCCGACCAAACATTTTCTGTTTGTTCAAATGCCACCCTCTGCAGCATCTTCCCTCTGTCTATATTCCACATGTCAATGGAGTGTCTTAGTACAATTATAAAGTGATAAGTGGCATATTTTTGTGTTAAGTTTAGTTTTTATTTTTATTTTTATTTATTTGATTTTACTTATTTTTACTTATTAAATAATATATTTGATCTTATTGTAACTCTATTTACATTTATTATTGCTTCATTTATGCTTATCTTCACACATTCACTCTATCTTCGATTTGCATTTCCATGTACTTGATTACTATCTGGATATTTTACATTCTTTGTCATGGATCATCCTCACAGCACTTGGGTTTGATCCTACACAGCATGGAATTAGCTGTAATTTCAAATAATTTTTAAAATTCAAATTGTTGACTCCCACCTTTCCCCACTAGCCATTGGGAGCTAACTTGGTATCCATTTTTGTGACTATTCATTATGTCTTGGTATTTCAAGACATTCATTTGTGTATTTAAACATCATCTAGAAATTAAGGAATACGAAGCAATTCATCCTAGGAAAATTTAGATTTGAAGCCTAAAACAAACACATCTAAATTGGAATCAAAATACATCTGCACTTAGAACAACTATATATTTGAGAGCGTTGTCTTCAATATTAGCCTAAGGTCATAAAGTTGGTTTATCAAGGGGTTGGTTGAGGAAAACTTGATTCTCACAATACAATGACTTCCTTAATGTATTTTCAAATACTTTCAATCCTTATGTATTTTAAGACATTCATTTGTGCAAATAAGCATCATTTGGAAATGAAGGAATTTAAGGAGCATTCATCCTAGAAACATTTAGATTTGGAGCCTAAAACAAACACATCTACATTGGAATCAAAACATATCTACATCTAGAACATCTGCATGTTTGAGAGTGTTGTCTTTGATAATAGCTTGAGGTCATAAAGTTGGTTTACCAAGGGGGTTGATTGAGAAGAATTTGATCCTCACAATACAACAACTTCCCTAAGGTTTTTTAAATATCACCAATCCTTATGCACTAATAAACATTAGAAACAAAGGTGACACAATTTTCAATAGTCCATAGTTAGTCAAATCAATCTTATAGGCTATAGGATACTTTCATGTACAACAAAACATTACCATGGAAAGCGGATTCGACATGCATAGAATTTTGTGACTATTACAATCTTGAGACAATGAGTAAGCTAAGAACATTTATTTTATGTATTGAGACAACTAGATTTTGTGTTGCATTATCAAATCTTGTCATCATTGTTAAACAAAAGTTAAATAATCTTATCCTTTCACATTTAATTTCCAAAACTAACATTTCAATAATCAATTCTAAGCTCCCTCAACGCTTCCAAAGTATTTAAATCTAGGTTAATGGTGTGATTATTGTTTACCTTTGTTTGATTGGCCTAGATTTGTGTAAAAGGGATTTTATTCACTTACACTTTTATCTCTCCTTCTTATCACTCCTTTAGAACTATGTGTAGGAAAATAAAACACACTACATGAATTTAGAGTATCTTTAATGGAATGATAGAAATCCCAAATATATTAATTAGCTAATATATAAGACACTAAGATAAATAAATAGAAATGATAATTGAAATAATTGAGATGGATTTAAAGGGCTTACATCAAAATTGATGGAATTTGGATTTCAACCACTTTGATGATGTGACAGAGAGATATAAAGTGGAATCTAGATCTAGATCTGCTATTAGAGACTTGAGATGACTTGGGGAAAATGTTTTGAGGACCTAGGACAAGATTGTGCATGTGATCAACTCCACTTGGCATAGTGTTGTCCTAATGGTGTGGTTTTTCCTAGGCAGATACAAACATTTAGTACCTACAAAAAATGCTCTCTTGAATGATATCTATATAAAATAAATTAAGTGCTAATAAGAAGCATCAATGGGACCTACTATAACAAAAGAAAAAAGGTGATTGACTTCCTTGTTAGCAGTTAAGCCCTTGGAATGATTCAACAATGATCAAAATTGACAAATAATAGAAGTGGACATTAACGTAGAAAGGTAGAATTTGATAGCTAAACTTACAATTAACACAACAAATATGCTTTTAATGCATTGACCTAATTGTTTATTAGACAATCTCTTGATCTTAAAGTTAACTAGAGTAGTGCCCTTAAATTTAAAATCCCTACATTCCATTAAAACTCTTTGGTGTGCTAGCTAATAGGTAACAATCATAGTTTAAAAGAGTTGGTGTGGGAACGTGTTGAGCTCCAAATCTACTTGCCACTAGTATGTATGAGTTGAACCTAGGATAGAACACACGTTGTACTCATGTAACTTACAATTATATAGCAATTACAATATTTATAACATTTGTATATAATTTGATCTAACACTATATACTTGATGATCACAATAATCTCAAGTTAAATCAATATATAAGAAATGAAGGAAATGTAAGCCAAAGGAAATAAGAACAACCAAACACTTACAGTTGTGACTAGTGTAATATGAACTTATAGTAATATGGTAGATAGTCGAGTGCAAAAAATATAGTATACTTTCAAACTTTGTATGAAATTTTTGTAAGGGTTGTAGAAAAACTTGAGTAGAGAAAATGATTTAGTTGTAGCCATGTCAGAAAGGAAATGTTGTTGATCTCTATACTTTCATTTGATTGGATGATATTGTATTGTTAGGATTGAATCATGTGAGATTGAGAAATCAATAGATGGATTTGATGGATTTTTAAATAATTGAATTATGGTCATAAGTTTGAATGCTTGGTTGCTTGTTTGGTTTGAAGTTTTTTAATTCGTGTCCTCTTGTTTTAATAGTTTGATTGGTGAGCATTACAACTTTGAATGCAATGCTTGCAAGGCAGAAATAATTAGTTGTTGTCCAAATATGACTTGAAGATGTTATGTTCATGAGGAGGTATGAGACATTGAAGTTTGTTTGATGGCACACTTGATAATCAATTTTTCTATTAAAGGATTTTATATTTGCAGAATAGTCTTTTTTATGTGTAGCAACTTCATATTTATTTGAGACTATTAATATGTCCTCTTTTAAACTTTCTTATGTTGTTGGGACAATTAATTTGCATGTTTTTAATATATAAACTTTATATTGGAATATGAGCTCTCAAATCTTCAAACACAGAGCATGCACATTTTAGTTTAGAATATTGGCAGTTATATTTGTATATGTCATCTCTGACCTATCTTGACAAAACATTAACTAAATGATAAACAATTTCAATCTAAACATTGATTGCATTCATTAACTTTAAAATATGATCCTTACACATCTTTTTGGTGGAGTAAAGAGTATACTTTAATAACATTCTAAACATTTTTTTGTTGTTGATTATGTTATTACGGGTCCAACTTAATCAAGTCCTATACCATGGCCATTCATGTTACGTACATCTATCAAAAAAAATAAAAAATAAATGAATGAATGTTACTCGCATCGTATAGACCCCATCACACACTCATCACTATATAGGAGATAGTGTGAACCCTAAAGGCTGGCCCCACGGGCTTCTCCCCCTACTGCCTATGGGGATGATGCTTCCCACATCTATTGTTGACACCACACCACTATGGGGCCCTCTCCCTTAATATTCTCTTTTCCAATCTTAGATCGCTGCATAATTTCCCATATAAATTTATTCGTGTGGTCGGTCCAAATGGTGATTATGTTATTCAGAGTTCTCTTATTGGCATAACTTTCCATGATCAAGTGCTTTGATGTCTTGTTTGCTTTGGAGTTCTCTCAAGCCAACAGGATTGGAAGGTGGATAGGAGATGGAAAGAGTAGGCATGTAAGAGTTACATTGAGGACTATCGAAGACAAGAACATGTTACTAAAGAACAAAAGATTCCTTCGGGGTACACAAATATACCTAGACGAGGACTTAACCATAAACCAGTAGGAGGAAAAGCGCAAGGAGTGGGAGAAAGTAAAGGCAGCAAGAGAGGCTAGAAAATGGGCTTGACTACAAAATGGAAAGGCCTAAGTTAGTGATAGAACGACACACAAGAAATAGGAATTTGGGGCTGTTACATCCCTAATTTCTAACTTGCTATACTTTTACTTTTTACTTGGGCATAAGTAAATTTGTTGTGATGTTATAGATTTATGACAGAATATGACATGGAATTATATTGAATATCATTTATGAAATCATGGAAATGATTATGTTATTGTCGATTTAATAATTGTATTATGAGATTTGATTTACTAGTTGAATTTATTGAATAATGATGCACTAATTACTTATTGTTTGATGACAAGTGAAACAGGATTACAAGTTATCAACTCTCAGAGAAGAGAGAGAGAGTATCTTTCGAGAAGAGAGATATAGACCTTGGAATATGAGTGGTCTATTTGCCAAACGAGTTTAGTGTTAAACGATAATGTGAACCAATGAGTCGTATGAGGTAAGTCTTGTCTTGCTAGTTACTTTCAAATCTAATCAACAGGTAGTCGATATCTTGATTATCATCTAGTCAAGTCGATGGTGAGTCGACATAGTCATTTGTAAAGTAAACAACGTCATAGACGTAAAATGGTTGTGTTATTCTTCTTGTGTCACTTGAGGTTTTACTGTCACTTCTTAAACGTCAAGACATTCTCATCAAGTTAGATGACACGAATATTGTCGACGAATTGTGATGGGGAGGTAAACTCGACCCATTCACATCATCTGAAATCCTTAGTGATCAAAATGGGACAAATAGAGGAGTTTTTAACAACTTTGGGTAGAGGTTTTTCACAGCTATGTGATAACTAAACGAAATCTAAAATCTTTTTTTGCGTTACGCCCAATCCGTCGTGATTGTCATAAAAATGCCTTGGACATATGTTGTGAACTCTTTCCTTTTTGGAAATCGACGGATGTCAAATTTGAAGCCAAGGTGAGGTATAACCTGCTTTAGTCGTTATTTGGAGGAATATGCCAAAATCACATTAGTTATATTTTGGTAAATGTGAGGTATTTCCTTATTCCTGAAAGATGTCGATATTCTTGTCGAAGCTTGAGTAGGGACACGTTCAAGTTCTATTTTTTTTTATGTCTTCCATTTTGAATGAGTCTTCTTCCTTCTAGCTTAAGACTTTGAGTTATTATTGATCTAACCTTTATTTTTGGTAAGTTGGCCTTCGTTTATTCTCTTGATCGACTTTAGAGACACTTTATTCATTTATAATCTACCACCTTGCAAGAGCTTAAACACCACTATTCAGTGTAGTTGCAAATTTAGAGGTTTAGAAGCCTTCATGTTTGAGTAGTGGACGGGGTTGTTATGTTCACCAGTTGCCACGTCGCCATAAGGATCTCCATAATGTGAAGTGGTTGCTGAAGGATAGGGGTCGGTTTAAGCATGTCAAAAATAGATTTCCTACTGTTTAGGTATGAATGGCAGTATGAGTGCCGAGATTCCTTCACCGTGCGAGTATGGGAAGGTATTTCTTGGGAAAGAGGTTACGTAAAGAGAGAGAAAAAAAAGTGGTAGTTAGAGTCGGAGGAAGGGGGGAAGTGACGACAGGAGATAAGGCAAAAAGGAGAGTTTTGTAACTAGGAGAGTTGTTCGATGCATTGAGGAGATAATAATCTCAGAACAACGAGCTTAATGTTGTTTCTTGTCAATACATATCTCTTCATTTGATGAAGTTTTAAATCACAGTCAGAGAGTAGACTTTTTGGAAGGTTGCATGAGCACCAAGGAGGAAGGCATTTCTTCATTGTCGACACTGTTATCTTGGCAAAGTAGATAATTAGGTTCTTATCAATTTAAAAGTTTCCATTGATGCATTTATCATATGACGTGACTGTATTTTGCAAGAAATAAGTTCTGTAGAAGAAGAATGCCGAAATGCATGTTTAGTTGAAAGATTATAAGGGTATGTGCAGGATCATCGTGGGCCAAACAGTGGCAATAGGAAAAAAATCGCGTTTTTACTTAGCCAAATTCGCGACTTGGCAAAGTTTGACTTTGAAACAGATATCTGTTTTGGTTTGTTTTTGGTTTGGTACCAAACCAAAACGGATATCCGTTTTGAGAACGGATATTTAGTTGAAAGAGTATAAGGGTATGTGCAGGATCATCACGGGCCAAACAATGGCAATAGGAAAAAAATCGCGTTTTTACTTAGCCAAATTCGCGACTTGGCAAAGTTTGACTTTGAAACAGATATCTGTTTTGGTTTGTTTTTGGTTTGGTACCAAACCAAAACGGATATCCATTTTCTTTTCTCTATTGTTTTCATTGTTTTTTATTTTATTATTTTAGCATTTTTAGCATTTTACTATTTAGGCATTTTAGCTATAAAATACAATCTAAATTTTAGAAAGACTGTATCATATGAAAGGGGCAACCTTGTCATCTTTTGGAATGCATGATTTCTTTTAGTTCCATCCATTTTGGCATCATTTATTCTTGTGATTGAGAGTTCTCTCCACCCCTGATTGAACCATTACTTCCCCTAACTAATTCTCCTATCCTCTTGACTCTCAATCAATTCTTTAGTCCACTCTTAATAAGTCTTCTATAATCTCTCAATCAATTATTTAGTCCACTCCCAATTAGTCTTCTATAATCTCTCAATCAATTCTTTAGTCCACTCCCAACCAACCCCACCATTCATGTTGCTTCTTCTACTATTAATACATCTCTCGCCATCATTTTTAGGGGAGACTATCCATTTCTTCCATTTATGTCAAATTCTTGTTAATATCTCTTATTCCATTTTCCATTGATCCCAACACATCATGGATAGTGAGTCACCTCAAAAGAGTTAAGCCATATTTTCATTACAACCCCCACAATAATTATTATACTTTTACAGTCCTAACTTTGTGAGCCTTTTCCATTTCAATTTTAAGGATTTGAAGGTTCTTACACTCTCCATAAAATCTCCAAGTTCTCAAGGCATCCTTATTCTTCCCATTGTCATCAAGAGGATGTTCTAATTTCTACAAAGGAGGATACCAAAATGTTGGATCCTTGAGGACAAAAGCTAGCACAGGTGCCATAAAAAGATTCCTTGAAGCTTCGCATGTTCTTTACATTATTTTAAAAAGATTTCAGTAGTAATTAGAAAACTTAAATTTGCCTAAGAAAAGTAACAATTTGTTGCCTCTTGTTGCCTCTTCTTGGTTATTTTAAAAAGCAACAAGGTGAAGTGACACATCCTTATGACCAGCATCAAGAAGAACAACAGGAAGTGTATTTGGATCTTGGAAAAGATTAGGAAATAGAGGAACATCCAGTTGATGAGAATAAAGAGCAAGATAAAGAACAACCGGATGACTGAGATAAAGAGCTTGATGTGGAACATTATATGACATAGAACCAACAAGATGAACATCAAGTTGAACAATGAAAAAGTGGTATTAGTTGCACCTATATAGAGAAGTGGTTTAGAGGTTGGTTAGGGGAATTATTTAGGGTTTAGAGGTTTAGGGTTGCTCACGTTTAGGGGTTTAGGGTTTATAGTTTAAAGAGAGATAGAGAGAGGGGACTAAAAGAGTTTGGGAGAGATAGAGGAGACAGAGGGGAGAGATAGGGAGATAGAGAGTGAGAGGCATGTCCAAAGACATAGAGAGAGAGAGAGATTGAGAGGTAGAGGGATATTAGAGATAGAGAGATAGAGGTTTAGGGTTGCTTGGGTTTAGGGGCATTATTTAGGGTTTATGGTTTAGGGTCTTGGGGTTAGGGGTTAACGTTTAGAGGTCTAGGGTTTAGGGTTTAGAGAGAGATAAAGGACCAATAGGGAGATATAGAGGAGTCCGAGGGGAGAGATAGGGAGATAAAGAGTGAGGGACATGGCAAGAGACAGTGAGAGAGATTGAGAGGTAGAGGGACAAAGGTGATAGGGAGATAGGGGGGAGATAGGGAGATAGTGGTTTATGGTTACTTGGGTTTAGGGTTTAGGGGTTTGGGGTTTAGGGTTTCTCAGGTTTAGGGGTTAGGGTTTAGGGGCATTATAATTTAGGGTTTAGGATTTATTGTTTAGGGGTTAGGGGTTAGGTTTAGAGGTTTAGGGTTTTGGATTTAGGGTTTATAGAGAGAGAGGAATGATAGGGAGATATAGAGGAGTCTGAGGGGAGAGATAGGGAGAAAAAGAGTGAGGGACATGTCCAGAGACATAGGAGAGAGATTGAGAGGTAGAGGGACAAAGGTGGTAGGGAAATAGGGGAGAGATAGGGAGATAGTGGTTTAGGGTTACTTGGGTTTAGGGTTTCGGGGTTTAGGGTTTCTCAGGTTTAGGGGTTAGGGATTAGGGTTTAGGGGCATTATTTAGGGTTTAGGATTTAAATTGTTTAGGGGTTAGGGGTTACGTTTAGAGGTTTAGGGCTTTGGATTTAGGGTTTATAGAGAGAGAGGAATGATAGGGAGATAGAGAGAGGAGATCGAGGAGAGAGATAAGGAGATAGAGAGTGAGGCACATGGCCAAGGACATAGGGAGAGAGATCAAGAGAGGTAGAGGGATGATAGAGATAGGGAGATAGGGGAGAGATAGGGAGATATAGGTTTAGAGTTGATTGGATTTAGGGTGTACCTGGGTTTAGGGTTTCTTAGTTTTGTAGATAGCTAGATAGAAAGAGAGAGGAGACAGATAGGGAGAGATGGAGGTGACAAAGGGGAGAGATAAGGAGATAGAGAGTGAGCGAGATGTCCAGAGAAATAGGGAGAAGGATTGAGAGGTAGAGCTCGATGATAGAGATAGGGAGATAAGGGAGAGATAGGAGATAGGGTTTAGGGTTGCTCGTGTTTAGGGTTTAGGGTTTAGGGGTTCGGGGTTAAGGTTTAGGGGCATTATTTAGGGTTTAGGGTTTATGGTTTAGGGGTTAAGGTTTAGAGGTTTAGGGTTTAGTGTTTAGAGAGAGAAGACAATTAGGGAGATACAGAGTGAGGGACATGGCCAAAGCATAGGGAGAGAGATTGAGACCTGGTAGAGGAATGATAGTGATGGGGAGATAGTGAGATAGGGAGATAGAGAGATAGAGGTTTAGGGTTTCTTGGGTTTAGTGTTTAGGATTTAGGGGTTTATGGTTTCTCAAGTTTAGGGTTTAGGGGTTAGGAAATAAGGGTTAGGGGATAGGGGTTAGGTTTAATCATGTGTTAATACAGGTTGTGGAGTGAGAAATGGGTGGTATGGGAGATTGGAAGACTAGTTTAAAGTTGGGCCGATGGATATATGTCACAATGAAAGGTTCAAAGGCTCATCAAAAGTGGAGTGATCGGAGCATCGATATAAGAATTTTTGAGTTGGTCGATAGTGTTTATCTTGCCGATAGGAAGAATGTATATGATTTGATGTTATTTGGGACTTTGAGAAGGTTTCTTAAAGCTGATTAAGCTTTAATCTATTTGAACTATGGGTTTTGATGGGTATTTCACCGTGTTTTGAGAGCTTCCACTGTGTGCTCTGCATCAGACCAATAGGGAGATATAGAGGAGTCCGAGGGGAGAGATAGGGAGATAAAGAGTGAGGGACATGGCAAGAGACATAGAGAGAGAGATTGAGAGGTAGAGGGACAAAGGTGATAGGGAGATAGGGGAGAGATAGGGAGATAGTGGTTTATGGTTACTTGGGTTTAGGGTTTAGGGGTTTGGGGTTTAGGGTTTCTTAGGTTTAGGGGTTAGGGGTTAGGGTTTAGGGGCATTATAATTTAGGGTTTAGGATTTATTGTTTAGGGGTTAGGGGTTAGGTTTAGAGGTTTAGGGTTTTGGATTTAGGGTTTATAGAGAGAGAGGAATGATAGGGAGATATAGAGGAGTCTGAGGGGAGGGATAGGGAGATAGAGAGTGAGGGACATGGCTAGAGACATAGGGAGAGAGATTGAGAGGTAGAGAGACACAGGTGGTAGGGAGATAGGGGAGAGATAGGCAGATAGTGGTTTAGGGTTACTTGGGTTTAGGGTTTAGGGGTTTGGGGTTTAAGGTTTAGGGGTTTAGGGTTTCTCAGGTTTAGGGGTCAGGGGTTAGGGTTTAGGGGCATTATTTAGGGTTTATGATTTAAATTGTTTAGGGGTTAGGGGTTAGGTTTAGAGGTTTAGGGTTTATAGAGAGAGGAATTATAGGGAGATAAAGAGAGGAGATGGAGGAGAGAGATAAGGAGATAGAGAGTGAGGCACATGGCCAGGGACATAGGGAGAGAGATCAAGAGAGGTAGAGGGATGATAGAGATAGGGAGATAGGGGAGAGATAGGGAGATATAGGTTTAGAGTTGAATGGATTTAGGGTGTACCTGGGTTTAGGGTTTCTCAGTTTCAGAGATAGCTAGATAGAAAGAGAGAGGAGACAGATAGGGAGAGATAGAGGTGACAAAGGGGAGAGATAAGGAGATAGAGAGTGAGCGAGAGAGATTGAGAGGTAGAGGGACAAAGGTGATAGGGAGATAGGGGAGAGATAGGGAGATAGTGGTTTATGGTTACTTGGGTTTAGGGTTTAGGGGTTTGGGGTTTAGGGTTTCTCAGGTTTAGGGGTTAGGGGTTAGGGTTTAGGGGCATTATAATTTAGGGTTTAGGATTTATTGTTTAGGGGTTAGGGGTTAGGTTTAGAGGTTTAGAGGTTTAGGGTTTTGGATTTAGGGTTTAGATAGAAAGAGAGAGGAGACAGATAGGGAGAGATAGAGGTGACAAAGGGGAGAGATAGGGAGATAGAGAGTGAGTGATATGTCTAGAGAAATAGGGAGAAGGATTGAGAGGTAGAAGGACGATAGAGATAGGGAGATAAGGGAGAGATAGGAGATAGAGTTTAGGGTTGCTCATGTTTAGGGTTTAGGGGTTAAGGTTTAGAGGTTTAGGGTTTAGTGTTTAGAGAGAGAGGACCAATAGGGAGATATAGAGTGAGGGACATGGCTAAAGCATAGGGAGAGAGATTAAGAGGTAGAGGAATGATAGTGATGGGGAGATAGTGAGATAGGGAGATAGAGATCGATAGAGGTTTAGGGTTTCTTGGGTTTAGTGTTTAGGATTTAGGGGTTTATGGTTTCTCATGTTTAGGGTTTAGGAGTTAGGAAATAGGGGTTAGGGGTTAGGGGTTAGGTTTAATCATGCATCCCAGTCATTCCCCTATCATTCCTATATATCCTATCTCTCCCCTCTATCTTTCCCTCTCCCTTATCAACGAAGCAAATGGAAATAAGAAAACTAGGACTCCCTTTCTCAGGTTTAGGGTTTAGGGCTTAGGGGAATTATTTAGGGTTTATGGTTTAGGGGTTAGGGTTTAGTATTTGGAAGAATTATTTAGGGTTACTTGGGTTTAGGGTTTAGGGGTATTATTTAGGGTTTACAGTTGCATGTCAAAAGTAGTCTCTCTCTCTCTCTCTAAATCCGTAAACCCTAAATAATGGCCCTAATCCCTAACCCCTAACCCGCATCTACCTCTCTCCTGTATCTATTCAAAAGTGCCTTTAAAATACTATGAGATACCTTAGTATAAGTAAATCATATAAAAATCAAATATATATATCATCATAATCCTATATAAATTTTGATAGTATTTTATAGCTAAAATGCCTAAATACTTAAAATGTATGCAATGGTAAAATAATAAAATAAAATAATGAAATACAATAAGGAAAAGGAAAATGGATATCCGTTTCCAAAACGGATATCCGTTTTGGAGATCATAAAAAGAAAAAAAGACTGCATTTTTGCAAACCCGCGGCTTGCAAAAACGCAGTCTCATCTTCAAAAAAAGGGATATCAACGCTGAGGAACGGATATCCGATCCAAAGAGGTAAGATTTCATGCATTTTTTTGGTTTGTTTTGTATTTTCAAGCAATTTTTTTGGTTTTTATGCTAAGTGGGTATGTTTTATAATTTAATTAGGTAAAATGGATGCACAAAATGAAAACCCAAACCCTCCACCACCAAACCCTCCCCCTCCAACAGTAGAAGAGAATATTCAAAGAAATATTGATCATATAAGCAGGATCATAGAAATGTATCACCGCCACCCTCGACTGTCTATAATGACATCAAATTTAGAGGGAATCATTAATCATATTCAAACCTTGTCCACCCAACACGAATCATTTCAGCAATGGCGAGAAGCCAAGAAGGCCGAATATGCTGACGGTTTGTCATATGAGGAAGTCAAAGATTTAGAGATTACAAAAACTATGTTGGCCCAACACTTTGTCAATCCTAAAACCGGATTGCATGTTGATGTCCGTAAACCCAAATTTTCAATCAAATGGTGTATTCATGAGGGCATTAGTCAAAACTTTTGGGATCGTTGGTGGATGGTTTTTGATAAACCACCCAACAACAATTTAGATGTGCCTTTGTATTTCCTCCGTAAACTCTATGCAGAGTTCGTCATGGGTCAACATGTTAATTATTTTGATTTTAGAGAGTTTCAAGGAGTGGGCAGAGGAATGCCTCAAGATAGACCTGGGGCAATTAGACAAGTACAAGGTCCCTATATTCCCCCTCCTGCTATCCCTTCTCCACCCCCAATGCAGCACCCAGACGTTGTTGCAAGTGCAACACAACAGGGCCTTAGTGCCATACACTCTTTGACTGAGCATTTGATCATACAGACATCTCAGTTTGCACAAGCACATGATGAAGGTGATGATATTGGATCACCTGGTACCACTAGACCGTCATCGTCCAGACATATATATGTGCCCCATCATTGCATTTCTTGCAATCATTTATGCTTGGGTCCTATTATGGAGAGTAGTGAGCCACCGTTGAACACATCAGAGTATGATCTCCATTCACGAGATGAGGCAATGGGGTCCAGAACTCAAGCTGAGGGGTCAGGGACAAGAGTAGAAGCTACTGGATCAGTAAACATTAGAGAAGGAGAAATGCATGAGCAATCTTTTGTGCAGGTAAAATTTAAAGTTAAATTTTATGGTCTATTCCATTTGAATATATAAACAACTTCATTAGTACTAATGTATCTAAGTGGGATAACAGTTGATGACAGAGGAGGAGTTGACAGAAGTTCATCATGCAACTTTGTCTGCCATCCAATTTGGCTTGGACTTGCCGGTATAAATTGTTGTACACATTAACTTTTTTTTTTATGCATTTATTTCTTTGTGAGTAATTATATACTAATTTATGTCTTGATGTTAATTTTATTTTATAGCCAATCAAAAATGTGAATGATGTGGCATCTTTGCCAATAGTCTTTTCTCGAACCCCTAATCGACCCAAGGGACTATCATTTGCAGAACAGCTTTCTCAACGCCAACAAAGGGTGGAGGTAATTTGATTGAATTGTACTTTAATTGATAATTTAGAAAACTTAAATATTTGATTATAGTCATTTAGAGTCTTACATTCTTTTCCTTTTTAATTGATGCAGGAGGCCTCGATGGTGGTATGTGCTTGTTTTCTAGTAGATAAGTTTTTGTGTAGTGCATTTCCTATTTTAAATGTATGCATTTCCTATTTTGTTTAATAATTATATATTAATTTATTTCAATGTTACTTTGCTTTTATGTAGTCTGTTGAGAATGTGAGTGATGTGCCATCTTTGCCATCATGCTTCACTAGGACACCTGATCGTCTTAAGAGAAAATCATTTGCAGAACGATTGTCCGAACAACAACATAGAGTTGAGGTAATTGAATTGGATTTTTCTAAATAATTGATAGTTTTTCTAAATAAATGAAAGTTCTTAATTGTAGTAGATAAGAATCTATTTACTAACTTTAACTTGTGTTTTGACTTGTTAATGCAGGAAACTTCACCTCCATCAATTACTAGACATTTTGGTACAAAGAGGACACTTTTTCAGGATCCATCATAGATTGTGGATCCATCACAGATTGTGGATCCATCACAGATTGAGGGTCAAGTGGACTTGTAGTATTTGATGTAGCTATTTGGCATGTAGATTGTATATAGATTTTGAGACATGGCATATGCCACATTTTGTAAAAAATATTTTGAGTTGGCATATTTGCCAAATTTTTGTATATGTCTACCATTATGGACTAGATTTTAATGTATATACACCTTGATATACAATATAATTTAAATTCCTTATGTGCAAGTCATGATACTTCCCATGATGCCATACATTATGATGATAGTTCTTTAGTCCATTGATGATATGTTTAGCATTGAGAATGGTTTTAGATCAAGAGAATGGTTTTAGATCAATAGAATCAATATGAAAAAATTCCTTATATATGCCCTAATCAAATAAGGTCATGATAAACCATTTCATCATGTATTTAGTCTTCATCTTGTCAAATTTTGTAAATATATCAAAGTTGTCATATGAAAAATGTAAAAAAAATGCAAAAGTATGGAAGATGAATAGTCAAGTACTCAAGAGTCAATTGGAGACTATTGGTTTCCCTCAAATCATGTATAAATATGCATAAACTTGATAGAGTCAGCTTGTCATTGAGTCAAAAAGGTATTGATGGTTTGGAGTTACTTTAGTGTGTTCATATTGATAATATGTTCTCAAGAGAGTTTCGAGAATGTTTCAGGGATGCAGAGTGTTTCAGGATATCTTTAGGATGAATATTTGATATCAATATGGTTTTGAGTTTGAATTGGTGCCTTCATACATTAGGAATTGTCAGTTGATCATATGGACAGAATAAGTGTTGTCAGTTGAGTTGAAGAGGGATGTATGGATGGTCTCTATGAAGGCCAAATTGAAGAGTGAGAAGAATTATACACCCATTTTTAATCCTTCCAACTATTGCTCTTTCTAGTGTTTCTATGATCGTAATAAGGATGAGTGTGCTAATCAAAATACATCTTCATAGCCTAAGGGTGAGTGTTTCTTGTAATTCCCTAATTAGGCCCCAACTACTTCTTGGATGTCTAGAAGAAGTGCTTATTTGAGTATGGTGTAAAATGTTAGAACAATGATGAAAAGAAGAAGGGAAAGTTTAATAAGAGGTGAGACAAGTACTCAATCTCTCACTCCTCTCATTTTATTGATTCTAGCCAAGCTTATTTAGATTCATCAAAGATGAACCTTTTTAGTGGAGTGGTAGGCTGATCATAGATATCAATGTGGATGATAATCTAAGTTATGAGTGTCTCGTTTCTACTCACTTGGGCCAATATTCTTACCTTCTAGTCAAGACTTAGGGGTAAACAACTCCAAATTTTACATGGACTTTTAATGGAATATCCCCTCCAATGTGTAGCTTCAACCTTACTTATGATTGAGGAGCTCTGATCTCTTTGGAGTATCCCCTTTTGGAACTTGGTTCAACTATGTCTCTATCAATAATTAGTCACTTTTTTGAGCTTGGTTTCACCTAGGAGGATCGTGTATGGAAGGTGTGTCATCTTTTGTTTACTTTTTGAACCCAACATCAAGAGCCTCCCTTAAGATTTAATCCATCAAAGATGGCTCAATACTAAATATCATGTCCATGTAGGTGTTTGACTAGCTTTAGATAAGTCATAGAAAGTTTTAAGACACACCATAATTGTGTTGGTTTCAAAATCATAGTTTTTCTTGTGGGAAACATAAATCTTTGGGTCAAGCCTAGTCCTAAAACAATTCATGTTGAGTTTTGCATTCTAAGTCTTGACTTATCACATAATATGATTTTGGGATGTCTTTGGACTATTGCTATGCAGGTTTTCCTTCTACCACTCAAGGTGGTTCAATTTCTCCATGAGGGAAAACTTCATGTTAAGGAGGTTGATGTTAATCCTTAGGAAAGGATTCATGATAAAACCCACTCATGAGTGGATTTCTTGGCAAAGTCAACCCCTGATACTCATTGTATATCCTACCTAGTAAACAATGACCAATTCAATCCAACATACTAAAGGAAGTATTTTAATTCTTTTGTGACACCTATTTACCTCAAGGAGAATCATGTACTCTCTTTCTCGTGCTCCTCCATAGTCTCTTTTTAGGGTATATGTTTAACAATGTCCCCCTTAAATTGGAGAACTCAGTCCTCTTTCATGTTCTTAAGATTTCCACCCCTATATGAGCAAGGCATATGCCTTCTCTAAGTACATTTTCTCCCTCTAGATTGATAATGAATGTTATCACATTATCATCAAGGTTCACTCCTTTGAATAATGTTGTTACTATAAGAACCTCATGAAATCTTCCTACAAGGATTTGCTCCTTTTCATCTCTCCTACCATATTAGATATCTTTTGATGCCTTCTTGAGTGATTACTACACTAGCCCTTTTAAGATTGGCATAGCCATTAGAGGATGAGAATTTGGATCAAAATATTCTACCCATGCTTGGTTTCTTTGAGGAAGGAAATACCATGGCCAAGGAAGATGTTTTTGAGGAGAACTTGGGCCCCACATCTAAATTAAAGATTACATATATTTGCAATGCAATTTTCCACATCTTGTTTGGATTACCACTGTCCTACACAAATTACTAATTATATTTTCCTAAGAGTATTCTAACATTCCCTCTTCTATCATTCCCTTATCCATCTTCATAGAACTTGCTTAGTAAACATATCCTTATGCATACAACTTTCTCCTTTAAAGGTGCATAAGACTATACATGCCACACACTATATTGTTTCACAGTTGAGGATGTTTTGAGCTATTGTCAGATCTCTGTTCTCCTACCTTGATTGTCACTGGTTACTCACTCTTCAAGTTTTGGTTAAAGAAAGGTTGTTCAATTTCTAAGATTTAAGGTCATTTCACTTATGTTGACCGGCCAAAGGGTTATTATACATTGTGACCACTGGCCCCATCTTTCTTCATCGGGTGGCAAAGTCTAAATCAAGGCAAACGGTCAAGTTCGGTGGTTTTTGTTTTTAAAAAAACTTTATCACCTTTTAAAGAAAAGGCTCGAGCGGGAAAAATTTTTAAAAATTGGAGCATGGAGCCCGCGATGAAAAATATTTTGCAGATCCCTGAGACCAAAAAACTGCCAAACTTTGACCGGGCAGTTCTCAGAATTCGTGACAGTTGGGAATGCTCTGTTTGGACCTACAGGTGTACGTGGCATCCTTCCACAATAACCTCTCTTATTTTTGGTCAACTCCATTCCGTTTGACTGTGTTGAAATCAAACGCATTGGCACAAAATGCTTCAATTTGATGCAGTGGAAAGGTGCTAGGTGTGACATTTTTCATTCCATAGCTCGTGCGGTCGAACAGACTGCGCCAACGCGTCGGGGTGGGGGGGTAAATGCTAGGGGAGGTCTCGTTTCATGCGCCAAGCATCCCAGTCATTCCGGGCAAGAGGCTACCGGCAAAGTCCCTTAAGATCCCTGAGACCAAAAAACTGCCAAACTTTGACGGGGCAGTTCTCAGAATTCGTGAAAGTTGGGAATGTTCTGTTTAGACCTACAGGTGCACGTGACATCCTTCCACAATAACCTCTCTCATTTTTGGTCAGCTCCATTCCGTTTGACCGTGTTGAAATCAAACGCATTGGCGCAAAATGCTTCAATTTGATGCAGTGGAAAGGTGCTAGGTGCGACATTTTTCATTCCATAGCTCGTGGGGTCGAACAGACTGCGCCAACGCGTCGGGGTGGGCGGGTAAATGCTAGTGGAGGTCTCGTTTCATGCGCCAAGCGTCCCAGTCATTCCGGGCAAGAGGCTACCGGCAAAGTCCCTTAAGATCCCTGAGACCAAAAAACTGCCAAACTTTGACGGGGCAGTTCTCGGAATTCGTGAAAGTTGGGAATGTTCTGTTTGGACCTACAGGTGTACGTGACATCCTTCCACAATAACCTTTCTCGTTTTTGGTCAGCTCCATTCCGTTTGACCGTGTTGAAATCAAACGCATTGGCGCAAAATGTTTCAATTTGATGTAGTGGAAAGGTGCTAGGTGCGACATTTTTCATTCCATAGCTCGTGGGGTCGAACGGACTGCGCCAACGCGTCGGGGTGGGGGGGTAAATGCTAGGGGAGGTCTCATTTCGTGCGCCAAGCGTCCCAGTCATTCCGGGCAAGAGGCTACCGGCAAAGTCCCTTAAGATCCCTGAGACCAAAAAACTGCCAAACTTTGACCGGGCAGTTCTCAAAATTTGTGACAGTTGGGAATGCTCTGTTTGGACCTACAGGTGCACGTGGCATCCTTCCACAATAACCTCTCTCGTTTTTGGTCAACTCCATTCCGTTTGACTGTGTTGAAATCAAACGCATTGGCGCAAAATGCTTCAATTTGATGTAGTGAAAAGGTGCTAGGTGCGATATTTTTCATTCCATAGCTCATGGGCTCGAACGGACTGTGCCAACGCGTCGGGGTGGGCGGGTAAATGCTAGTGGAGGTCTTGTTTCGTGCGCCAAGCATCCCAGTCGTTCCGAGCTGTAAGCTACCGGCAAAGTCAAAAGTTGCTAGGATTGAAATTTTGCATTCCACAGGTCCTGGGGCCGACGGTTTGCGCCAACACGTCGGGGTGGGCGAGTAAATGCTAGGGGAGGTCTCGTTTTGTGTGCAAAGCATCCCAGTCCTTCCGAGCTGTAAGCTACCGACAAAGTCACTTTGTCGGTAGCTTACAGCTCGGAAGGACTGGGATGCTTTGCACACAAAACGAGACCTCCCCTAGCATTTACTCGCCCACCCCGACGTGTTGGCGCAAACCGTCGGCCCCAGGACCTGTGGAATGCAAAATTTCAATCCTAGCAACTTTTGACTTTGCCGGTAGCTTACAGCTCGGAACGACTGGGATGCTTGGCGCACGAAACAAGACCTCCACTAGCATTTACCCGCCCAGCCCGATGCGTTGGCGCAAACCGTTCGGCCCCAGGACCTGTGGAATGCAAAATTTCAATCCTAGCAACTTTTGACTTTGCCGGTAGCTTACAGCTCGAAACGACTGGGATGCTTTGCACACAAAACGAGACCTCCGCTAGCATTTACTTGCCCACCCCGACGTGTTGGCGCAAACCGTTCGGCCCCAAGACCTGTGGAATGCAAAATTTCAATCCTAGCAACTTTTGACTTTGTCGGTGGGTTACAACTCGGAACGACTGGGACGCTTGGTGCACGAAACGAGACCTCCCCTAGCATTTACCCCCCCACCCCGACGCGTTGGCGTAGTCCGTTCGACCCCACGAGCTATGGAATGAAAAATGTCGCACCTAGCACCTTTCCACTACATCAAATTGAAGCATTTTGCACCAATGCGTTTGATTTCAACACGGTCAAACGGAATGGAGTTGACCAAAAACGAGAGAGGTTATTGTGGAAGGATGTCACGTGCACCTGTAGGTCCAAACAGAACATTCCCAACTTTCACGAATTCCGAGAACTGCCCCATCAAAGTTTGGCAGTTTTTTGGTCTCAGGGATCTTAAGGGACTTTGCCGGTAGCCTCTTGCCCGGAATGACTGGGACGCTTGGTGCACGAAAAGAGACCTCCACTAGCATTTACCCGCCTACCCCGACGCGTTGGCGCAATCCGTTCGACCGCACGAGTTATGGAATGAAAAATGTCGCACCTAGCACCTTTCCCCTGCATCAAATTGAAGCATTTTGCGCCAATGCGTTTGATTTCAACACGGTCAAACGGAATGGAGCTGACCAAAAATGAGAGAGGTTATTGTGGAAGGATGTCACGTGCACCTGTAGGTCCAAACAGAACATTCCCAACTTTCACGAATTCCGAGAACTGCCCCGTCAAAGTTTGGCAGTTTTTTGGTCTCAGGGATCTTAAGGGACTTTGTCGGTAGCCTCTTGCCCGGAATGACTGGGACGCTTGGCGCACGAAACGAGACCTCCCCTAGCATTTACCCCCCCACCCCGACGTGTTGGCGTAGTCCGTTCGACCCCACAAGCTATGGAATGAAAAATGTCGCACCTAGCACCTTTCCACTGCATCAAATTGAAGCATTTTGCGCCAATGCGTTTGATTTCAACACGGTCAAACGGAATGGAGTTGACCAAAAACGAGAGAGGTTATTGTGGAAGGATGTCACGTGCACCTATAGGTCCAAACAGAACATTCCCAACTTTCACGAATTCCGAGAACTACCCCGTCAAAGTTTGGCATTTTTTTGGTCTCAGGGATCTTAAGGGACTTTGCCGGTAGCCTCTTGCCCGGAATGACTGGGACGCTTGGCGCATGAAACGAGACCTCCACTAGCATTTACCCGCCCACCCCGATGCGTTGGCGCAGTCCGTTCGACCGCATGAGCTATGGAATGAAAAATGTCGCACCTAGCACCTTTCCACTGCATCAAATTGAAGCATTTTGCGCCAATGCGTTTGATTTCAACACGGTCAAATGGAATGGAGTTGACCAAAAATGAGAGAGGTTATTGTGGAAGGATGTCACGTGCACCTGTAGGTCCAAACAGAACATTCCCAACTTTCACGAGTTTCGAGAACTGCCCCGTCAAAGTTTGGCAATTTTTTGGTCTCAGGGATCTTAAGGGACTTTGCCGGTAACCTCTTGCCCGGAATGACTGGGATGCTTGGCGCATGAAACGAGACCTCCCCTAGCATTTACCCCCCCACCCCGACGCGTTGGCACAGTCCGTTCGACCCCACGAGCTATGGAATGAAAAATGTCGCACCTAGCACCTTTCCACTGCATCAAATTGAAGCATTTTGCGCCAATGCGTTTGATTTCAACACGGTCAAACGGAATGGAGTTGACCAAAAACGAGAGAGGTTATTGTGGAAGGATGCCACGTGCACCTGTAGGTCCAAACAGAACATTCCCAACTTTCACGAATTCTGAGAACTGCCCCGTCAAAGTTTGGCAGTTTTTTGGTCTCAGGGATCTTAAAGGACTTTGCCGGTAGCCTCTTGCCCGGAATGACTGGGACGCTTGGCGCACGAAATGAGACCTCCACTAGCATTTACCCGCCCACCCTGACGCGTTGGCATAGTCCGTTCGATCGCCTGAGCTATGGAATGAAAAATGTCGCACCTAGCACCTTTCCACTGCATCAAATTGAAGCATTTTGCGCCAATGCGTTTGATTTCAACACAGTCAAACGGAATGGAGTTGACCAAAAACGAGAGAGGTTATTGTGGAAAGATGCTACGTGCACCTGTAGGTCCAAACAGAGCATTCCCAATTGTCACGAATTCTGAGAACTGCCCGGTCAAAGTTTGGCAATTTTTTGGTCTCAGGGATCTTAAAGGACTTTGCCGGTAGCCTCTTGCCCGGAATGACTGGGACACTTGGCGCATGAAACGAGACCTCCACTAGCATTTACCCGCCCACCCCGACCCGTTGGCGCAGTCCGTTCGACCCCACGATGAGTAGAACAAAAAATATTGTTCCAGTTGACACATTCTCAATCATTGACATGGATGATATCTTAGTACTATTCCTTTAGGCACAATATGAGCTTCCAATGGAAGGCACAATTGTGAGGTTAAGATGATGAAAAGTGTGCCTCATTCACAGTCATGTTTTACTTGTCTTCAATGATGATTCCTTGATTCAACTTAATCCTTTGATAATACATTTTAACCTCCTTGTGAAAGCGCACTTTCAAGGTTGCTTGAGCAAGAGCTAGCGTCTCAACATCAAGGCGCACTTTTGGTGTTCTAGAAACATGAACTAGCACCTCAAATAGTAAGGCACTCATTCTAGGTTGTTTATTCAATAATTGGCACTAGTCACATATGGTGTAGAGAGGTAGATGTGCGCCCAAGTCATCATTTGATGCCTTCAATAACTATAAACTCCTTTGATGATGCATTTTATCCTTCCTATTCATTATCTAGCCTTAGGCGGACATTTTAGGTTGATCAATCATAATCTAGTGCCCTAAGTACCAAGGCGCACTTTTAGATTAGTTTGATAAAGGATTAGCGCCTTCATTTCTAGGCGGAAGTTTGGAGTTGAAATACATCAAAATAACAAATTTCTTCATCACTTCAAACATATTTAACACTTTGAAGATCTCCAATGCATGATTGAATATCAAGAAACCAATGTATCATTTCATGAAGGGCTTAAGTGTTGTAAATATGCATCTTCTTATTTAATCATGTGTTGTAAATGAAGGAATGCAATGATTGCAATATTTGCACAAAACATAATTTTTGATAAAGATTGAAAGGAAATGTTAAGAAAATGCAATTGGCGGGTGTAAATCCAAAGTGTGGAAGCATAGACAAGGCATGTGAATAGTTTGGCATGACACCTCAAAGAGATGCTATCTCATGGAATGCAATGATTGCAAGATATGCACAAAATGGATTTTTTGAAAAGGCTTTAGAAACTTTGAAGCAAATACAATTGGAACGTTTAAAACCAAATTCCATAACCTGTGCAAGCATTCTCCCTACTTGTGCCAAATTAGGATCTTATATATACATATATGCACATAATGTCATGAAAATAATGTATAGTGTATATATCAAGCCATATAGGCATGTACAAATAAAACCATATGGGTATATACAATGATATACATCGATAACATACAAAAGTATGTTTACAAAGCCAAATACACATATGTAACAAAATGTCCCAAAATCAAATCTCCTATGGATTGCTATCTAATAATCTATGGCTCTTGCTAGGCCATGAAGATGGTGAACCAGTCAATGACTCATCTTCCATCGCTCATCGACTAGACCTCCTCGATAGAGATTTTTGAATTTCCACCTATTAATACAATCAAACAACGTGCACATTAATATAGAATTTAATATTCAAAGTATATAACATGACATAAGTAATCAATCACTTACCACCAATTGGTGATCCCTTTTGATCATTTGTTGTCTCTCTTCTTCTATAGAGCTGGATGGGTAGGGGAGGTGACGTCCTGTGAGAAGCATGAACAAGCAGATTTAAAAGTAAACATGAATATCATAAATATGTACATTAAATGCTGCGCTTATTATAGGACTGTTCTAGTACTATTTTAGGACTGTTGTAGTTAAAACTATCCTAGTAGACATGTATAGGACTGTTATAGGACTGTCATCTCATGGAATACAATGATGGCAAGATCAAGGCTAGATTAATTATGATTGTTATAGGACTTTTATAAGAATGCAAAGTAAGGAAGCATAGGCAAGGCACATGAACTGTTTGGTGGAATAACTCAAAGAAATGAGAATTTTGTCAGATGTTGTAGTTGCAATTGCCATGTGACACATGTATGTAATATGTGAAAGCATAGACAAGGCACATGAACTATTTAGCAAAAGACATCAAATACATGTCACCTCATGGAATGCCTTATGTAGAAAAAGGTACAAATGTGCAGTATTAAGAAATACAAATGAGAACTAAAAATCATACCTCGAGTATAGTCAAAATAACCTACGATGCCATTAAAAATAATTTACGATGCCATGCAAAATAATCTACGATGCCATCTAAAATAACTTTATTCGCTGTCCTGTATAGTCAAAAGCATGCATTATAGTTATTAAAGTAACAAGATTTTTAATAAAACAATTCTAAAAAATAGAAAAAACAAGAACAAGTTAAGATAAAAAATGTCATACCTGTCCATCTGGAAGTTTAAATGCTAGTCAAGCGTACCTGAGGGGTCATCTCTTACCTTCAAAGTATCCAATATTGCTTCATGATCAGCATTACTAATTGTCCATAGTTCTTTTGATTTTGGTCTTCCACGATGCTTTAGTAACTTGACATTTGTTGCTACAACTAGGTGAGAATACATCAATATGGTTTTATGCTTCTCAAAGTCTTCAAAGGCCGGGATGCCATTCTTTTTAACCATATATGTTCGTAACCAAGTCCCAGCAATAACAACTGATCCTGTAGGATATGTGAACCCATCATCATCTGTCATAGGTTGTGTTAGCTTTTGTTTTCCCTGTACACATCGTGCCAACCAATAGTCTGACCTCTCTTCATTTCCATGCGGTGCAACAACTGCATAAACATGACCTGGCTGTACAAGGTCTGAAAGATGTTCATAGTCAAATGAGCTCTCCCTGTCATTGACGGAAGATGATTGACCTTCATATAAAGGGACTAAATATTGTGGAATCCATGCATCTACCCACTCACTTAACTCACAATTGTTCCAATTACATTTAATACAACTCTGACAAAAACAAGCTAATTCTTGTGTCCAAATAGTCCATGTACTTGCATTTGAGCTTTGAAATGAATGCATCTTTGATGATTCACTGATTCTCTGACATTCCAATTTCTCTATCGCTATCCCATCATCAACCAACCAAAAGAACCTGCGCACTTCAGAATCAAGAGCCACTCCTCGTGATAATGCATAGTTACACCACTTAACAATGGAATCTGCATCATTGAATGTAGCACCACCTCTAATCTTTAGTTGTTCTTTAAAAAGAGCTCTCTTCACGCATGCACCTGCTCCATCATGTTCACCTTTTCCATGCCTGGCTTCAAAAAAATTCCAAATATGAGGTATACCCTTCTCTACATGCATTTTGCTCAACCAATAGAAATTACGAGCATTCTTGAATTGACCAATGCAATTATCTGACCAAATAAGATGTTGATCTATTCTAATATCTTTTTCTTGCAAGAACCCATAAAATTGTTGAAAACAATATTGCACAAATTCTGCTAAATGAGATCGATCATCACTCATGTAAAAATGGTATTCTCTGACAATCTTCCTGTTCTCTTCTGTACTCTTGGGGGCATGTCTGTATGTGATGTGAACAAAAATAGCAATCTGAATAGAATTGTAGTACTGGGATTGAACTTCATTTTGGGGTTGCAATGTATAGTTTTCTGCAAAATCAACTACAGAGACAATAGTTCCAATCGGGAAAGAGTCTTTACACATCCTGAACTGTTGATCTAACCATCGAGACCTGTGGCTATGTCTGACATACTTGTAGAAAAGATTTTTCTTAAAATCATCAATAAAATCAGCAATACTTACCTCTCTTACAATCAACTCACATCTAGAACCTTCACCTCCACTTTTCAAATTGTATTTCACTGTCTCATATCTCTTTTTCTCAACCATTCTCTTTCCAAAATCATGCTCGTTGCCCTCATGAAAACATGATACAAACTTTGATAACCCACCACATTGTAAACACTTTTCATTTAAACAATCATTCTTGTAGAACATGCAACCATCATCTCTAATACATAGAAATAAATCCAATAAGTCCCTAGATGACTTTGGTAGTTGAATTGCACCACACTCCTGTAACATTTCGTTAGTGTGCAAAGTAGAATGAATATTGCATAATAATTCATGGTACATAGAAAATTCTACATGGTATTTGCAACAACATGTATTACGAACTTTAAGAGGAACACAATAAAATGGCTTAAGAGATTCAAATGCTCTTTGTGAGATTGTCATACCTAGGTGAGTTTCACAATATTGTTTGTACAATGTTGTTTGGCTACATTCCAAGTAATGTTTAGGATGTGGTGTGCGGTCTTTATCACCAATTCTTAACTTTACAACATCTTTTGCATTCGGTGATACCCTAGAGTTAGTGTGCCAAAATTATTCAATTTCTTCCTTTGTGCTATCAATTAGCTTCTTGTCAACTCGTGGAAGCCTAACACTGAAAGCCCAAGTATCATTGGCAACAGGACTATCTAGCCTTGATCTTAATGCTAGTGCTTTTGACAATGTTTTACGATTCAATCTTAAGCCAACACAAGTTTGCCTCATTAATTGAGCATTTCTTAATTGTTTGCTTACTATTGAGGTTGTTATTACTCTACAGGCAGCTCTTTTATCTTGCTCCTTGCTAGTCTTTCCAATAGAATTGAGTGCATTGAAAAGGCTTCTTACAATAATTTTATTCCGATCGGACACTTTGTTTAACCGAATCTTTAATTTCTTTAGTAAAGATCTCATTTTGTACATCTTTAATAATTGCACAAAAAGTTGGCATTGTTCGGTTAATGTTTTCTTCTCAAAGTATTCATTGAAGAGTTTTGTAGCCCACAACCGAACCGTTCTTGATGACCTCTTGCCTTCAAGTTTTTCCATTATGTTCTCATCAATTTCAAGTAACCATTTTGGGGTTTTTGGGTGTTTTCCAATTTCATCACGGTTATTCTCTTCTTGACAAATGTCCTCTCTACTTATGAAATTTGGAGATACATTGATTGTTCTTGTTTCATCCATGTTTTCAACCTCATCAATTTTATCAACAAATGGATTATGGAGTGCAATTTCAATATCATGATGCTCATATCCACTTTTTTCAAGTGCACGTCTTCATTTTTCTTCTTCTTCTTTGTCCATGGTATTGCTATTATGAATAGGTGTTTCATAACATTTTTCAATATTTTCATTTGCAACATCATGGTGAATTTCATTCTTATCTAACATTTCATTATAATCAAAATTAACATCTTCAAATTGCATGTCATTAGATGGTAAAGAAGAAGATTCACCTTGGTGAGCATCCGCCAAACCCACCCTTCCAATCCTCTTCCTTTCCCTATCTTTTTTCCTAATTGCTTCAATTTCCTCCAATGTAACTTTCCTCCTCCTTTTTGCTTTACGACGACTGTTGCTCCCCATTAGGGGAACAAAAATATCACCCTTATGATTGTAACAAGAAAATTGTGTCTCCAAAAGTGCATAAAAATATTCCTTTCACTGTCATAGCCAGAAATCATGAGTATTTCGACAGCAGAGGGTCTCTGGTTGCGGAAGTCGGGCCCAGAAATATTCCTTTTGTCTTTTTTTTGCTTTTCCAAAATGGATATCCGTTTTGAAAAACCCAATTCTTTGCAACGGACACTTGCAACGTCCATATGCCTACTACAAAATAGATATCCGGTTTATTATGTACATTTGGATTCTATACTAGGGATTCATTGTATTATTCAATAAACTTGTGAATTACCATCTAATTTCAATGTTTACACACTAATCCACCTAGGTATCAACTTAATAAAGCTCTGGATATAAGCCATTATTTGATTTTAGGCTATCATCAAATGAGGAGCTTCTAAAGGCAAAAATGTTGTCCCAAAAGAAGACTCAATGTTATTCGTAAAGACATTAGATTGTTAAAATACAAATTCGAGGTTAGATATTCCTTGGGCTATTTTAGTATAGAGAAGCAAAATTGCAATATATGACTATCCTAGGAATTAGAATGGTTGATCATAGGATATTCATGGCAATTTGATATTAATGGATGGATTGATGGATGTTTAGGGAGTTTAAGTTTAAATGTAATGTATGAGAATTCTTATTTATGAAGGATCTAATATGTCTTATGTCTTATTTGCAGGCCATTCAAGAAAGAAATGAAAAGATACCAAGGACTATCATAACACCTATTATAATTAGGTGCATCAAAGGATTGTCATCCAGGACCTTACCAATATGGGAAGTTATCAAAACCATGTCATGTTTAAAATTAAAGGCTTTATCACCTCTTTGTCCCTATAGGCCTATTAGAACAATAGGTCACATTTTATTCATATACCGGGGTTGAGAATAAACACTAAGCATTTGTAGTTATGGCAAGTGTAAATGGAAATAGATCACAACTTTAGACAATCTATCCTCTCCTAGATTGCACTGACTGAGTGGAAATTACAAATTCCCTATTAATGTCCTTTATATACTGAAGGTATGGATGAGAAAGGTAAACTTTGTATGTTGTAGACAAGTGATGCAGAGCAACACATCAAAAGCTTACAAACAAGGTGTAAAATACCCATTAACCCACCAATTGCTTAAATAGCTTTTAAAATATCCTTCCCAAGGTCCAAACGAGACCGAAATACACTCTTTGTTTACTATCGGCAAGACATTTATGTTTCCGCAGCGCGCTCCCTATCAAATTGGTAACGGATAGGGGTTTTTTCGGGGGAACATCGAAAGGGTTTGGCCGATACAGGCCGACAGCGCCATTTAGGGTGAACTGTGGAATTTCCTCCGCATCAACCACTCTATTGGTATGTTTCTTGTACCAAACACTGGTCCAGAAGCACACATTTTCTAAATTGGTAGAAGTCTAGTTGGAGAAATGTGGTCTCCTCGACTACTATTATTGTAGGATATGCATAAACGGGTTTCTTGAAAAGGCTTTAGAAATTTTCAAGCAAATGCAATTGGCAAGTGTGAAGCTAGATTCTGCAACCTTTGTCAGCATCCTCTCTACCTCTACCAAAATGGGAGCTTTGGAATAGAGTATGGACATTCATCAAAGCATAATGGAAGTGGGATTTTTGTAGATATTCTAGTTGGAAATGCTCTGGTAGACATGTACAGAAAGTGTGGAAGCATAGACAAGACACATGAACTGTTTGAAAAAATGCCTCAAAGAAATGTGGTATCATGGAATAAGATGATTGCAGGATATATACACACTTACTCCGATGTGAGATTCACCACCCTTGTCTATCGGTAAGACCAATACCCTCGGTGAGACTTTTTACTTGCATTCTGACGTTATAACTCTCCTCGATGTGTTTACCGTCCATTAGTCATCGGTAAGACTTCTACATCGATCAGACATTCTCTTCGATTTCTGATATCGTATCTCACACCGAAAGAATAAACACCGAACTACACCATCAGCCAGACCGCCTCTATCAGTGACACTTTTCTTCTCGCCTCTGAGAGTCCATCTCTTTCCGATGTTCCTTCTGTCGGTGTGACTCCCTCTCATCGGTGTAGTTCTCAACTGTTCTTCCGATGTGCCGATAAATAACCCATCGGTGACACTTAATGATTGTCACCCCGATATGACTTGATCTGTGAGATCAATGTTGTCGGCTCAATGGAACTTTGTCTCTCTGATAACTATTGTCAGTCCGATGTCTTCGATTTAGCCTATACATAACATGACTTGTTATCACCAGTCAACTAACGTATCTTTTCCCAATTTTCCCGATATGGCTGGTCAACCTTTGTATCCTTTGACATGTACATTCACCATTTACAACCACGATAAACGATAGTAGGATATGCACGAAATGTCCACGCATACATAAACAATATACCCATGGATTGTATCTTCGATGAAACAATACCAATGGTACAAAATATGTTGCTTCTCTTCATCCAAAACCAATGGCAAAATTTTTTTGTTAAATCAACAAAACGGATATCCGTTCTGAAAACGGATATCCGTTTCTAGAACGGATATCCATTTTCAGAACGGATATCCGTTTCTAGGTGCTTTTACCAAAGCAAAACGGATATCCGTTTTGATTGTTGACTTTTTATGGATTGTAACGTGTTTTAATGTTTCAGTCTCTTCTTCGAACTTCACCCTTTGTGCTGACGACTTTTTTTTTATGCAAAATTGATAAAACGAAAAGGGTTTATAGAAAAAATTGTTAGCTTTCTAAAAATATAAGATTTATTTGGTTATCATTTTATTAAATAATTATTAATAATTTTCAATATACCGTGTCTCTGAAAACCTGATGGACACACTGATTGAAAAACATCCATAACTTTCAAACCATTTCACCTTTTTGAGATTCGAAACCTGCGTCACACTCTATGCTTTTCTGGCTATAGGTTAAAAAAAAAATTTTGAATTTTGATTTTTTTAATCGAGTTAGGTTGGCTGGAAAATTACTTTTTATTTAAAAAAAAAATCATAGTAAAAAAATCATAACTAATCATTTTATTAGAAAAAAATTTCAAATAAATATGCATCACATCCGGACATGAGTCCTCTACTTATTTTGAAAGTTTCAAAAAAATATATATATTTTTACTCATAGTTAGGTTGGCTGGACACACGCCCACTTTTTATTTTTTTCTGAAAAATTTAATAGCTATTCATTGAAATATTCAATTTTCACTAAGTAAATTTAGTTTTTGTTTTAAAAAAAATAGTAGCCTATAAACTAGATTCAATTCTCTACAAATTTCGTTTTTACATCTTTTTCAAATTGTATAGATAATCCATTCAAAATTTCACATGAACTTGATAAAGTCTGATTTTTTGTATTTTCATTGCCACTTAGAGGTATAGTTTGGCCCATCATGATCCTGCACATACCCATAATGATAGCATTAGTTTGGCTGTGGCGTGCAACATATGTTTGCTTATGTCTATAATCCGTAGACTTAGCATTTCTAGCAGTCTTTTAAAATGTTGTTATGCACCTTTATGTCATGGGATTCTATGAAGAACAAAGCTACTAAGTAAACCTATCTCTAAGCACACCGCTTTATATTTATAGAATCATGTTTTATTAAAGGACAAAGTGAGGACCAGTATACATATAGAGTTGATAAGTCATAGATTATTATGTTATAGCTCAGTTTATTTCTTCTCAAGCTCCTATCAAACCAGTGGAATTAGTTTTAATTTTGCATTAAGGATTCCTAATAGTCTTTCTTAATCTTAGTAGGAAAAACGATTGTCAAGTTTAGGGTTTTATGTGTCCATTTCTTAGTTTTGCTTGAAAATAGACAGTAAGTTTATGACAATTTAGAGTATAGCTTAGGAGCAATCTACTGTTTGTTTTGGATAGTCAACTCAAAATGGACCATTCTATTTTGGATACCAAATCTATTGAAATCGAAGGATAGAACCTTTGGTTAGCTTAAACTTAAGTTTCCTTGGAAAAGAGAATTTGTCTTATTTAAGTAAGACTGAATCAATCTGTGTTTAGTCAAAAGAAGACTTGATGGGTATCGTAGTCTAAGAAAATTAATCAACTTGTATTAGATTATTTGTTAGACAAAACCTAAACTTGAGCCCATAGGGTAACTTTTGTATACCAAACCATTTTGATTATTATATAGATCATGATTGAAGGAGTAAGTACCCTATTTATGAATGTTTATTCTTACTTGTCAGAGAAGAACTTGCAAAGTCTTAAAGATGTCTCAAAAATAGTATTCTCATGCTCTTGGACAACTTTAGTTTTAGATGGTTATTAATGTCATTAAAGAGAATACCTTGCTCTAGGGATGTTTAAAGTGAGTGGATTTCCATACATCAACTTAGATGAAAATACTCATTTATTTTGACTCTATTTAGTTCAGTATGCAAAAAGAGAAGAACTTTAATATGAATTCAATTGGATAGAAAATGGGGTTAGACTATCAACCAGTTAGAATCAAACTAAACTTGGGAGACTCTTAGACTTGGAGTCGAATTGTTTGGCGTTATTGTTATTGAGGTTTTCTCTTATAATTTAAAGTAGATTTGTTTAGAAATTTGAAACAACCTTTAAGTCGAAAGAAGACTGAAGGAAAGTTGTTTATTTAACAAAAACTATTCTTTCTAGAATTGATTGTTTGATATTCCATTTTCATGGAAAAGGAAAGACAAACCCTAGGTTGACCTAGTAGGGTAATATTATTTAATATACCTTTATGACTACTTTATGAATCGATGATAAAGGGGTAAGAACCCTAAATTTGTTCATTTATTTTTGGTGTTTAAACCTATTTGATTGTTTACAATTCGACTTCAGTTTTAAGAACCCTAAATTTGTTCATTTATTTTTGGTGTTTAAACCTATTTGATTGTTTACAATTCGACTTAAGTTTTAAGTGTCGATAAGTTATGGATCTCAAATGATGCAAGGATGCAAGGAGATACCCAAGTATAGAAAGTCATTTCTTAAGATCTTTGGAATAACGATGGTGTCTTGAGAATCTAAGTCAAGAAGACTAGTTTTGAGTTAAATGAAACTCTTTAGTTAAACCTTAACTAACCTGGTAATGGTAATTATTATATTAAGACATTGAGATCATTATTTTAGATTGTGATTGAAGGGTCAAGTGCCTTGACTTTGTGTAAATATTCTTACTTGCAAGAAGGGAATTAGATTCCTAGACTATATTGCTTAACTTGGGTAAGGTTATCATCTTAGTCGTAATTAATCCATATATTTTTATTATGAGACAATAAGTCGTGGACCTCAAGTATTGCAATGATGCAATGAGAGTCCTCATAAGGAAAGAAAGTTGAATAGGTCTAAGGATTGTAGACAGTGAAAGAAAACATGTATTGGGTCGGGAAGACTTGTTGAAATCATCATGACTTCACAAGTTAAACATAGTTGACCAAGTCGAACTGTAGGAATATGATAGTATCCAAGTCGAGTTGGAGTGGGTGAACATTACGACAACGTTCATTGCGAACATCAATTTATATCGAAAACTATGGCCATAGTAATGCATATGTCTCTGCATGCATTGTCGGTTCACTGTATCTAGATTGCACATCCTATCGGGAATCATACTTAGCTAGAGGGTATCTAGGGTTGTATGACAGATAGAGTTGTGTAAGATACAACACTATGTACTCGGAAAGGCAAATTACTACTGGTCACCTTTGGTCTATATTTCTCATGAAGGGTAGGGCCATTTCCTATGTGGAAGATGTGTGGGAGACCACTGGTCTGTGGATGGAGGTAAATCACTGGAAGGATACTCTCTCTCTCGCAGAAGACATGCCGAGGCTTGCGATAAAGATGTCAGATTTCTGGATGCAGTATATCTCTGAGACTTGTGTTTATTAAGATGAAGTAAAAAATTATCTGAATTAAGTATTTGTAATTGAGTTATTTTTGTAAACATTGTACTTGAGAAAGACAATAAGGTTGATTGTATTTGTAATGAGATATCTTGTAATTGTAGTTACTCGACTATATGTTGAATAAAAGAAAATTTTTCTGTCTCATTTTTACCTTGTAAATTTACTTTATGGTGAATTTTTGGTTTTTACTATGTTTTTAGATCGTGGATGTTACAGGGGCCCCCCAGGATTATTTGACATTGGTAAGTTGGAACTGTAGAGGATATCCGTGGAGAAAAGTATCTGGATTAGGGCCCATAACGGAAGGAAAATATGTCATTATTCTTACAGAGACTCATGAGCATGAGGGAAGTAAAGTTCCTGATTTTGAAGGGTATAGAAAAGATTTAGTTTGGAATGAAAGGATGGATAGTGGCAAAGGACATGATGGGGTGGTAGTTCTTTTCAAAGAGTCATAGGACAAAGTTATAAAAGTGGAGAAAGAGGACCCAAACAAACAATATATATGGTTGAAAATATCAGAAAATTAGGTTACAATATGGATGACAGTATGTTACTTCACTCCAAAAAGTTTGAAATCATATACGAAAAGAAATCTAGATCAGGAAGATCCTTATGCATCGCTTAAAAAAGACATTTATGTCTTTAGTACAATAGGCGAAGTCTTAATTATAAGTGACTTTAATGCAAGGACAACAAGCAACCAAGCTCTTAATCTGACTAGATGTGGATTAGGACCTCGCAAGATAGCAAAGGGAGTGTTACACATTATGGGGTAGAATTTTTAGGACTTTGTAGTCTACACAACATGGTCATATGCAACGGTAAGAAGGCATGGCCAAAATCGGACAACTTTATCTACAAAACATACAATGGGCAAAGTGTTGTAGACTATGTTATCTGTTCTCATAACTACACCTCAAGGTTGAGTGAGTTAGTGGTGGGAAACTGCCTGATAGAGCTGAAATTAGATCATAATCTAATTTTTGTAAAGCTTGACATCCACATACGTAAACAATAGGGGCAACAATTCCACTCCTACCAAAAGAAGGCAACTTCACAAGGAAAAATCCTCATAAGTTGAGAAAATCAAGAAATTTTCAAGGCTGCCCTTGGACGAATTTTTCAGGAGTACGAGAACAATGCAGCTAACATAAAGAATCACTATGTAAACAAAAATATGTTGATTCCCCTTATACTCAAAGCTTTAAGTGGGTGTATGAGGGCTAGACCCAAGAAAAGAGCAAAAAACACTTTCCCGACAAATCCTTGGTATGATGATGAGTACAAAATAAAAAAAGGGATCTGCGGAAAGTATGGTGGACAAAGTTAGGATGAAAGAGTACAAAAATCTGCTATGGGTTAAAAAAGACAATTTTGTGAAAAATAGAAGATTAGAGCTGATTGCTCTTGGAAAACACAATCCCAAAAAGTTCTGGAAGGAACTACAGTAAAAGAAAATACAAATAGAAAATGATATTAAAGAGTATCAATGGTTGGAATATGCAAAAATGTTGTATGAGTGGGATCAAGATAAACATAGACCATCGGTAGTCAAGGCAAATAAGCAACTTTTCACCATAGAAGATATAAAAAAAGGCATGAAAAGGCTAACTATAGGGAAAGCTCAAGATATTGATGGGCTGCAAGTGGAACATTTAAAATGGGGTATTAAGGTCTTTGCACCATGTATCAAACACATCTTTAACAAGGTCACTCAAGAGGGCTTCCCAGAAGAGTGGACGACTAGTGTGGTTATTCCTCTTTTCAAAAGTGGAGATATCAATAATCCTTCAAATTACCGCACGATTATGGTTAACCCTCTCTTGGGTAAACTTTTTAGTAGCATGGTGGAACGTAGAATTAGTAGTTGGGCTGAAAAAGAGGGGAAAAGAGCTAAGGGACAAGCTGGTTTTAGGCTGAAACACTCCACTATTAACCATGGTGTCACCCTTCGGTTCATGATAAAAAAAAAAATGGAACACCCAAGGTAATGAGACCTTTTGCTACTTTGTTGACTTTAGAAAGGCCTTTGACACAGTGCCTCGTAGCAAGCTTTGGAAAAGGATGGAGGAACTTGGGGTCCCTGATGTGTTTAGAGTTGTCGTCCATAGGCTTTATGAGCAGGTTAAGGCTAAAATCCGAACCAAAGATGGGATGTCCGAGTGCTTTGGTAGCAATATCGGCATCAAACAAGGCTGCCCTCTTTCCCCAACCTTGTTTGGGTTATACATTGACAAGTTAGAATAACGGATAAACAAGACTAGTGGAGAGGGCATTCAATTGGCTAAGTACGTGATAAAGTTACTCCTATATGCTAACGATCTCATACTAATTGATAAAACTGCCCATGGTTTGAGAGAACACTTGTAAGCATTGGAATCCTTTTGTCAGGAGGTTGGGATGCAAGTGAACACTAGCAAAACCAAAGTGATGATATTTTTGTTGAAGAGAAAAAAGAGACAATTTGGCTTTCTTTTTGAAGGCAGCTTGCTGGAAACGGTGGATGGGTACAAGTACCTCGGGTTTGATTTTCACAACAGACTAAGTTGGGAAACGTGCAGAGAAAAAAAATCCAAGGGGGTTGGAAGACGCTCTACTCTCTTTAGAATAGATGTAAGAATGCAGAATTATGGGATTGGAAAACTAAGAGAACGCTTTTTGGTTTGCTTGTTGTCTCGGTGATTCTATATGGCTGTGAAATTTGGGGCAGCAGCATGTTTGAGCAGAAATGGAGGCAGGTTGAGAGAATCCAGAAGCACCTCATCATAAGCAATCTCAAAATCAAGACGACAGTCCCTTATGAAATCTTATTGGCGGAAATGAGTACGTTTCCTTTGGAGGTGTCGGCAATGGTTCGATTGGTAAGTTATATAAAGAAGTCTCAAAATGTGGAAAACCACCGTTGGCCCAAGCTAATTATGGAAGAAGAGTTAAATAGGAGAAAGAATACGTGGATGAAACATAATGACAAGTGGTTAAAGAAGTGGGATATTAATATGAAAGAATGCTCACATGTCAAAGAGGAAATAAAAAAATATGTTAGAGAAAAATTTAGGAAAATCACATGAACTAATCAAGTGGGGCAAAAAAAAAACGTACTATATCAAAGAATTCAACCCCACGTGGGACCATGAAGAAAAAGCCTACATAGGAGCGGATATTAAATGGAAAGCAAAAATGTTGATAACACAACTAAGGACTAGCTTGCACCATCTTAGGTGTGAAATGGGCAGGTGGAAGATCCCCAAAGAGGAGTGGGAAAAGAGAGTTTGCCTCTTTTGCAACAAAGGTGTGATGGAGACGGAATGACATTTCATCAAGGAGTGCTCAGCTTATGAAGACATACGAGGCAGCTACGAAGACACGTTGAAAGACAACAATTTAAGCATCTTGTTTGAAGAGGAAAGACTAGGCAAAACTGCAAATTTTTTGATCAAAATTCACGGTAGAAGATCTGAGCTCAAGAAGGGGCTGCAAACTGTTTAGCGGGTCGCTGTCCTATTTCTTCTGTTGGGGGTGTGTGTGTTTCTGGGTCCCATAGGTTGCTGTGGCCTCGTGGACATTATTAAAATCTTTCATTCATTCATTCATTCATTCATTGAAAGCGAATTGCATATCATGTCTCAGGAAACAATTCTGTTCAATAGCTTGTGCTTCACAATGAGGCTCGGCAGTGCTTTGAAGTATTACTTCTCTCTATCGGTGGGGATTGTAATTTTCAGCAGGACGTCTTCTTCCCACAATGGCTGCCAATGGAACTCGGGTTCCGAACTCATCGATTCAGTCTGCAACAAAACCTTATACCCAGCGCTCTGTGTTTCGACACTGTTGTCATATCCGGGTGATGAACAAGAAAATCCCAAATGACGGCTATCTCCGCCAGTGAACGGTTGAGATGATCTATGGAATCTTGTAACAGCTCTATACAATCTTTCTACGCCATGCGTTCTGTAGACGACTCCATTTTCTTGGGGTCTACTTTCAGAGCCATGCTGAAGGCTTCTTGGTCTCGATGCATGCTCACTTCCACAGTAATATGAGTGAAATTCTTGGGATTTGCTCGTTCGACGCCTAGGTATGATAACAATGTTAAAACACAGAGCGTTGGGTATAATGTTTTGTTGCAGAGTGATTCAATGAGGTCGGAACCAGATTTCCCTCCGCCGACATTGTGGGGAGAGGACGGCCTGCGAAAAATTACAATCCCCACTAACACGGCCACAGCAGAAGTATTGCTAACAATACCAATGCGAATACAATTCATTTCGCCTGGGATGATCAATCCATCGCTTGCTAAAGAACTGCCAGATCTCATAACTGTGAAGCACAACCAATTGAACAGAATTGTTTATTGAGACAAGATATGCAAATTGCCTTCAAGAACTTACATAGATGTCAAGGCACTTATCATAGAAAGTTATGCGAACTCATAACATTATGACCATTTGAACCGACAGCACGAGAATTTATATGGGGAATTGTGCAAAGAGTCAAGATCGTAAAAAGGATTATTAACTGCTTTCAAATGAACTTGGAGTTGGAAGGAAAAGTACATTCATTGTAATAAATAAATAAACTAGCCATCCTATTTGATGTGGAGTGGGCATGGCAGTGTGATGGTATTAGTGTAGTGTTAATTTTATGTAAATATTTTAATTTTTTTTAATGTAATGCACTATATTAAAGGTATAGAATAAGGAGTTGAAGCACATTTCTTGCATTACAATTTCGTAGATTGATTTGAAGGACCAATGAAAATTGGTATAAAGTGTCACATGTTTGATGTCAATGACTTTAGACCTCTAGACTCAGGCTTCCCATTGAATGTGATGCCTCCTACTAAATTCCTTCAAAATAAAATTCTCATGCCATGGACACCTTTAAACATGAAACAAACTTGCCACCATGGACTTGAAATGGAAATCAACAATGAAAGCAAATGCAAATCATATCACAATGTTGACATGGAAAAACCCTTGTGGGAAAAAACTCCACACCCAAAGAGACTCATGCTTGTATTAATCTTGAAAATGGTTACATCAATACTATAAGAAATATGGGCAGAGTGATAGAAGCCAAACATAAAAATTTTAAATGCAAAATAATATTGCTTCCATTCCATTTCACATTCAATACACATTACATACATATATATAGGAGTTGTATTTCCTATATTCTAGGAAACCTCCTATAAGGACTCCTCTAAATATATGAGTTGTTTTAACAACTCAAACAAATACACTCATACAATAGAATAAGTCTATACATATGACTTAATTAACCTAACAAATATTCCTAACACTCATAATAACTATCTAAGTTATTGATTTAACTCACTTTACCTCACACTAACATAAATTCCCAACATTCCCCCCTTAGTGTGAACATGGAGAGAAAGTACATCACACAAATTGGAAATAGAATTGTATGCCTATGCATACTTTTAGGTCTTCATACTGCTATCTAGATCTTGTTGCACATGATCATCTACATATGAGAACTTATCCTGCTTTCACTTCTAGTGAAATAATCATCGGCCAACCACACTTCCAAGAAGTTTGACAGTCAGAGGATCTTTGTAGCTAGCTGCTCTCCTATACAACTGTTCACAATATCGATGATGCCCATATTCTCCTCCTTTCAAACTTCAACACTTTCAACTGTAGTAAGCCTAACTCTTTTAGCTCATGATCGTGATTCAAACGAAAGGCACCTCTCGTCAACCTTTCATGGTTTTCACACAGGCTTACCACAAACCTAGACACGAACAGGAACACCCTCATCTATTCACCTCATATGATTTTTTGGATCACCACTAACCATTTCAAGATCCATGAACTGCATTACACTAGTGCTTTTGTTCAATACAATGTTTTACACTAGGAGGTGACATAAGGAAATAACACACCCATACATCACAATAGAAAATAAAATGCCACCAAAGCTGATAAGAGGCTCCATCGTTGGTGACCGACGAGAGGACACTGAGTGTCCTCCAACCTTCTAGGCCTCCTTCCTCCAATCTTGAATTTATCTAAAACATATATTCTTCATCACTAGAACATGATAACTCTTCATCATTTGCATTGGTTTCCCAATCAGTTTCTTCAACCAAGGAAGCATGTTGATCTAGTTTGTCATCTAGTAGATCCTGTGCCCTCTTCTTACAATTCAAAATTACATGTCTTATATGATCTGCCATTTTTGTACATTTATCCATCTTCAATCCATACAATCTCTACTTCAATGTCGTCTTGGCACTTTCTGATTCAAATCCAAAGAGCTTATTTAATGACTCCCAAATCTCTTTTGCTAACTTTGTGAAATCCACATGATGTAAGTATGCCTTTGATAAGCCAGGACCAATGGTTCCCAAAGCTTTTTGATTTTAGATATTCCATTTAGCAAGTTCATTTGCATCAGTTGGTATGACTGAGTTTGATTTGAAAACATCCCAAAGATCTTTTTCTATCAGGTGTAGCTACATCTGTATCTGCCATTTATGAAAATCTCTACCATCAAATTTCTTGATGAAACTTAATTTATCCATGGCCACCCCTCAATCAAAAAAATAAATCAAACGTGTCGGGTTCCATCGACAATGCACCTTGATTGTAACACTTTTATAATGACACACTAACTACTACTTATGAGCTCACTCAGATATTGACAAACTTAGACCAACTTAATAATAATAAAACAATTAAACTTCAACATAAAATAAAATTCATTTTACTATTCGTAGAAGTTTGAATAAAATACTCACAAGTAAAATTGATCATTTTTCCCAATTGATCAAATAAATGTAGATATGAAGTCAAAATGATCATTCAACAACTACTAAAACATCTCTTTTATTCTGTTCACAATTTTTTCATTTCACAATATTTTTTAAAACGATTTATGGGTTTTCTTCTCCTATTATTCAACTTTCCAACACATTTTGAATCATAAAATTTCATTAACAGATGAAAATATATGGCAATTTTCGTGAGACTGTTTCGCACCTTTTTTCATACGCCTTTGTTCTTCTTTGATTGGGCAAATCTCACGTCTCCCTGCTACTACTTCTTAATTAATCCAATGCTACACACTACAATCTTTGAGCACTCCTTTAGCAATTCCAATGCTTTGCTTTGACATAGGATACACTCACATTTTAGCTCACTGAGGATTTTGGCAAGCTCGATACCATATAAGAAATATGACCAGAGTGATAGAAGCCAAACATAAAAAATTTTAAATGCAAAATAATATTGCTTCCATTCTAGTTCACGTTCAATACACATTACATACATACATACATATATATATATATATATATATATATATATATATATATATATAGGAGTTGTATTTCCTATATTCTAGGAAACCTCCTATAACGACTCCTCTAAATATATGAGTTGTTTTAACAACTCAAACAAACACACTCGTACAACAAAATAAGTCTATACATATGACTTAACTAACCTAACAAATATTCCTAACACTCATAATAATTATGTGAGTTATTAATTTAACTCACTTTACCTCACACTAACATGTGAATACTAACATAAATTCCCAACAAATACAATATGCTAATCTCTCTGAATTTCGACAACATAGTGACACTCAAATGACATGCAAAACAATCTCATAATAGGGTAAGTGCACAAAGATGGGAGACCAAAAGGGGGTCTTCATATTCCACTTTTTTTCTGAAATCAGGAAAGACTGATGTTGGATGAAAAATTGAAGATACTTACACTCAAAATTTGAAGATATAACAAAATCAAGAGTCGTAGTGCTCCGAATATAGTTTCTAAACTACTTATTTTTTTCAAAAATAGTTGAGATTAAGGAGTTCAAAAAGGGGGAGCACACAAATTGGTCCTTTTTTTGGAAAAAAAAAAAAAAAAACATAGCATCTCGTGTGCTCCCCCTAAAATGTTAACTTCTTTTAGTATCTCAAAAATTGCTTCGGTAAGAAATTAGCTAACACCATGTAATTTATCTCTGATTTTTCTGATGATTTTTTCTTGAATAATTGGTGTTTTACTAATTTTCAAAGTGAACACATCTTGAAAAACAGAAAATTGAGCGTGCCCCCCCCCCTAAAATTTTTGAAAACGAATCAAAAATTATTTTTTTTTTTGAAAATATGTAGAATGGAGTCCTAGTTTTTAAAAATATAATTTATTTGAAATTTCGATGAATGGTTTAAAAAGTCAAAAATACCAGACATTGGTTTTTGACAAAAAATAGATACACTAACAAAAGAAATTAAAGATAAAATCCTTAACATACTCAAAACGTGAAAAAAATATATGGTTAGAAAGCTAACAAAGAGCTTAAGATTATGGTGGTATTTTTTTCCACTTGTCATTGAAAAAGTGCAAACCTGATAGGGAGCATGCTCCAGATTATGTGATTTTTGTTACAATATGGAAAAACACATCTTTGGACATCCTAATCACAGTCCAAACCTTTGGGTTGGAAGCCCAAGGCAAATTCAATCCAAAAACTTGGAAATTACCAACGGAAAGCATAATGTGAACGTGTTATAACATGCTCGCGTTATGGTGAAATAAAACATCTCACTCCCTCACTCCCTCCCTTCCTCCTTACCCCTCTCTCTATTATTATGCTCAATAGTTTGTGCTTCACAATGAGGTTCCGCAGTGCTTTGAAGTATTGTCTGCAATACTTCTGTCTGCGGCCGCGTTGGTGGGGATTGTAATTTTCTGCAAGATGTCTTCCTCCCACAATGGTGGCCAATGGAAATTGGGTTCTGAACTCATCAATTCAGTCTGCAACAAAACCTTATACCTAGTGCTCTGTGTTTCGACACTGTTGTCATATCCGGGCGATGAACAAGAAACTCCCAAATGCCGGCTATCTCTGCCAGTGAATGGTTGAGATGATCTATGGAATCTTGTAACAACTCTATACAATCTTTCTACACCATACGTTCTGTTGACGACTCCATTTTCTTGGGGCCTACTTTCAGAGCCATGATGTAGGCTTCTTGGTCTAGATCCATGCTCACTTCCATAGTAATATGAGTGAAATTCTTGGGATTTGCTCATTTGATGCCTAGATATGATAGCAATTTTGAAACACAAAGCGTTGGGTATAATGTTTTATTGCAGAGTGATTAGATGAGGTCAGAACCATATTTCCCTCTGCCGCCATTGTGGGAAGAGGATGTCCTGCAGAAAATTACAATCCCCACTAACACAGCCACAGACAGAAGTATTGCTAACAATACCAATGCGAATACAATTCATTTCACCTAGGAGGATCAATCCATCTCTTGTTAAAGAACTGCCCAATCTCATAATTGTGAAGCACAACCAATTCAACAGAATTGTTTGCTGAGACAAGATATGCAAATCACTTTCAAGAACTTACATAGATATCAAGGCACTTATCATAGAAAGTTATGCGGACTCTTAATAACATTATGACCATTTGAACTAACCGCACGAGTATTTATATGGGGAATTGTGCAAAGATTCAAGATCGTAAAAAGGATTATTAACTGCTTTTAAATGAACATGGAGTTGGAAGGAAAAGTACATTCATTGTAATAAATAAATAAACTAGCCATCCTACTTGATGTGGAGTGGGCGTGGCGGTGTGATGTTATTAGTGTAGTGTTATTTTTATGTAAATATTTTAATTATTTTTTAATGTAACACACTATATTAAAGGTATAGAATAAGGTGTTGAAGCACATTGCTCGCATTACAATTTCGTAGATTGATTTGAAGGACCAATGAAAATTGGTATAAAGTGCCACATGTTTGATGTCAATGAATTTAGACCTCTAGATTTGGGCTTCCCATTGAATGTGATGCCTCCTACTAAACTCCTTCAAAATAAAATTCTCATGCCATGGACACCTTTAAACATGAAACAAACTTGCCACCATGGACTTGAAATGGAAATCAACAATGAAAGCAAATGCAAATCATAGCACAATGTTTACATGGAAAAACCCTTGTGGGAAAAAACTCCACACCCAAAGAGACTCATGCTTGTATTAATCTTGAAAATAGTTACACCAATACAATATGCTAATCTCTCTGAATTTCAACAACATAACAGCACTAAAATGACATTCAAAACAATCTCATAATAGGGTAAGTGCACAAAGATGTGGGACCAAAAGGTGGTCTTAAGATACCACTTTTTTCCTAAAATCAAGAAAGACTGATGTTGGATGAGAAATTGAAGATACTTATACTCAAAATTTGAAGATACAACAAAAACAAGAGTCGTAGTGCTCTAAATCTAGTTTCTAAACTACTAGTTTTTTTCAAAAATGGTTGAGATTAAGGGGTTCAAAAAGGGGGAACACACAAATTGGTCCTATTTTTTGAAAAAAATATAACATAGCATCTGATGTGCTCCCCCTAAAATGTTAACTTTTTTTTAGTCTTTTTAAAATTACTTCAATGAGAAATTAGCTAACACTATGTAGTTTATCCCCGATTTTTTTTATAATTTTTTCATGAATAGTTGATTTTTTACTAATTTTAAAAATGGACACATCCTAAAAAATAGAAAATTGAGCTTGCTCCCCCCTAAATTTTTTTAAAACTAATCAAAAATTGATTTTTTTTAATATGTGTAGAATGGAATCTATTTTCTAAAAAAGTAATTTATTTGACATTTCGACGAATAGTTAAAAAAAGTCAAAAATAGCAGACATTGGTTTTTGACAAAAATAGATACACTAACAAAAGAAATTAAAGATAAAATCCTTAACATACTTAAAAGGTGAAAAAATTATATGGTTAGAAAGCTAACAGATAGATTAAGATTATAGTGGTATTTTTTATGACTTGTCATTGAAAAAAGTGCAAACCTGATGGGGAGCACGCTCTAGATTATGTGATTTTTTACAATCTGGAAAAACATGTCTTTAGACATCCTAAACATAGTCCAAGCCTTTGGGTTGGAAGCCCAAGGCAAATACAAGCCAAAGGCTTGGAAATTACCAAGGCAAAGCATAATGCGAGCACATTATAACATGCTCGCGTTATAGTGAAATAAAACATGTCACTCCCTCCCTTCTTACCTGTCTCTCTATTATTCTCTCCCCATCCTCTCTATGTCTCTCCCTCCCTTCCTCTCTCTTTACCACCTCTACTTCCCTCCTCTCTCTCTCTCACTCTCTACTTCCCTCCCCTCTCTCTGACTTATCTACCTCCAGGTTTTCCTTTTTCTTTCCAATTTTCCTTTAGATCCCACCAAATTTTCCCTATTTTACTATTTTCCACCTCTCCTCTCATCATTCTTTCCATCCAATGAACTTTTGTTTTATCTTGTTTCCATTTCATCCTCCCAATTTATATCCTCATCCCTCTTTGCATGTCCTAGTTTCCATGTTCTTTGTCGATAAGGGAGAGGGAGAGGGAGGAAGAGGGATAGAGGGTGAAGATGGAGGGGAGAGAGGGGAGAGATAGGTGATAGGGAGAGAGAGGGAGAGTCCTAGTTTTCTTGTTTTCATTTCCTTCATTGATAAGGGAGAGGGAGAGATAGAGGGGAGTGATAAGGAGAGAGAGGAATGATAGGGGAGAGAGATGCAAGAGATAGGGAGATAGGGAGAGATAGATAGGTAGAGAGAGAGAGGAGATAGACAGGGAGAGATGGATGAAATAAAGGGGAGAGATAGGGAGATAGAGAGTGAGCGAGATATCTAGAGAGAGGGAGAGAGATTAAGAGGTAGAGGGACGATAGAGATATAGGGAGATAAAGGAGAGATAGGAAGATAGAGGTTTAGGGTTGCTCAGGTTTAGGGGTTAGGGGTTAGGGTCATTATTTGGGGTTTTGGGAGAAGGTTTAGAGGTTTAGAGTAAGTTAGGGTTTAGAGAGAGAGGACCAATAGGGAGATATAGAGGAGAGCGAGGGGAGAGATAGGGAGATAGAGAGTGAGGGACATGGCTAGAGACATAGGGAGAGATATTGAGAGGTAGAGGGATGATAAATATAGGGAGATAGGGGAGAGATATGGAGATAGTGATTTAGGGTTGCTTGGGTTTAGGGTTTAGGCATTTAGGGTTGCTCAGGTTTAGGATTTAGGGTTTAGGTGTTAGGGGTTAAGGTTTAGGGGCATTATTTAGGGTTTAGGGGTTAGGGTTTAAGGTCTAGAGGTATAGGGTTTAGGGTTTAGAGAGACAGAGAGGACCGATGGGGAGATATAGAGGAGACTGAGGGAAGAGATAGGGAGATAAAGAGTGAGGGACATGGCCAAAGGCATATGGAGAGAGATTGAGATGTAAAGGGATGATAGAGATAAGGAGATAGGGAAGAGATAGGGAGATAGAAATTAGGGTTTCTTGGGTTTAGGGTTGCTCAGATTTAGGGTTTAGGGGCATTATTTAGGGGTTAGGGGTTAAGGTTTAGAGGTTTAGGGTTTAGATAGAGAGAGGACCAATAGGGAGATATAGAGGAGACTAAGGGGAGAGATAGGGAGATAGAGAGTGAGGGACATGACCAGAGATATAGGGAGAGAGATTGAGAGGTAGAGAGATGATAGAGATAGGGAGATAGGGGAGAGATATGGAGATAGAGGTTTAGGGGTTTAGGGTTGCTCAAGTTTAGGGTTTAGGGGTTAGGGGTTAAGGTCTAGAGGTATAGGGTTTAGGGTTTAGAGAGAGAGAGAGGACCAAAAGGGGGATATAGAGGAGATTGAGGGGAGAGATAGGGAGATAGAGGGTGAGGGACATGGTTAGAGACATAGGGAGAGAAATTGAGAGGTAGAGGGACGACAGAGATAGGGAGAATGGGGAGAGATAGGGAGATAGAGGTTTAGGGTTGCTTAGGTTTAGGGTTTAGGGTTTAGGGGTTTAGGGTTGCTCACGTTTAGGGTTTAGGGGAATTATTTAGGGTTTATGGTTTAGGGGTTAAGGGTTAAGGTTTAGAGGTTTAGGGTTTAGAGAGAGAGAGGACCGATAGGGAGATATAAAGGAGATCGAGGGGAGATATAGGGAGATAGAGAGTGAGGGACATGGCTAGAGACATAGGGAGAGAGATTGAGAGGTAGAGAGATGATAGAGATAGGGAGATAGGGGAGAGATAGGGAGATAGAGGTTTAGGGTTTCTCAGGTGTAGGGTTTAGGGGTTAAGGTTTAGGGGCATTATTTAGGGTTAAGGTTTTAAAGTTTAGGGGTTAGGGGTTAAGGTCTAGAGGTATAGGGAGATATAGAGGAGACTGAGGGGAGAGATAGGGAGATAGAGAGTGAGGGACATGGCCAGAGACATAGGGAGAGAGATTGAGAGGTAGAGGGACGATAGAGATAGAGAGATAGAGGTTTAGGGTTGCTTGGGTTTAATGTTGAGGGGTTAGGGGTTAGGGTTTAGGGGCATTATTTAGGGTTTAGGGTTGCTTAGGTTTAGGCTCACATGTCAAAAGTAGTCTCTCTATCTTGATCTCTCTCCCTCCCCTCTTTAAACACTTAAAACACTTATAAGTTTCCATGCATGAAAGCACATAAACTTTCCATGCTTTTAAAAATGTGCTTGTGAACTATAACATTAGCGTGTTTTGGTGAAGCAAAAAAATGGACAAAAAACATGTGGAATCCCTGATTCAGACCCCACATGCTTGTTATTCCCTTCTTTCCATGCGTGCTATTAGACAAGAAAATGTTTTTTCATGGTGTTTGACATTTTAAGAATTATTGTTTGATTAATCCACCACCTTTTTTGGTTTTTCAACGTAGAAGAAGCACATTGCATGTTTTTGGACATAATTTGGTTATTTAAACTAAAAGTTTCATGTTTCATATTGTTTCAATGCTAATTTTCATGTATTTAGATTGAATTTGATGATATATGTTTGTTTTTTTCATAAATCTCACTAATCCTATTAGAGTTATATAGAATTCAATATTGAATATAAAAGAACTTACCAAAAAGATCAAATTTATGAAGATTTTGAAGCCAAATTTTGGAGGATTGGGCAACTCAAATCTTGAAATCTATGGTATCTTCTTTATGTATTCGTTTGCTTCAATTTATGTTCTTTAGAACACTCACACTCACTAAAAGTGGAACTATCTAAGTTAAAAAAAACTCATCATTATGTGTATTAATAGAATTAGAATCATTAAAGTGTGATAAATACATGAATTTGTTGCATCTTGATTAGTTAACCCTAAAGAATTTTAAATAGTGTCAAAATTGTAAGTACACATCCCTAATTCTTCTTCTTGTCAATGTGGAAGTGAACCATGACCTTGAGAAACAACATCATTACATTTAAGACTATTTTTTACTCTCTCAATTGGAACTATGTCATTGATACCTCCCTATAACAATGTATTATCATCATTCTCTCTAATGTAGCCAATTGTATCAACATAAAATATAGTGTTATTGATGCTACAAATCTGATATAATTGGTCCTCATTTAGTAATGAGTTGTCACTATCATCCTCTTGGCCATTTACCTCTAAAAAATTAGTTCTTTGTTGTTTGAATACCCCCTAATTTTTTTGGACTGCCATCTCTAGGTTTCTCCAATAAATCAGACTGGTTAGGCTGCAATAAACTCTATATTTTAGTCTTTTTGTCATCATAAAACTCAGTCAAAAGATCACCAATAACTCTGTCATCATAATTAGCCTTAAAATTACTCCTTTCTTGATGATTTTACCCCTTTGCTATCTTGAATAGCTTATTCAAACTATAATTGATGCTCTTTGTGTTCACCATTATTTTCTTCAAGTCTTGCATCATAAAGCTAGTTTCTAATGTTAGTTAGTATTTTTTCTCTTAACATTTCTTCGGACATATCTATTGAAGGCAAGGAGTCTTGATTAGTGTCTTACCACTTAGACCAATTGTCACATCATTGCTAGTGAAACCAAGGATATTCTCCTAACTTTTGAAGATTGCACCATAGTTAGGATTACACAAAAGAGCTAAAAATTTAAGAGTTTGATCATGGTAGAATATGAGATCAACAATTGACATGTGCTCATCTATGTCATCAAGAACATCTAGGCCTAGACTATCATTACACATTTCACTTCTAATCTAATCATGTCAAAATTAACAAGTTTGAAGTCATTTATTAGATAAACTATAACATCCAAGTTCTAAAAACATAGTAAAACCAAAAATTTACCATAAAGTAATTTAACAAGGTAGGAATGAGATGGAGATTTTTTTTCTTCTTTTATTCAACATATAATCAAGTAACTACAATTACAAGATTTTCTCAATACAAAATACAATAAACCATATTATCTTTCTCAATTATAATGTTTATAAAAGTAAATCAATTACATAGACAAGTTTTGGAATAATTACTGCATATGAATATCTGACATCTTTATCACAAGTCCTGGCATGTTTCCTACTTGGAGAGAGAGTATCTTTCCAGTGATTTACCTCCATCCACAGACTAGCGGTCTCCCACACATATTCCACATAGGAAGTGGCCCCACCCTTCATGAGGAATATAGACCTTAGGTGACCAGTGGTAATTTGCCTTTTCGAGTACATAGTGTTGTATTTTACACAACTCTATCAACCATACAACCCTAACTGAGCTAAGTATGATTTTCGATAGGTTATGCAATCCAGATACAGTCAACTAACAATGCATGCAGAGACATGCATTACTATGGCCATGGTTTCAATATAAATTAACGTTCACAATGAACGTTGTCGTAATGTTCACCCACCCCAATTCGACTTGGATACTATCATATTCTTGCAGTTTATTCATACCAACTATATCTACATAAATAGTTTAATCATTGTGCCATGATACTGGCTTCCTTGACAAAGATAACTCTATATGTCATAACTATTTAGTGGGTTCATAATTGTTTCTAGGGTTTACCTATTAACCCTTGGATAAAAAGATTTCACCAAATAAACATATCTCAACTCTAGGAGACCTAGGTTCATAATTAACCATTGGTTTAACTCAACCATGATTAGGAAAAATTTAACTCTTGTAAAGATAATAACTTCTATCCTAAGGAACATGAATACTATTCGATTCACTTCTAAGTGATGCCATTACCTTCACTTCTTGTATACTCATAAATGAATTCTATATAAAGTTATAGACATGGTCTTTTCAACATACAATGGTGTACCATAAAACTATACTCACCAAGATTACTTGTAAGATAATATATAAGGTCTTATGATATTTATTCATTTTTCCAAACTATCTTTAGTTAATCTATAACTCAATAGGTTTAACATAATTGTCATAAGTCACTTAGACTCTAAATTCTATTGGTAAGGAATCATTCTTGTCCAATGTATTTAACCTAGAATGGTTTCAAAATGATATTATCTTCTACTTGATACTTAAGATCACACTTCTCATAGTTTGGTAAGTTTTTCTCTATCAAGTAGCCTTTACTAATTCATTAGAATTATTTTTCAAGACTAACTTACATCTATACAGTCAGTTATCCTCAAAAGGAAACTCAATCAAATATGTGACTGGTTGTCTAGTTTTGTGATAACTACGTTATCCTTTGTGAAATTTATAAAAATAGAATCATTTGGTTCCTAAACTCATATTATGACAAGTATTATAGTTTTGAACTAAGGCACAAGGTCGGCCTAGTTAAATCATGAGATAAGGTTCATTATCCATCCTAAGAATTGGCTTTACCAGGCTATATCGAGTTTCAAGTTTAAAACTAAAATAACATATCAATCATACAATGACTCTCTATTCTTTCCATATTCAACTGACTCAATAATCAGATTAAATCGATACTAAGAAGAGAGACAATCAGCTCAAGTTCATTGAATTAGTTACAGTATAACTTGGAGATTATCAAAAAGATAATGGATGAATGTCCAAGACAAAGTAATATTTAATCTTTCATTGTCTTCTATGACCATAAAATTTAGATGCCTTTACTTGAGGTGGTGGTTAACACAGCAGAGATAGCAACTAAATACATTATATTCTTTCTAGGATGCCTTCCCAGCCCACGCGTAGTCTCCTCTCCAAATCTTAGTTACTGAACTCAGCACAACCTGAATGCCCTCGACTATCAAGTCGTGGTCTCTTAAGAGTCTCCAACCGACTCATCAATGAGTCATACCACTAAGCACTCCACTCATGAAAGTTAAAAATTTATTCATTATCAATGATTTTGGTCTCTTGTTATGTCTCAACCGCCAGCTACAAAGGTGCAATTGACACCATATGTTGATCTTGCAAAAATTGCTAAGATGAGTTAGTGAATGTGGATGGTTATACGCCACTCCTCATCAATGAGGTAGCTAAATCAATAATAGAAAATGAGCAATTGATTACTCATCAAGAGTAGTTTGATCCATTATGTTTTAATATTAAAGGCACTCCTTAATAGATGCCTATGGCTTCTCAATCAAAAACCATAATAATTTATCATGATGTATTACCTCATTCGACACATAAGCATATTATATTTGATTATATCAAATATTATTTTCATATCATTATCTCTATTTGATTATTGTGATTTAATCAATAAAAGGATAATACTAAAACAAAGGATTATAGAAAATGTGATTGGGTTGAGCTAGTCTCCCCATCACAATCCGTTGACAAAAACATGTCACCTTAACTTGACGATAATGTCTTAATGTTAAGAATTGATTATAACACCTCAAGTGACTTAATAATAATAAGATGACTATTTTATGATAATAACATCGTAATAATTATGTTAAACGTAAATAGTCATAGTTCACACTCAAACGACATCGTTAACGTTACTAACGACTAAGACGACTTACTAGGACTTACAAAGATTGTAAAATATCGACTACCTGTCGATTAGGTTCATAAGTAAACTGACAAGACAAGACTTACCTCTCATGACAAATTGGTTCATGTTTCCGTTAAACACTTATACTCGATTTGGCACATAAACCACTCGTAACTCGAGGTCTATATCTCTCTCCTAGAAAGATACTCTCTCTCTTTTTTTTTCCTGAGAGTCATCTAAAAACCTATAATCCTGTATCAAACTTGTTACCAAACAAATTATGATCAGTGCATCTTTATTCAAATAATAAATCAAATCTCATAATACAAATATTAAATTGATAACAACATAATCATTTCCATAATTTCATAAATGACATTCAATATAATCCATGTCTTTCCTTTTTATTAATCTAAACATCATAATAAATTTACTTATGTCCAAGTAAAAGTAAAAGTATAGCAAGACAACAATTGGGGATGTAACATATCCTTCCCCTAAAGATTCATCATCCTCAATGATATAAAGTATAAAAAAGTAACTAAAAAGCAAGTTCATTGTTTTCAACTGGTAACAACATTAAATAAATGAGGAAACTTTTGATAAAATTCATGGTAATCCTCTCATGTAGCATTTTCCTCAGCATATTGTTCCCATTGGACCTTGCATTGCAAGACCTCTCTGTTATGCAAGCGGAGCTGGCGCATTTCTAATACCTTGAGTGGGTCGATCGTGACCAGCCCTAGGTCTTGCATCTGTAAAGAATTCCAATTCAAAATATGATTATCACTTGCAGTATATTTCTTCAAATAAGACACATGAAAAATATTGTGTATTATGGACAAGGCTAGTGGTAGAGCAATTCTGTAGGCAATTGGATTGACCACTTCAAGTACTTCAAAGGGTCCCACATAACGAGGGGCTAGCTTAGAAGACTTCCCAAACTTAATAGAACTTTTCTGAGGTTTAACCCTCAAAAGAACTTTCTCTCCAACAAAGAATTGCCTTGGTACACACTTTGCATCTACATAGCTCTTTTGCCTATCATTGGCTTCTGCCAATATTTTTCTGATCAACTTAACTTTCTCTTCCATTTCAGCTAGCATTTCTGGTTTGATACTAATCCTATCTTCTAGCTTATCCCAACTTATAGGAGCTCGACATCTTCTTTCATACAATGCTTCAAATGGTGCCATCTTAATAATGGAATGATAGGAATTGTTATAAGTAAATTCCACAAGTGGTAAGTATTATTCCCACTTATATTGTTGATCCATGCAATACATTCACAACAAGTCTTCCAAGACTTGGTTAACTCTCTCAATTTTCCCATTGGTTTCAAGATGATAAGTTGTACTCATGTTGAGTTTAGTCCCTAGCACAGAAAACAAAGTTTGTCAAAACCTTGACGTTACACGTGCATCTCTATCCAAGATAATCTTTTCAGGGAAGCCTTGCAATTTAAACACCTCTTGCACAAATTTGTGAGCTAACATAGGTGCTCCATCAATTAAATTTCCTAGTATAAAGTGAGCTACCTTTGTGAGTTTATCAACCACAACTAAAATGGCATCATGTCTATTCCTTGACATAGGAAGACCTTGGACAAAATCCATACTAATAACTTGCTATTTCCACTCTGGCACATCATGGGGATACAACAATCTTGCGGGGTGTTGATGCTTTGCTTTTACCCTCTAACATTCTAATCAACTTGGTACTAATCTTGCAGCATCATTCTTCATTCCTTTCTAGAAATAAAGAGGTTTAACGTCTGCTAGAAGTTTGGTCACTCATGGATGTCTAGAATATGGTGTAGTATGAACTTCTTTCCATACTAAATCCCTTAAACCAGCTGAATCAGGGACATACATTTTTCCCTTATACCTCAATAGTCCATCTGACTCAAATAGAAAACCATCATACCTTGGATCTCTAGGATTATCTTTTAGAGCCTACTTAACCTACTCATAATACTCATCATTAGACAAATTTTGCAACACCAAATCCTTGAAATTTCCACGAATATAAATAATAGAAGCTATATGTCTTCTATGACTCAAAGCATCAGCTACTCTATTCTCTTTTCCTTTGATGTAGTTTATCTCAAAGTCATAGTCAGATATCAATTCTAACCATCTCCTTTGTTGAGCATTCAAATGCGATTGAGAGAAAATATGCTTAAGACTTTGATGGTCTAACTTAAGTGCAAAAGTCTTCCCCAACAAATGGTGTCTCCACATCTGCAAGGAATGAGTTACTGTTGCTAATTCCAGATCATGCGGTGCATAATTTTTCTCATAAGATTTCAATTTCCTTGACTCATATGCTATAACTCCTCCATCTTGCATAAGCACTCCTCCTAATCCTTCTCCCAAGGCATTTGTAATTACCTCAAATTGTCCTTTGGGGTCAGGGACTTTCAAGATTGGAGTTATTAACTTTTCCTTTAAGAGATCAAATGCATCCTGACATTTGTCTATCCATTCAAATCTCTTTCCTTTCCTCTACAGGGAAGTGATTGGACTAGCAATACTATAGAAATTTAAAACAAACTTCCTATAATAGCCAGTCAGGCCCATGAAACTATGCACTTCATCCACATTTGTTGGTATAGGCCAATCCAGAATAGCTGTGATTTTTGTAGGATCAACAGATATTCCATTAGCTGATATAATATGCCCTAGGTATTGGATCTCCTTTTGGAAGAATGTACACTTAGACAGTTCCCCATATAACTTATGTTCTCTTAACCTTTGCAGAACTATTTGCAAGTGTCGTTGATGTTCTTCTTCATTCTTAGAGTAAATGAGTATATCATCCATGAAGACTAAAACAAACTTGTCCAAGCAATCTATGAATACACTATTCATGAGATTCATGAATGCAGCAGGTGCGTTCATCAAACCAAATGGCAACACTATGAACTCATAGTGTCTATATCTGGTTCTCAAGGTTGTCTTCTTAAGATGTACCATCCTAGCATAGAAATTTTTAAATGTTAGCTAATCGCATAATGTTGACTACAGTCAAGCATAGTGGTCTCATAAGCCCTAGTGCTGAACCTGGTAGCTCTGATACCATATGTAACATCCAAGTTCTAAAAACATAGTAAAACTAGAAATTTACCATAAAGTAATTTAACAAGGTAGGAATGAGATAGAGAAAAAAAAATTATCTTATTCAACATATAATCAAGTAACTACAATTACAAGATTTTCTCAATACAAAATACAATAAACCATATTGTCTTTCTCAATTACAATATTTATAAAAGTAAATCAATTACATATTCAAGTTTTGGAATAATTATTGCATCTGAATATCTGACATCTTTATCACAAGTCCTGGCATGTTTCCTACTTGGAGAGAGAGTATCTTTCTAGTGATTTACCTCCATCCACAGACCGGCAGTCTCTCACACATCTTCCACATAAGAAGTGGCCCTACCCTTCACGAGGAATATAGACCTTAGGTGACCAGTGGTAATTTTCCTTTCTGAGTACATAGTGTTGTATCTTACACAACTCTATCAACCATACAAAGCTAGATACCCTCTAGCTAAGTATGATTTATGATAGGTTATATAATCCCAATATAGTGAACCGACAATGCATTCAGACATATGCATTACTATGGCCATAGTTTCAATATAAATTGATATTTGCAATGAACGTTGTTGTAATGTTTACCCACCCCAACTCGACTTGGATACTGTCATATTCTTACAGTTTATACATACCAACTATATCTACATAAATAGTTTAATCATCGTGCCATGATATTGGCTTCCTTGACAAGGATAAGTCTATATGTCTTAACTATTTAGTTTGTTCATAATTGTTTCTAGGGTTTACCTATTAACCCTTGGATAAAAAGATTTCACCAAATAAACATATCTTAACTCTAGGAGACCTAGGTTCATAATTAACCATTGGTTTAACTCAACCATGATTAGGAAAAATTTAACTCTTGTAAAGATAATAACTCCTATCCTAAGGAACATGAATACTATTCGATTCACTTCTAAGTGATCTGCCATCACCTTCACTTCTTGTATACTCATAAATGAATTCTATATAAAGTTGTAGATATAGTCTTTTCAACATACAATGGTGTACTATAAAACTATACTCACCAAGATTACTTGTATAGATAATATAGGAGGTCTTACGACATTTATTCATTTTTCCAAACTATCTTTAGTTAATCTATAACTCAATAGGTTTACCATAATTGTCATAAGTAACTTAGACTCTAAATTCTATTGGTAAGGAATCATTCTTGTCCAATGTATTTAACCTAGAATGGTTTCAAAATGATATTATCTTCTACTTGATACTTAAGATCACACTTCTCACAGTTTGGTAAGTTTTTCTCTATCAAGTAGCCTTTACTAATTCATTAGAATTATTTTTCAAGACTAACTTACATCTATACAGTCAGTTATCCTCAAAAGGAAACTCAATCAAATATGTGACTGGTTGTCTAGTTTCGTGATAACTATGTTATCCTTCATGAAATTTATAAAAATAGAATCATTTGGTTCCTAAACTCATATTATGACAAGCATCATAGTTTTGAACTAAGGCACAAGGTCGACCTAGTTAAATCATGAGGTAGGGTTCATTATCAATCCTAAGAATAGGCTTTACCAGGCTATATCGAGTTTCAAGTTTAAAACTAAAATAACATATCAATCATACAATGACTCTCTATTCTTTCCATATTCAACCGACTCAATAATTAGATTAAATCGATACTAAGAATAGAGACAATTAGCTCAACTTCATCAAATTAGTTACAGTATAACTTGGAGATTATCAAAAAGATAATGGACAAATGTCCAAGACAAAGCAGTAGTTAATCTTTCATTGTCTTCTATGACCCTAAAATTTAGAGGCGTTTACCTGAGGCAACAGTTTACACAGTAGAGATAGCAACATAATACACTGTATCCTTTCTAGGATGCCTTCCCAACCCACATGCAGTCTCCTCTCCAAATCTCAATTACCGAACTTAGCACAACCCAAATGCCCTCGACTATCAAGTTGTGGTCTCTTAAGAGTCTCCAACTGACTCATCAATGAGTTGTACCAATAAGTGCTCCACTCATGATAGTTAAAAAATCATTCATTATCAACTATTTTGGTCTCCTGTTATGACTCAACCACCATCTACAAAGGTTTAATCGACACCATATGTCGATCTTTCAAAAATTGTTGAGATGAGTTACTGAATGTGGTTGGTTATACGCCACTCCTCATCAATGAGGCTGCCAACTCAATAACAGAAAAGGAGCAATCGATTACTCATCAAGAGTAGTTCGATCCATCATGTTTTACTATTAAAGGCACTCCTTAATAGATGCCTATGGCTGCTTAATCAAAAACCATAATAATTTATCATGAGGTATTACCCCATTCGACACATAAGCATATTATATTTGATTATATCAAATATTATTTTCATATCATTATCTCTTTTTGATTATTGTGATTTAATCAATAAAAGGATAATACTAAAACAAGGGATTATAGAAAATGTGACTGGGTTGAGCTAGTCTCCCCATCACAATCCGTCAACAAAAACACGTCATCTTAACTTGATGATAACGTCTTAACGTTCAGAATCGATTAGAACACCTCAAGTGACTTAATAATAATAAGATGACTATTTTATGACAATAATGTCATAATATTTATGTTAAACATAAATAGTCATAGTTCACACTCAAACGATGTCATTAACGTTACTAACGACTAAGAGGACTTACTAGGACTTACAAAGATTGTAAAATATCGACTACATGTCGATTAGGTTCAGAAGTAAATTGACAAGACAAGACTTACCTCTCATGACAAATTGGTTCACGTTTCTGTTAAACACTTATACTTGATTTGGCAAATAAACCACTCGTAACCTGAGGTCTATATCTCTCTCCTAGAAAGATACTCTCTCTCTCTCTTTCTTTTTTTTTTTTTTTTTTTTTTTTCTGAGAGTCATTTGAAAACCTGTAATACTGTATCAAACTTGTTACCAAACAAATTATGATCAGTGCATCATTATTCAAATAATAAATCAAATTTCATAATGCAAATATTAAATCGATAATAACATAATCATTTCAATAATTTCATAAATGACATTCAATATAATCCATGTCTTTCCTTGTCATTAATTTAAACATCATAATAAATTTACTTATGTCCAAGTAAAAGTAAAAGTATAGCAAGACAAAAATTGGGGATGTAACACAAACCTAATCATAAAAGCCCTCTTCATTTCCACTCTCAATAGTGACATAAACCATTCAACTCATGCTCATCATTGGGACTAGGTGTGCCATCATACTCAATGTCTTCTTTACAGTGCCAATTGACTGATTTGTGATAATTCAACACTTTTAGTCCTTATAATAGTAATATGCTTAGCTTGTTTGTCATAACAATCATCATGCTGATTATTCATTATGCTTCTAACATCATCATTGTGTTCCTTGTCATGAAATCCATTGGTTTTTTCTTCATTACCTTTGTGATCATTACTCCCATGACCTTGATTGACAATAGATTGTTGATTTGAGATGGTCAACTTCATACTTGTCTTCATGAGCTACTCTAACTAATGGTTGGTCCATCACAATGTGCTTGTCTTATTCATGATGCATATAGAAATCATCATCATGCCAAGGAAATGAGCAAAGACTCTAACACCACAAAAGCGTGAAGCTGAGAATGAGAGGAAAAGAGAAAGAATGAGGTGAATTTACGAAAGTAGGAAATTGTCAACCATACAAAAAGACATGCCACCATTGCCATTGAAGAGGAACATGACACATCTAATCAAGCTAAGAGAGAGAGATGGAATTGGTGACATAAAGGGAATGAATGCAAAACTTTCATTCAATGAGGAAATTGAATGTCGAAGTTGGAGGCACTCCATCGTTCACAGGTCAAGTTGAAGGAACACCATCATTCTCTTCTCAAATTGGAGGCACTCCAGAATTCACAAGTGAAGTTGAAGGTACATCTTCATTCTCTTCTCAAGTTGGAGGCACGTCATCAGTCACATGTCAAGTTGAAGGTGCACCGTATTCTCCATCTCAACTTCAAGCCTTTTCATCTTTTCCATCTCCAATTGAAGGTATGCCATCTATCCCATCTCAAGTAAATATTGAAGAAATTCCTAGTGTTGAGTAAACTTTACCAATGAAAATGACTCCTAGAATTTTGCATAGAAAAACTAAGTTTATAATTGATATCGATGAGAATGTTTTGAAGCCCATGTAGGATAAGATTCTCAAGCATACTTGGCAAAGATATGCCAATAAGATATGTAAATCATTCTTTGAGAACTTAAATGAAACCGGAAGATGTCAACTATTTGTTGAATTGATGAGAAATCTAAAATTCTGGCCCATTATGAAGATTGTTGGCCTAAGAACATTAGATGCTTCAAGTGAAAAATTAATTGTAAAGAATCTAATGAGCGCATATGAGAGTGTGGATTCAACCTCACGCACCAAGGATAGTAATGCCACACGATGTGCCATTACGTTGACAATAGTAAGCCAACAAACAAAGAAATCTCACCTCATTAAAAAGATAAGTCAATCATTGAAAGTAAGTAGAAAAAATCTAGTGAGAGTCGTTGGAAGACGTGAAAGAGTTGAGGACCCAAATACCAATGAATTGTGGGCATTCTCTGGGAGACTCCCACGAAAAGACAAAGTTGTTGAAGCCTTGAGATCCCTCATCGAAGAATTTTGGAAAAATAACACAAGGATATCTCCTAATGCAGTAGATGTTGTAAGAAGGAGAATTAGTTGTCGAAACCGTGAGCCACGTCCAAAGCATTTTTTGGATGTGACTCAAACACAATTTTTCAAGAGAGATTTCAAGAGATGTATCCTCAAGTCAAAATTATTCAAAGGTTTTTTGAAATGGTAAAGCCTTTTTATGTCAAAATAAATCACACACACAACTTCTTGTTATAGAATACATATTGAATTTTCTAATCATTATGATGTTTATAGATATGCGTAGATTTGCATACTAACAATGTTTTACATGAGTGTAATATAAAGTGTCCACCTAGATCTTCAAGAGATTTCATATCGAGCATCTTATGTCAAAGAGTGAACGATTAATTATTCCACAATAGCTTATGCTTCGATGGTGCGTGCGATCATTGTGGTGGGTTGCAAGATTTGCCAATTTGTGAACATATTGAGAACACACATGCAATTGGAAATGAGCTAGTAAGTTTTGGTAAATATAAGATTTTGGCATATAGTCTAAAAGATGGCAAAGAAGCAAAAATGTGTGAATTGGTCATTCAAAAGATTCCAGTGTATCGATTTATCTCTATTTTCTGAGATAATATAGTTTACGAGTATGCAAGGCATACCCATAGAGCTCGATGGTTTGACTTGCAATGCAAGTTATGCAAGGACACGTTTCCACTTTGTACCATTATTTCAATTGTTGACTTTGCAGAGTACTACACACTACAACCATAGAATGAGGTGCAATCACATTATTACAACTCTACGCAGGTTGCTATATTTGTGCAAATAACATTCATTCATGCAGAAGATAGTATAGAGAATGAAAGGAAGATCTTGAGGGAATATCTTTTTTATATCAGTGATGATCGCACACATTATACAAAGTTTGTGCAAGGTTTCTTTCAGATGTTTTACCGTGATTTGGCTAGTAGGAGCATATCATATGGTCAGATAATTGTGCATCACAATTCAAGAACTTGCGGATGTTCTATTGGTTGAGCAGGATACATAAGATGAATGATGTTCAACATATGTGAAATTTTTGTGAGGCCAAGCATAGAAAGAGGGAGCATGATGGTGCAAGATCACGTATCAAAAGAGCATTAGCACAAGAAGAGTTGAAGTACAAATACAATGCAAAGTTGACAGATGCGAGATCTATTGTCAAATGGTGTAATGCTACAATGGGTCTAGGTAATGAAGTTAAGTCTAGAGTTTGTATATAATTTTGTTTGGTTGAAGATACTAACATTGCAAAATATGAGGAGTGTTGTACATTGACAGGATCAAGTGAGATACACTCTTTTAGAATCTCTAATGCAAGTTCATGGAGTATTCATATGCGATGGATAGTATGCTTTTGTTCTTTATGTACAAATGAAGCTTGGCATGATTGTGATTCAAAGGAGTGGGTCGATGATTGGTGTATAAGAAGCCTAAGCCCGATTGACACGTATCGACTACCAACGACACTACAACTTATAGATTGAATCATCGGTTGACTTTGACTATGTTTCAAATCTAGTTCAACCAAGTATTATCAACATTCAAATTTAATAAAATTTAATATTCTATCTTATTTTGTAGTTTTTTTGTATTGTTGACTATATTCATCGAACTGAATGCATGTATCAATGCAAGGCATGCTTATGCAGTTATTGCAGCTGAAGACAATGAAGAAGGAACAAATTATTATTTGTGTCATTGTGTTGAGGAAAAAAATAAATTAGATGCCCCTATTATAAATGGATAAAACATTGAGTACCCTATAGAATCATTGGTTGTTACTAGAACATGGCTTAGAAGGTACCCAGTGAAGAAGTTAAATGTGTGGTTGTTTAAGGACTTTGACACACATAGGAAGATTCTTCATTATTCTAACCTTAGTGTGGTATCAAATGTTCATTTGATCAAATATGGGGGTAGACCATTGAATGGGACCTTGTGGAAGGTTCATGAGTCTGACCACGAGGAAATACTCGACACAATAAAGAGTAGAGTAGTCCCGGATGGTTCATTGTATTGAATAAGTGGAATGACAGAAAGGTATGTTATTTTTCTTTGCTATACTCATTTCACCTTCTATATTTTTGACACCTATCTTACCTTCTTATATGTGCTCCTTGGTTCTGATTGATTAGCTTCGTTTCATTGTAGAGTTCATTAGTGTACTCATCTTAGCTAAATAGTGCAATTGCATTTGCATGCAGGATTTGAGTGTGATGGAGGTAGGCATAATCCTTATGAAGTTTCCATTGAAAGGAAAGTAAGGTAGGTTTTCATGATTATTTCACGATGATATGTCCTTTAGTTACTATTTCATAATGAGTTTTAATGACAAACCCTCATTTGTTTCTTCACATTTAGTGCTAACAATTCATAGCAACGGTAAGGGAAACCTTAATTGATGCCCTACAAGACATTGGATCAAGTGAGAGCACTTTTATAGTACTAAATTTTCAGCTACTAGAAAGGTATTAGGACTAAATTTTTACATTGAACATCTCCTAGGGCCAAATAGATGGTGCCAATGCATCTGGGTGGGCAGGTAAATGCTAGGGGAGATGTCTTTTCAGTGGTGAAGCCTCATGGTCATTCTTGGCTACATCAAATGTAGATAATCTCTCAAGAGCCCTAAGACAAAAAAAGGTGTCAAACTTTGGACCGTCTGTTCCATCAAACTGTGACACCTAGGAACATCTTCTTTGCATGTATAAGTGGATGTTAGGTCCACCTACAAACACCTACCTCAATTTTTTTAAATCAATTTCATTTGCTTATGGTGGAAAGGAACACATTATTCCAAAATGCTTCAGTTTCATGTAGCGAAAAGGTGCTAGGAGTGCCAATTTGTATTCCATAGTATGTGGGGCCGAACTGACTATGCCAATGTGTTGAGGTGGGCAGGTAAATGCTAGGGGAGCTCTCATTTCATAGCCTATTGTCCCAAACGACTGGGACACTTGGAGCATGAAATGAGACCTCCTGTAGCATTTACCCACCCACCTCGACGTGTTGGCACAGTCAGTTCGGCCCCATGAACCATGGAATGCAAAATTTCACTCCTAGCACCTTTCCACTACATGAAACTGAAGCATTTTGCAAGAATGCATTTGATTTCACCACGATCAAATGGATTGGATTTGACCAAAACTGAGAGAGGTTATTATGGGCAGACCCCACCTACACTTGTAGGTCCAAATGGAACATTCCCATCTGCCACGACTTCTGAGAACTGCTTCGTCAAAGTTTGGCAGTTTTTTGCTCTTAAGATCTTAAATGACTTTGTCGGTAGCTTGCTACCTCGAATGATTGAGACACTTGGCACATGAAATGAGACCTCCCCTAGCATTTAACCACACACCCCATCGCGGTGGCATTGTTGATTCAACCCCACGATCTATGGAATGCAAAATGTCACTCCTAGCACCTTTCCATTGCATGAAACTAAAGCATTTTGCAAGAATGCATTTGATTTTGACATGGTCAAACATATTGGAGTTGACCAAAACCAAGAGAGGTTATTGTGGATGGACCCCACATGCACCTATAGGTCCAAACAGAACATTCCCAGTTGCCACAAATTCTGAGAACTACTCTGTCAAAGTTTGGTAGTTTTTTGCTCTTGGTGATCTTAAGTGATGTTGCTTGTAGCTTGCTACTCCGAATGACTGCGACACTTAGCATATGAAACAAGAACTCCCCTAGCATTTACCTGGATACTATGACACATTGGTGCTATCGGTTCAGCCCCACGAGCTGTGGAATGCAAAATTTCACTCGTAGCACCTTTCCACTGCATGAAACTGAAGCATTTGCAAGAATGCATTTGATTTCGGAATGGTCAAATGAATTGAAGTTGACCAATTATGGATAGACCCCACCTGCACCTGTAGGTCCAAACAAAACATTTCCATCTACCACGAATTCTGAGAATTGCTCCTTCAAAGTTTGGCATTTTTTTGCCCTTAAGATCTTAAGTGACTTTGCTAGTAGTCTGCTGCCTCGAACGATTGAGACACTTGGGGCATGAAACAAGACCTCCCCTAACATTTACCTGCCTGTCCTGACGTGTTGCCACTATCAGTTCAACCACACAATAAATGGAATGCAAAATGTCACTCCTAGCACCTTTCCACTGCATGAAACTGAAGTATTTTGCAAGAATGCGTTTGATTTTGGCACGGTCAAATGGATTGGAGTTTGTATACACCTAAGATTGGCTCGTGTTGAACTAAATAAATATTTAAATATTTATTTTATTTTCATTCTTCTATCAATTAAATAAATATCCTAATTTATTTAAATGGTTCACATCCCTCCAATAATTAAATAAAATCAATTTATTTAATTAAATTCCCTAATTCTTCTATAGTCTCATCTAATTAAATAATTCTAAAATATTTAATTAATCCCAAATTTCTCTATTCCAAAGTCCTAAATTTCATAAATCCACATCATTCTTCCACCTTAACATGTTGCACACATAATTAAATATTTTAATATTTAATTAGCTAATATCCCCTTACCCACATTTCTTATTTATCCTCCAGTCGAATTAGTTAACTCATCAATCAAATCAATTAACTAATTAGTCAATTGAGTTCACTCCTCAATCTATTTTGTTACCTCTTCAATCTATTATGTTAGCTCCCATAAACTCATGAAAGGAGCTTGGACACTTGTCCTCTTCTGATTCACGCACATTCTCTCAAGCTTTCTCAACCGTACACCTCACAAGTAATTCCTCCAGTCATAGATCTATTGACACTTGAATTTGACCTCTCTTGAGCCTATAAAAGAAACCCTCATTCCCTCATTTTCATCCATCTCAAGCTTTGCAGGAATCCTACCAGCGTGCCTTTGGCAAAGTATCCTCATTTGCATTTGCATAGTCTCATTATCATTAATCATCCAACCATGTCTCCATTATCAATCATCCACCTCCATTAGAATTGCATTATTAGTTTAGTCTTCATTGTGCGTTCCAATCACAACCATTCTCCTATTGTCATCTTCAACAACAAGGAAGTACACACTTCTGAGAGCTCCAATCATACACAAGATCAATACGAGATAGGCAACAACAGAAGCTATGAGGAAAATCAGTCTACAAAGGTAATATCTTTGGTTTATGTATTTGCATCAATTTCATTGAGTTATTGGATATTTAGTGGTTTAATGCCATTGTTCACATTTTCCTCTAACAAAGTTGACCAAAACCGAGAGAGGTTATTAAGTATGGACCCCACGTGAACCTATAGGTCAAAATATAATATTCCCAACTCCCACTAATTCTGAGAACTGCTCCGTCAAAGTTTGGTAGTTTTTTGCTCTTAGGAATCTTAAGTGACTTTGCATATAGTCTGTTGCCCTGAACGACTCTGACACTTGGCTCACGAAAAGAGACCTCCCCTAGAATTTACTCGCCCATCCCGATGTGTTGGCACTGTCAGTTCAGCCCCATGAGCTTTGGAATGCAAAATCTCACTCCTAGCACCTTTCCACTGCATGAAATTAAAGAATTTTGGAATAATGCGCTCCTTGCCACCATATCCAAATGAAATTGATTTAAAAAAATTTAGGTAGGTATGGAATGTGTTATCATTAAATCCATCAAAGCATAAAGGATATGAGAATTTTGTCAGATGATGGAGTTGCAATTACCCTGATAGATATGTATACAAAGTGGCTATATGCTCAAAATCGTGACGTCAGTGGCCTAGGGCTGTCAAGTCAGATTTTGGCGCACACATGGACCCTTCCCTCCTTGCCACGAGGCAAACTGCCATGTCACTCTCACTCTTGTGGAAGTAGCCAGTCTAGAGAAGGTGAGCCACGGGGGTGGTCTGGCTCGTTGGAGAGCCGGACTTCGCAGACAGGGGTCGGCATGTCCTAGGGCCTATGTTGTTGTGCACTTGTGTAAATGTGTTGTTCAATGGTTGTGGTTCTAAAGATAACTATATGAACCGAAGGGTCACTAGTCACTCTTCTCCTATTGGAGTTTCTGATATTCCACCTTTGTGTGGGTAAGCTATTATTTTTGTTGATTGCTTATTGCCGTTCAAACTATTGGATGAATGCTTGTTGTACTAAGTGTTGTCTAAACACTTCTTGTTGTTGGATGACTAGTGGGTCCTGTTGTGGTCTTGGGTGGATTTCCTCTATCTCGTCGAGGATTGCCCTCACCCACTCACTTCTTAATCTAGGGCACATTCGTGAGCTGAGACAAGAGATAGGTGATTGAAAGCTAACCTTGACTTGACCTAGGGTTTGTTCAACCTAAGATTTGACTATGGTTGACCTTCTGATGGAATCAAGGGTTTTGACCCATGTTTGACCATAGTTGACCTTGTGATGGAATCAAGCGTTTGCAAACTTTCTAAGCCTAATGTTTTTATTCTTTTTTGGGGTTTTTATAAATGCAAGCCTAAATGAATGCAAAACTTCTTTTTGTGCTTTTTTTAATGTTGTTGGAATTGAAGATGTTTTTTTCTAATCTAGGAATTGAAAAATGTATGCAAGTGTTATGTCAGAAATTATCCTCCTATATGGAATGGTACAATTTCCCATAGTTTAGCTCCTCTCCTTTGGTGACCTTTTAACCTAGTTTATTTCAGACCTTCCCAAACCTTGACTGGCATAGGTCTAACTGGAAGAATGTCATATTTTAGAGTAGCTGAAGTCTAAAGGTGAAAAGTAAACTTGTATTTGGGGTCCTCTAACCTCCTTGAGGCAGTCCTAAGTCAAAAATCAGGGCTTGGACTTGGGCACTAGCGCCCTTGTCCTGCCCTATTTCTTGGGGTCCTAAATTTTGGAGGGATGTCGGCTATTGTCGTGCATTCTGGGATTCTATTTTCAAATTTTCATTTTCACGTGATGTCAACATCTTATTTCAAAATTTGAAATTCCTAAGGTTAGATATTTAAAGACATTTGAAAATCATTTTGACACACAATCTTTATGCAAGTTTTATGCCAAAACTCTATCTAAATTGCTATTGAAGATTAATAATTTGTTGAAGCTCTTGAAGTTATTTGAATTTGCTTTCATGGAGACAATGGATGGAGATTAGGAATCAAGGTCTTGAGACTATCTTGCTCTTCCTAGGGTTTGTACATCTTTTGCATGATCGGGAGAAGGGTTGAAGCCTCCAACATCAAGTTTGGAGATCCTCTGCGAACATTTCTAATCCGCCTTCTTGTTCATGCAAGTCTTCATTGCTTTCATCTCCTTGAGGTGAAGTTGTTTTTATTCATTAAGTTAAAGCAAGTCATTGATCTTCCCTTGATTGAGACATCTAGGGTTTGATATTTCTGCATACACTTTGTTAGGTTTGCATACACTTCTGCAAATCTCTATTTCTAGCTATTGTTGAGGTAGGAATACCGAAAACGGGGCTTGACTAAGGCAAGCTCCTATATAGCTACAACCATCTTTCTCCTCCTTTTGTATGTGTAGGTTGCATTTGTCGAGATCCGATGGAAAGGAGCGACAGGAAGACAAATATTGCAGACATAGTCATCACAAATTTTAGATTTCAAGATTCTGAGACTTTTGAGACACTAGCACTAGCACCCTAGTCCAACTGGGTGATTTTTCAGGATCTGGAAGCCTCTGGAGATTGACAAACTGCTGGTGTAGAAAATCCTGACATTTAGAAAATTGCAGGACACTGGCACTAGCGCCCTAGTCCAACTACTCCTCATTTTCTGGATACACTATCTTGGATCTGTTTACTCTGCATTTCTGTAATCATTTCATTTCCATCTGTAATAGAAATTGAGTTATTATAGTTTGATTTAAAAATTAGGGTTTTAAGCTTAGGGAAAGGTACTAGCTTGTAAAACCTGATTCAAATAGTTACATAAACACAATTAACAAGGAAAAGAGAACATTGGAAATTAATAGTTTGTCCCTAAACTTATCCTTTACTTCTCTAATGTTTTAGTGCAAGTGAAAGTGTGGGACCTAGGACCTCATATCTTGCTTCCACATTTTCACCCTAAACATTTTGCCTCTTTTATTTCCCTCAAGTTGGGCGTTGGGTTTCAAAAGGGAAATATATCATTTTAAATCACCTTTTTGCACTCCTAGAGATGGGCACCCAATACATTAGTGACCCCCCTGAATAATATTTCTTTTCATGAGTCACTTTATAACTTAACATTAAAGTCCCTTTTAAATATTTCATTTCAACTTACGGACTTTAAAATAAATGATGAGATGATGTCAGAATTCGATGATCCATAGCTCGTCGAAAAGGTCTCGACAAGACGAATCCATCCCTCCTCTGAAAATCTTGATCTGGCACTAAACCCAAACTTACTAAAAATAGTAAGTATGCCACAAAGCGCCCAAACTACCACTAACAACTGCCAACTGGATTTGAACCACATCTACACCTCTGAATTACCCATCCAAGGCAAAATCACCATGGTTCCCTAACCCAATTGTTAGTCTACGGGAACCTAATGATAGACTAACACTGTAGCTAGAAAGGGGACATTACAGTCTGCCCTCCCTAAGATTGCTTGCCTCAAGCAATCTCAGATTAGGATGCTCCAATATCTGCTCATTTTCCCAGGTAGCATCCTCCACTGGCAGGTTTTTCCATTTCACTAGGTATTCTTTGATAGTCCTCCTCAAAGTGCATTCCCTGGTATCAATTATAGCCTTGGGTACCAAAATTAACTTCCCCTCTTCATCAAGAGGAGGTAACTCTGCTAAAGGTGTAACATTATGCCCCAATGCCTTCTTGAGGTGAGATACATGAACCACATCGTGTACCCTGCTACCTGCTAGCAACTCTAACTCATAAGCCACTTCTCTAATTTTATTGGAGATCCTAAAAGGTCCATAGTACCATGGATAAAGCTTCTCTGCTCCACTCTTCTTGAGAGTGGACTTCCTGTAGGGCTATAGCATCAAGTATACCATGTCACCTATCTTAAATGATCGCTCAATCCTCTACTGATTAGCATACTGCTTATGTTGATTATGAGCTTTCTGTATATTCTCCTTCAAAGACCTCATGATATCCTGACTCTCTTGAAGAAGGTCTTTGGCCTTAGGCACTTTGCTATCACCAAATAGTAAATCAACAAAGCTCGATGCCTCATACCTATATAACTCCATGAAGGGTGACATTTGGATAGACATGTGATAAGTGGAAATATAGCAATACTCAGCCATGTAAATCCACTTAATCCATGCCTTTTGCTGCCCTACTACATAATTTCTGAGGTATCCTTCCACCCATTTATTGACAATCTTTGTCTGGCCATCTATCTGTGGGTGGTAGCTCATGCTGGGGGTGAGCTCTGTCCCTGTCAACCTGAAGAGATCCTACCAAAAATTACTAAGGAACCTGTTGTCCCTATCACTCACAATACTCCATGGCAACCCATGAAGACATAATACCTCTTTGAAAAACAACTTTGCAACCTGAGCTGCAGTGAAAGTGGTATGAATGGCAAAGAAGTGAGCATACTTCGTCAGTCTGTCCACTACCACATAAATGCAATCCCAACCCTCGACTTTAGGTAACCCTGTGATAAAGTCCATAGAAATACTATCCCATTTCCTCTTAGGAATGGGCAGGGGCTGCAATAAACCACCTGGAAAGGAGTGCTCCTGTTTATTCTACTGGCATGTTGGATGCTCTCTCACATATCTCAGTACTTCTATTTTGAGGCCTTTCCAAGTGAAATGTTCTTTGACTTGCCTGTATGTTTTGAAGTAACCAAGATGTCCAACCATAGGCAAATCATGGAATGTTCTCAAAACTCTCTACTTCATCTCTAATCTTGGCCCTAAAAAGATCCTATCCTTGTAAATGATCAAGTCCTTTACCACTGTGTACCTATCGTCCTTGATAGTGCCATCTATAATTCTAGTAGCCCATTTATCCTTATTATATTCTATAGATATCAACTCTCTCCAATCATCTGAAATAGCACCTAATGCACACAAATGGGGTTTCCTAGATAAGGTGTCAGCAACTATGTTTTTCTTACCCTTGACATAAACAATGTCAAAGTCGTAGGCTTGAAGCTTGCTGACCCACTTTTGCTGCCTCTCGTTTAGGTCTTTCTACCAAAGGAAATGCTTCAAACCATTGTGATATGTTTTAACCACAAACTTGCTCCCCACTAGATACTATCTGAATTTAGCCAACACATGCATGATGGCTAACATCTCCTTGTCATATAGATTGTAACTTCGCTCCACATCACTCAACTTCCTGCTCTCAAATGCGATGAGGTGTTTGTTCTGCATGATTACCACATCAATGCCTTCCCTTGAGGCATCACACTGTAGCTCAAAAGGTTTGCTAAAATTTGGACTAGCTAACATAGGACATGTACTCATAATCTCCTTGAACCTATCAAAACATTCTTGTGCAGTACCTAACCAACTGAAAGCATCCTTTCGAGTCAAATCTGTGAGGGGGTAGCTGACTATGAAAATCCCTTCACGAAACGGTGGTAATACCCACAAAGACCAAGTAATCCCTTAAGATGGGAGAGATTCTTTGGCGGTGGCCAGTCAACAATTGCCCGAATCTTCTCCAGGTCTACCTTCACACTACTAGCTGACACTGATGATATGACCTAGGTATAACAACTCGGTCATCCCAAACTCACACTTTGACATTTTTGCATACAATTACTCTCGCTCTAAAATGCTCAAGAAAATATCAATGTATTTTAGATGCTCTTCCCAAGTCATGTAAATCAATATGTCATCAAAAAGTATCAGCACGAATCTCCTCAGCTGCTCCTTGAAGACCCTGTTCATACAGGATTGGAAGGTGGTTGGTGCATTGGTCAAACTGAATGGCATGACCAGGGCTCAAAGTGGCCATAATGGCACCTAAAAGCTATCTTCTCCACATCCTCATCCCTGACCAAAATCTAGCGATATCCAGATCTCAAATCTATCTCAGAGAAGTAACAGGCCCCATGCAATTCATCTATCAGCTCATCAATGCGGGGTATAGGATACCTATTCTTAATGGTTTTCTTGTTTAACTCTTTGTAGTCAATGTACATTATGAGACTCCCATCTTTTTTCTTCACCAAGACCATTGATGATGTGAATGGGCATTTACTTGGCCTTATGTGCCCCATCTCAAGAAGCTCTTTGATAGCCTTCTTGATCTCATCCTTATATCTCTTCAGGTGCCTGTATGGTGTAGTAATCACTGGCTTCTCACCCTCCTCCAATTCAATAACATGCTCAATACCCCTATCAAGGGGTTTACTTGGTGGTATGTCACTAAACACTTTGGTGTGTTTAGTCAATAGAGCCTGTATGTCAGGTGGATACTCATGCTTCTATTGTTCTGATACTACATGCATCACCATCACCTTTGCTACCCATTGCACCTGATCATGTCGAATTAATCTCTCCATCCTCTTGAGTGAAACCACTCTCAATCCACCATCTGAAATGCCACTGAGCACATGTTGTACTCCGTTCACCTCAAACTTCATCTCCATAGTTCTCAAGTTGAGTGTGAACTCTCCAATATCATGCAACTATCGCATGCCTAACACCACATCCATCTCAGCCATGCTAACAACATAGAAATCTCATTGGCATGTATAATTGTTCAACAATATGGTGAGATTAAGTATTCTCCTAGTGCAGGTGAGTACAAATCCATCAGCTACCCTCACCTTAAATCCTTCAAACTCTTTAGTTTCCAGACCTCTCTCGGCAACCAAGCCCTCATCTATGAAATTAGGAGTAGCACCTATGTCAAGTAATGTAATCACTCTCTGTCCACCAAGTACTCCTCTCATCTAGAATGATCCCTCTCTCTGAATGCTTGAGAGATGTGCTGTAGGTGGGGTTGTCTCCTCCTCCTTATCTGATGCTTCAGATGCAACGTCAGCCACTAAATCGTTATCTTCTGATTGCTACTCTAAATGTGTCTCTGATTCCACAGACTCATCTGTTGAGAAATATTCCAATTGTTTAGCTTTCCCTTGGGCAACACACTTGTGCTTAAGATCCCAAGGCTCTCAACAGTGAAAATAGAGTTTCTTCCTCCTGAGGTCATTCAACTGGTCACTATCCAACCTAGAAGAACTCTTATGTTGCTGTCCTAAATCTCTCTGGAAGTATCTTCTATCCTTCTCCTTATCTCTTCTATGCTGAAAACCCTTGGACTGAAACTTATTTCTCCAAATAGAAGACTCCATATCACGGGCCTTTTTTATGGCCTCAAGTAATGATGAAGGGTCTAAACCCTTAATCGAACCTCAGAGAGGATCTGCCAAACCATCAATGAAGAGCATGATCAATCTACACTTTAAAATGTCTGAGACCATCATTGAAAGGTCCTAGAACTCTGATATGGAAGAATCTACAGAGCCCACCTGTTTCAATTGAGCCAACTCCTTGAATTGCATTTTAGGATCCTTCTTATCAAATCTGTCTGAGTCTGGCTGTGAACTCCACATAGGAAGTAATCTGCTCATGTCCCAGAGTGACCTTGCCATTGCTCCACCACTTATGCGCACTATCCTCCAAATGTAAAGTGGCATAAGTTATAGCATCTTCTTCTGGCATGGGGCTAATCTGTATGTAACTATCTAATCTTTGGACCCATGCTCTCGTTGTGGTCTTACCGGAACCATCAAAATAAGGTAGAGTCATCTTGCTAACCTTCTTCTGTAGTTCTTGGTTTTGTGGTCTGTTTCCCCTGCGGGGTCGATTTCTCATCCTGATGTCAGAGTATTCGCCAAATGTCATTTCATCCCTAAACTCCGCACTGGATGCTCTCCAATCCCTCAAGATCTCATCATGAAACTCAAGCTGTGTGGCATCATGTTCAGGAACATTGTTCCTAGGTGCAAATGTAGGAATACCAGGTCTATCCTCGGCTATCAGTTGGGTAGCTCTCCTATTCATGACTAAGGCTTCACCTTCCTCATCTCTATCTCTATATCGATCTACATTGTGCCTGTCACCATTCTACTTGTCTCCATTGTTCCTGTCACCCATACACCTATCACCACCATTATTTGCCCTGTTCCTTTCCCCAAAATTGCTTCTGTTTCCTCCATTATTATTGTTGTTCCTATTGTGTTTGTTTTCTGGAGCTACTAATTAGCCAAGGGTATGGTTCAATTCTGTCTGTGACTCTCTAAAAGTCTCATCTATCCACAAGAGTCCTCTCTCTATATTCTATTGTCCCCTTGCCAAGGAGTTTAGAATATCTCGCAAGCTTGGTTCCTCATTATCTCGATCACCCATCTCTTCAACCTATTTTGGAACCACACCTAAAAAGAGATCTATCCTTGAAACTTCAATATCTTCCTCGCTGTAAAAGACCACTAGTTGTTCTTTGGTGTCTACTACCACTATATCTGTATCAAATGGATCTATCTGTGGAACCTGTAAATCAAGCCTTGATCTGTTCCTTCTGAGATAATATCTACTAGTACCTAGTTGCATGTCTCATTTTCATTTCTACATGTCTAAATCTGACCTCATAGGATGGCAGGAAGAGCTGTGCTCTAATACCACTGTAATGTGCCACACGTGTTGGTTATTTTTAAAATCTTTTAAGTGTTATTTTTAATTTTTAAGGTGTTCTTTTAGACTAGAGAGAAGATGCAGAAGGGGTTTTCAGTTTTCCTACAGATGTGTGTTGTTGGAGCATACAATAGATAGCATATAATGCAAACCTAGAAAATATACAAGGAATATGAAAGAAATATGAAAGACCCAGTTCATATATCAGTAATTAATGAAGTTCTAACATATACCCATGTTCAAATTTGCAACTTCAGTTTAATGCTATTGCTGGACCAGCAATTAGGTATGGCTAAAATCACTCAAATCTCCAATACACTAAAAGAAATTGTCATGCAAGGGATTACAATAAGCAAAGGGGCCCTAGACACCTAAAAATGAGTAATAGAACAACTGCAATCACAAGGAAATGAGTCTTGATAGACCCCATGTCCCTCTGGGTGTTGTACGACTAGGCTGGTGGTAACAAACAATAGCAAACAACAAATATCCTCTAAATATTGTAGTTTCTGGTCTGCACACAATGGCTGTTCCAAATCGATTCAAAATAGTAAGAAATCTGAGCATCAATCAACACCAAAACCCTCCAAATGAAGTACGAATAGTATATGAGATGTATGAGGTCAGTAGCTGCAACTAAAACCAGTCTCAAACCCTTGTCAAAATTTGCTCTAAATAGTTAATAGATCAATCTTTCAAGTATGCATACGGAAAACTTCATAAATCTGCAAAAGATGAATCAATAAAGCTCAAAACCTCAACCAAACACTCCATTGAAGCCCATTTGTGAACACTTGATGTATCCACCTCTGATGGCACCTTTGGGTCTGTAGAATGCCATTACTCAGGGAGGTTTTTATCTCCAAGAGCCTCTGGTTCAAATCCTTCAAACCCTCACAATCCAAAACCCTAGCAAAGCCAAGTAGAGAAACATCATGAAACGTAGCATATCAAATGACTTGCTTTTTGCCTCTTTTATTTCCCTCAAGTTGGGCATTGGGTTTCAAGAGGGAAATATATCATTTTAAATCACCTTTTTGCACTCCTAGAGATGGGCACCCAACACATTAGTGACCCCCCTTAATAATATTTCTTTTCATGAGTCACTTTATAACTTAACATTAAAGTCCCTTTTAAATATTTCATTTCAACTTACGGACTTTAAAATAAATGGCAAGATGATGTCAAAATTTGATGATCCATAGCTCATCAGAAAGGTCTCGATGAAATGAATCCATCCCCACTCTAAAAATCCTGATCTGACAACGAACTTGAACTTACTAAAACTAGTAAGTATGCCACAAAGCACCCAAACTGCCACTGATAACTGCCAATTGGATTCGAACCACATCTACACCTCTGAATTGCCCATCCAAGGCCAAATCACCATGGTTCCCTAACCCAGCTATTAGTCTACGGGAACCCAACGATAGACTAACATTGTAGCTAGAAAGGGGACATTACAGTGATGTGTCCTAGGCTGAGAAGATGGAGTCCAAGGAAATGACTCCTGAAGATATTCATAAGAATGACACTAGTGATGGCAGGGAGAGACTGGAGGGGGTTGCTTATCAAGAGAAGGGCACAATCAAAACAATGGGTTTGGAGAATAATAGTGGTGTGGCTTCTAGGAGGCCTATCATTCATCGATCTAACAAGTTGGATGGTATGCAAACTCCTGCTATCAAAATCATGGATTATTCCAGTGCTTCTGATCCTGAAGAAGAAGTTGAAATTTAGGAAGTCAAACTCACTCTTGATCAATTTGATTTCCATGATGGTGCTAGCCTGTTCAAGGAACTAAACAATTCATACTATGACATTGATGAGGAGGAAACTGATATGGAACAAGATGAAGTGGAATTGGTTGAGAAGATCACTCCCAGGTAGAGTGAGTGTGGGAATTGTAATTAGTTCAAAGGTGAAATGGAAGAGTTGAGAATGAGGTTGGATGCCCTTGAGGGGAAGATGAAAGTCATGGCCACCTTAAGTTCGAAGGTTATGCATCAAGCTGCCACTACTCTGGCGGTTCTCCAAGATTTTGAAGTGAAGAAACATGGCATGGACCCGAAGACCTTTGTCAATTATGATGAAATGCATGGCTTCCTTAAGGATGATTGAAGCCAACTTTTTTCTAGTAGTTTTCCTTTCTGTTCTGGTGTTTATTTTTGGTTATGGTACTATTTATTCTATATGGACTTTAATATGCTTGGTGACTGTTAGTGTGTTGCTTGTCGGTTGTTAGTGGCTTGGTGGGCTTGTTTTGCTGCCCTTTGGGGTTTTTTGTTAAAGGTATTTGCGTGCCCTTGTTGGCAGCTTACTGTAATCAAAAACAAATTGACACTAAAAAATTCCTTGCACATGGCTCCTAAGCTTTCTTATGTTACTTTTCTAGCTTCCATGGTTAGCTCCTATGTTTTCCTACATGCCTTGTTTAACTCCTATGTCCTCCCATGCTCCATGTTTTCCACTTATGTTTCCACATGTTCCTTCTTATATCCTATGTTACATGATTCATTATGTTCCTATGTTTATATCATATGTTCCCATGTTTATGATCCTTATTATGTTTCTATTTTTTGATTACATGTTTATGATCCTTATCATGCTTACATCTTATGAGTATACATTATGATATTTATAATGCTCACATCCTTTACATCTTATTTGTGCTTACATGATCCTTTTTTTTTATGTGCCTGGTAAACTTTTTAACGTGACTGGTGACGCTGGTGCGACACGCCCTTCGGCTCCACGTGAATGCTTTTGCCCGGAGTAATGAACCGGTGAGGCCACAACATGGGGGACCTCATCCCCTAGTAAGAGCACTTCAAACCCACGAGCTCATTGGCCTAGCGAAGGCATAAAGCCTTGCGAGCTCGTTGGCCCAGCGAGGGTTTGAACTCTGGTGGCCGCCACTACAACCGAGCGACTTAACCGCCGAACCATGCCGTCATCGACAACTTACATGATCCTTATCTAGCATTTATGGTTATTATTATTTGCCTTCACTAGGGGCCTTCTTGCCCTTCCCTTGTCATATGTACTTTCATGATTTACATCTTATCTATGTGCTTACATGCTTATCTCATACCTAGTGCCTGATATACTTGTTGTACCTTACATGATGTAATCTATTAATAATTATTACAACTTTGTTGTGACTTACATGATGTTATCTATTAATAATTATTACAACTTTATTGTGACTTACATGATGTTATCTATTGTTAGTCATCACATTCTTATTGTGCCTTATACAGTGTTATCTTTTGCAATTATTACATGTTTTTTGTGCTTTTAAGATGTTGTCTTTTTCCTTTACCTACAATTCCTTGCATCCTTTGTATGCAACTGATTAGAGGAGGGGCATATATTATCACTAGCACTTCTTGAATATGGTTATGGACATAGTGATGCACTGATGATAGCTTTGAATTTTTTTTGGCACTAGATAGAGCTTCATTGCCATATCCAAATGGTATACATTTTTGCATAGTTGAAGTCCTTATTGTGTTATTTGTAAAGTTAGATCCTATTTTTTATCTAGAGGGAATCCTTTACATTTATCTACATGGTCAGAGTCCTTTCTACATAGTTAGAGCTTTGATTACTTTCTATAATAGATGGAATCTCTCATCATTATCCTTATCCTTTTTTTAAAAAATAGTTCCTTTTAGCAAGTTGTGATTATACTCATTTAAAAAAAAATTAACAGATCCAATTATTGCATGCTTTTTTATTTTGCGAGTTTCTATAGAGTGTTCATTGAGAGAAAAATTGAAGAATGATTTGTATATTTTTGAGTAGATCTGTATCCTTTGAGTGTCTAAAAAATATTTAATTTCCATGTTGATTGTTTGAACATTTTACTTTGACATGCATTTGCAGTATCTTGCATGTACATCTTGAAGTGGGGGTAAAATGTAATGGTGAAAATTGCGTACCCATGCCCTTTCCTTTTGTTTTGGTCTCACTTTGATTAGAGTACATCCTAAATGCAATAATAAGTCTATAAGAAGCATATTCTTGTGTTAATTCAATTCATACATTTGCTCCTATCCCAATTCATAATCACTTATCACTAGATCCCCCATTCATCACCTTGGATCATATTTGTAGGCGTGGACTTGATGTTGGTCACTTCCATAGTTGTGGATTTGGACTCTAAAATTTTAAAATTTAAATTCAAAATAAATCCTGCCAACTCACTCCTATCAACCATTGTGAGCCAACCTAATGCACAATTGTGTTGATTTGTGTCATTGATTGTAGTATTTAAAGTCATCTATTCACTCATTTGAGAATCATCTAGGAGCATGCTAGGGTCACTTAAAGAAATTATCATAGAGCATTTATGAGAGAATCATAGTAGCATTAATAGAGAATTACATTAGCACATATCATCTTGGGTCCATGCATGCTTGCTTGTTGTCTTTAATCTTTCACTTGGAGCCACAAAGCCAATTCGTTAGGGGTTTGGCCGAGGAGAACATAACCCTCACAATTTAACAAATTTCCCAAAGGTGTTTGTAAATACTATCAATCCTTACATAGATTTAACATTAGGGGATAGAGGGGAACAAGTTTTAGGCGCTAAATATTACCCGATCATTCTTGTGACTTAGGCTCATTTCCATGCACAATTCACTTTCACTTTCGGAAGATTTGGTTTGCAAGGATGGATTTGAACTAGAACATGTTACAGTCTATTTGTAGATTCTGAAGTACGACCATTTGATCAAATCCTAAAATTATAATACCTTGGTGAATAGGTTCTCTTATCTTCAACATCTATCTTTTCACCATCAAAATCCAATAAAGTATCACATTTAATTCAAAATTCATTATTTTTCTAGTCCAAGCTCATAATCCAGAACTTAATACTTCGCAAAGAAGTTTGCAATCGGTCGATGATGCGCTAACTGAATAGAACATTGGAGCAAATCCATTGCAGCTACAGGAAGGCATTCGGTATGGACAATTAACACCCACAAACAACAGCTGCAAGATTTCACCCAACGTAACCCGCGCTCCCACATGCATTGTTTTACTTAGCAGACAGAAGATATCACTCATGTCTGTTATAGCAACCTCCCACCCCCTCCTTTCAACCAAACACTTACAGTGTTGTAGAATAACATCTACCACTCACACTCCATCACACCTTTCAGTCAAAGGGTTTCAATCTTTTTCCTATGTAGGAATTCAACATCACAGCAGACGTTGTGTGAGCACTAAAGCAGATGGGTCACATGGGGGAACTCAAGACACCTCTCACGCTAAGGCAGAGGACCCTGCTACAACCACCAACCAGGGCGGCAACAGCAGCAGAAGTGTCTTGTCTTTTCTCTGTCCATTGCTTAAACTTGTTGCGGTAAGTTCAAATTTTCATACCATTACTTCCTAATGCATTCTTGACCAGTAATATATTTTCAAATTTATCTTCAACTTGGACCTAAATTAATCAGACTTCTGGACCATGTCCACTGAAATTGGATTGCCATTATTTAAATTAAGTAATTCTCCACTACCTTGTTAGAATTAATGAATAAATGTATAAGCATGTTGCTGACAGTCTGTTAGAGAGCTGGCAGCATTAGTTTCAATTCTGGCAGTTTGTTAGAGTAAGACTCTTAAGAAGTGGGAAATTAGTTTCAGTTAGCTCTAAAATTTAAATTAAGGTTTGTAGGAATTGGTTGTGCTTCTTAAAAGCTATGTATAAAACATGTAATCATCTTCAGATGAATAGATAGATAGTTCCATTTGTTTGTATCTTTTATCTTTGTACTGCTGCCATCTCTCTAGGATTTAACATGCCTATCTTGAAATCATACTACTGAAAAACCCTCAAATAAATTAATTACAAAAAATCATATTTTATCCCTTGTTTTGGTGGGTGATATGTGTGAAAACCTCATTTCTTGGAGAGAGTGGATCGGCATTAACCACTATTTCTAAGCTTGATTTAATCAAAATCGAAAATCAAGTTCTAAATGCTTTTGGATATTTCCTGTAAAGAATTCTCTATGTCATTTTCTCTCTCTTTTGCTCGAAAACATTTTACGTTTTTATTAACCTCTCATATTTTGCCCCTTTACTGACATGGCTTTTATGCTTGAGACAAATAACATTTACATTCACTTGAAGAATTAGCACAGAACCTGCTCTTTGGACATACATTGTCCTTGAAAACTATACGTAACACTTAGAGGAGAAATGGACTTCACTACCTTAAGAGGTTTGGCTTATGATTGGAGATGTTTCTGCTGGAAAGTTATTTCCTAGTGCTAAGATTATTTATCTGGCCTCTTTATTGCTCTACTTGATATCTGGAATGGCCGCCAGTTGCATTATCCATCTCCTTTTTTCATGCTTCGGCTTAACTCCACAATAAGAGGGCAGGTTTTAAAGTAAGATTAGAAATCAATTTCAAATAGTTAAGAGTAGTTTTTGAAATTGGACACTAGGAAGTATGAATTGAGTTAGCAAAATAATAACGAAGTCAATCTAGGTTTCCTGTGTGATTGATACCCTGATTTTATATTTTAGTTGCAGATCGTCAATGCACCTTGAAAGTTGGTTGTGAGATGACACCTGGCAGCCACAGATGAATAGGCCTTACCCACTTATACAGTATGTCTACATTCCATTACCAAGAGAAAAGAATAAGGTCCATAGATTACTGCCTTAACAGATCAGGAGGCATTCATTGTATACACTGGCTGTTGGATGCGTGCCTGTCATCTTTCTGTTAACGGGAAGGACTTAGTGGATCATCATTGTCATTTCTTTGTTTCCTGGATTGGGGACAATATCCCCAAAGATGAGACAAATTTCTGAGAAAAATGGCAAACTGGAATATAGGATTTTTTAATTCTAGCATTAACTGGCAGGCAAATTGAAATATTATTTCTGAATTTCACATAGCGTCTGCTTAGATTAAACAATACTTTGCACACTAGCCCATCCATTATACTGTTGCACTAGATGGAAAGGCCAGAATTGCAAACTGGTCCAGAGAGGCTTTAACCTTAAGAATCCTCCTGGTTCACTATCAGTTTTAATATCCACTTGAAACAGGACTTGAAGATACTTGAAATGTATTGATGTTCCCTGGAGTCGTTGGGATGGGGAGATGAGTTTCGAGGATGGAAAACTTTTTTCCCATAATTTGGGACAGTGGGGGGACAACAGGGGGCAGCTATTGAAATAATATGTAAAAACAAATATTTGAAAACTTAATTACAAAAATAGTAAAAGAAGCTGCAATTTATCATTTATGTAAACAAAATGAATAAAAGAAGCTGAAATTTATACAAATTTTTTGATTCTTTTGCCATTGTGCATCCTAACAACTTTCTTGTTTCAGTGAGACATCAAAAGAACTCTGAATTTTTATGAAATATTTGATTTTTTTATATATTTCTGAATGCTGGAAACAAAATGAAGCTAAAACAGCAAAAAACTAAACAAGTGGCTAAAAATTCGTGAATCAAACCCTCATATGCTGTTATAAACCTTCAAATATATCACAACAGTAGATCTAGCATATAGATGACCAATTTCAACAAATGTGCTTGCTGATTTATGAATGAACAACAATATGAAACCCTAGAACAACAATTATGTCCAGACCTGAATGGATGATTTATCAAACATGTGCAAGCTGAAACAATAATCAAATGACCAATGTAGATGCCAAACCCTATCTGATTAGCAATAATGCAATATTGCAAACCCTTGTAAATCAAACTTACACTTCCAAACAACAAATTCAAACCCTCATAATGCTGGTATACATCTTCAAATGCAACAGAAACAACAGATCTGAATTGTATGCATCAAATATATCAAATATGACTGCTGATTTATGACTGATTACTTACAGACAGTGATACTATCATTCACCAGTATTTATTTGAAACCCTTATACGCTGAAATTAGCCAAATCTGAGAGTAGAATTGGATAATGAGTTGTTGGATAAGTTATGACAGAAACAATAAACATGGAAACACCAACATAGAAACCCCATATCTGATTTTATGACAGCCAATGGAATCAACAATAATGTATGCAACAGTAGCAACAAACCCTCATAAATTACCCATATTAGGTCTGCAAATTTGGCACAAGCAGCTAAAATCTTTAATAAATCACTATAGTGGCACTATATCAACAATGTAGCAGCAACATATAAACTTGGAAATGTGGCCAAAAATGCTGATTTGATAATGCAGTAGAACTTGCTTGCTTATATAAATTGAACAATCGCAATCAATAAGCCCAAATGCAATCCTTGTGGAATCGCCTCAAAGGATATGAGAGTTTTCATCCCCAAATCCAATTATGGAAAACCAAGAGGGTTTTCATCCTCTGGATCTCCAACACCACGGGTTTTTGTCCTTGAATACTTCAATCTCTAAAATGGAAGGAACAATGAAATGATAAAATCAGATGATTTGCTTTGTGCCTTGACTTTTCTTTTATAGTTGCCTTTTTTGGGCCCTCCAATTTATTTTATTTTTATTTTAATTTACTTTTCCCTCCAAGTATTAAAAAATACTTTTAAATTACATCCAAAGGCTCTTTTTGAATTACATTTTCAATTTTGAATAAGGTGTAAAAACCACTTTTTAAATATTACATAGGACCTAAAATAATATTTAAGTTGCCTTTTTGAGAATGAAGTGATCGGACCCACTTAAAATATTATTAATTCTTTTAGTTTTGAAAAGGGGACATGACAATCCGCCCTTCTAGAATTGCTTGCCTTCAAGTAATTGCAAACCCGGATGCTCAAGTATCATCATGCTAAAGCTTAATATGACGAATCATGTTGTAATGCCCATAGAGCCTAGATCCTGTTCTTGTCGAATGAAGCAACTCCTACCAAAAAATACCTTTGGATCTATGCAAACCTGAATGCTTAAGTATCACTGTGCCAACATTATGAATTATGATTTAATGCACATAAAGTCTGGATCCTATCAAGTGAAACAACTCCTACCAAAAAGCACTATGTGATATACTATCTCCATCATCCATATTTTTATTCAATTCATGTAACTTGTCATCTCTTTGAAAAATAGTTTGGCCACTTGAGAAATAATAAAGAAGTGTGCATGATTCACAATATCATAAATACAAACCTTTGGGAGACTTGTGATGAGATGCATGATTATACTCTCCCACCTTTGACTTGGATTAAGCAAGGAAAACAACCAACTCACAATATGCCCGTCTTTGATGCGATGAAAAATGATGTTTTTTTCCAATGCTTGAGGATATCTCCAAACTCCCACAAGGACAAAGTCTGCCTTATGAACTTATCACCACATTTTTGATGTGCCACTATGTTATCACATTGAGGGTGATAATAACTCCCTTGAGTTCCAATAGATCTTACCACTGTACTGTAGGCTGAAACCCTCATAAATTTGTGCAAATCAGCTTGTATGCAAGTTGAAACGAAGTTGCAACTGTCATAATTCATTCAAAACCTCATTCAAAACAACAGTACAACGACTAGAATAATTACTGTTAGCAGCTTTAATGGCTAAAAGCCCTCACAAACAACATGGTACAAGAAAAATTTCTTAAACCCTGCAAACTGGTGGTTGTATATGACTGATAATAGCAGTTCAAAATTAGAAATCCTAAAAATCAGCCATATAAAAATGGTATAATAGCTGCAATATTGAAAATCCTTTGCAAAAATCAGCAATATAGAGGCTGGAAACAACCATACAATGACTAAGAATACTCCAATAGCAGCAACAAACTAAAAATCATTCAATCTTATGACTGAAAACACCTGTATGGTTGCAAATGATGTAATATAGCAGCTAGGAATGATGATGACATCAACCCTAAAGCTGGCAATTATGATGATAGCGGTCCTTGACATGTTTCCCTTGCAACATAATTGCAATATGCTATCACTACTCTTTCCCATTATGTTTTTTTTGTAATCTTCTGTAAACATGTTTGAATTTTAAACCATTCCACCAAGCTTATGCTGCACCACTTTGATATTATTATGAACACCCCCTTGAAAACTTTTTATAGTGTCAATTACCTCTTCAATATGAAAGATATCTCTAACATGTCTCTTTTCTATCTTTTGAGGAAACCCTCTAGTTGGTGGCCATCCTAGAGTGTAATATCCTAAACCAATTTTTATTGTATTTTTGCAACTATCTGACAAAATGATAACAAAATCAAAATTGTGATAAATTGATTTTTATTATTCACAACATGAGAAATACAACATTAACATATAAAAGATGCAAATCAGCTGAATATATTCTCAATAATGCTGGTACAAAATGTACTAACCCTTATTTGCTGAAACTACACACATAGAATGAAACATGCAGATTGAAATCACCAAAAATCGCTCAATCTCTGTAATTGAAATGTTATCAAACTGCTGGAAACACCTGTGGCTACAACTGAAGTCAGTGTACATTAAAATCAGCCCCTGTGCAAGCTTTATGGCCTAGATATCTGCCAACTAGTGGCTGCACCCAAGCTCACATGGTGAAACTATATAGAAAATAGGCGCGGCTGTAGTTAATGGTCTTCAAAGACCCTAAAAAATGGGGCACTTGCCACTCAAACTCCCAATTGCCTCCCTTGAAAGCTATACAACCAGCTTCAACATTGCAAAGATCTCAAACTGCAGTACGACCAACAATAAACATAGTATGATTTGTTTGGAATAGGAGCGGCCAATAAACAATAATCTCCCCTTCAAAAAATCAACTTGGATTTGCTATGCAAATATTTACCAATCAATCTTCATCCTTCACTCAAGTTGGAACTTGAACACAAGTCTGGAAATGATATTACAACTATTCAACGCATATCTCCATGAAACTACAAACATTCAGCACTCAGGTGAACTATGGATGAATCCACTCAAATGGCCAAGAGGGTTTTCATCCTCGAAACCATTCTTTGCTGAAGGGTTTTCGTTCTAGGGCAAAAAAGATGAACAATGTTCAATCTCAATAAACTGGGGTTTGATAAAATGAGTAGAATGCCTTTTCTCTCTTCAAATCCTTCTTTTATAAGCACTTTTGGAATAATAAAATATTATTATTCATAAATCTCCATTTTCCCTCCAAAATTGACTTTTAAAATATTTTAATTTGATATTATTTTTAATCTCCATAAAAAAATTACGACCCTCTTTTAAAATCACTTTTTGACACCAGCCACTTTTTGTAAAACAATTAACTAAACATAAGTTGCCCCCTTTTTTTAAAATAAAATGTCTCTAGACAACTTAAGTTAATTAATTAATTATTTCCCTTGTAGCATCCCAATTAGCTTATGGGAAATTAAAATAGGCTAAGGCCAATCCAAAATTCTTTACACCTGAGAAGGGAACATCACATAGAGGTATAACATCAAACACCAAACTATGCTGATCCAAAATAGACCAAATACCACTATGATCAAGTGTCTCACCTTTGGATGAAGTCGTGGTTGTCACTGATTGATGTTCCCGCCACTTAGCCATGACAACTCTTGGAGCTCCATCTTTGATGCCTTGAAGCACTACGTTTTTTTCCTTGGATTTCCACTTCATAGTGACCCCTCCAATAGAATGTAACCATTGCATGCCCAATATTGTGCCAATCTCTCTTATGCCCATGACATAGGAGTCATTGCACACCTTGTGTCTACCCAATGTGATGACAAGTTGTGTCTTCATGATGCAAGGAATGGTGAGGCCATCTTATAGTATCTCATCCAGCCATCTTGTAGTATCTCCTTCATACATCCAAGGGTGGCAAACCTGTATGTAGTTTGATTCCAAAAACACCACACCATGCTTAGTCAAAAAATCTAGAATATCAATAACTTTTGTTTTGCTTACCACCTTCCAAGCATCTGATTGTCCCAACAATTGTGACTATTTCCATAACCTTGTCTTCAAGTGTAGAATTTGTCTCCACGGAGTGACCTATGAACCGTGAGCATTGATCCTTCACAACTTTGTTAGAATTTACAACATCTCTTGTATGATTCTTAATGAGATTTTTTTCTACCAAATGCATGGGATGAAGAATTCACTATAAATAGTGATATTGATCTCATCAAAGCTTTCATCCTTCTTGTACCTCAAAAGATCACCCGAATCCCATATGCAAAAACAATTTTGAACTTGAATCAAAGAATCTATATGCCCTATGCTGCAAGTTGTATCCTTCACCCTATCACCCTTTTTACAATGTTTTCCATGATGACAAGAATGAAGCAATAAGTCTGAAATATGACCATCTTTTTCATACCTTGGGCTGTAATCAAAGTGCTTGCCTTCCTTTGTTGAATTAAATAATTGTTGAGTACTCCATACTTGGTATGTTGATACTTCGTTTTGGTAAACAGCAGTATATGTATTGTAATCGGCTGTCATAAAGCCCTGAAATTGAGGTGATTACATTCCAAATAAATATAAACTAGAGCAGCAGGCTGTTGATTCAGACATCATATGTGTTTCTTCTATGTTTTGTATTTTGGTGCCATTCATTGTTGAAGGAATTCATGATTGAAGTCATCCTCATAAAGATTCATCATTACTATGTAATGTCCCCATTTTTAGGCCCTCGTGCAGTTTGGATGGTGCTAGCTTCTGGGGTGGTTCCAGCACAACCAGAGCAGAGTTTTTTTTGTTTAGCAGGGTTTAGACGAACAATTGGAGTTGATCGACACTTTTTGCCCCTGATTCGGACAACTTGTCCAAGACTCGCTATTTTTAATAAGTCCCTATTTTTTAGGAGGTGTGGGATCGGGCCCTGTTTGACCAGTTGGGAGTTCTTATTTTTTAGGGATGTTTCTTTTGTCAGCGGTTCCTACTCTTTAGGAGTTACTATTTATAGTAACCTACTATTTTGGGACTTCGTGTCAGTTGACCCTCGTGTTGTGACCAAATCACACATCACCCCATTAGGAATAGGGACCCCCCTTTTTTGAGCTCTGTGCTTTCAATGAGATTTTGATGATGACCTGGCTTATCTTCCTCTGCCGACCCGGTAATGATTTCCTCTTCTACGATCGTTGGTTCATGATTAGGAGGCAGATCAACCTACAGTGATGAAGAATTGTGATCAAATCCCATCCAGATAATGAATGTTGAGATCAATCCTGAAGTATGTTTGAGACCCTGAAAAGACTAAGTCTGGAGCCTGAAATCTTGAAAATCCTGAAAAATGGCTAAGTCTGAAATCTGGTGAATCCTCCAAATTCTATATTTTGCATCTTAAATCCGGTGGATTCAAGACCTATCTCAAACATCCTGAAAGGTATATTGAAAAATATTTAAAGTATAAGAAATTCAATCTCTCAACTTATACTTAAATATATTTTTCAATATACCTTTACCCTCGCGACCCTGAAAAACGCCTGACTCTTCCAGAGGATTCAAAAAGCTCATCTAGTGCGACGGGGCACTTAAGTGGCGCAAAATCGCGAGGAAAAAAGTGCTTTCAACTGCAAGATAAGATGAGGATTTCTACTTGATGAACCAATGCGCCCATCTAAAACCTTGAAGTGATGCGATTTTAGAAGATTTTTTGCGAATTCCAGAGGAATTTATACATGCTAACTAATGCGCAAGAGCATGAGGATCTCAATGCCTTGAACTAATGCGTAAAAACATGAGGATTTCAAAGTCTCATCTAAAGCGCCAAAAACTAGAGGATCTTCTTTATCTCATCTAATGCGCCCATCTAGTAAATATCATGGTTAAGGAAAGGAAGACTCCCAAACATTCAACACAAGCGCTTAAACCAATCCACTAATGTGAGACTCAGAGGAATTGAAAACTAGATTCAAAGCGACCTAAGGAAGAAGGATCTAGTTGAGGCTGATTATACATTAAAGGTGAATTCCAGAAGATTTCCAATGCCTCATCTAATGCGACTTCATGAAGGAAGATCCCAGGCGCTTCAAAGGAGAGGCATCACAAGGTTTAAGTCAATGTTCAAGAGATTCTAAGGCGATGATCTAGTGCGCCAAAGAGGTTTCAATATAAAGTTTAGAGGATCCTTATCTAAGGCGAAACTCAGAGGATTCTCCATGCCTCATCCAATGCGCCCTACAAGGAGGAAAGTGAAAGTGTCCTAGACATCCAGGGTCAAGTCTTCAAGGCTTTAGTTTAGAGGATTTTAAAACTTTATCCAATGCGCCAACATCATGCATGATTCGCTAAAGGTAAATGCACCTAAGTTTTGAAGCTTCCAATATAGTGATCCAATGCGCCACTTCAAGGTGGTATCCAATGCGCAACACATAAGGAAGAATGAAGTTTGTTTTTGGAGATCTCAAACTACTTATCCAATGCGCCACACATAAGGAAGAATGAGGTTTGTTTTTGAAGAACTCAAGTTACCCATCTAATGCGCTAAGAGGGAAGAAGGTAGAATATTTCAAAAACACTAACTTGAGAGGATCTTGTCACCTTGAACTGATGCGCCACTCCCTTGCAAATGAGAACGAGTTCAAACCCAAGCAATTTGAAAGGAGGTTTTGAGAAGACTTCAATATACTCATCCAATGCGAAATGCTAGAAGGAATCAAAAACTTGATCCAAAGCGCCTGGAGGATGAGGATTTTGAAGGTGTGATCTAATGCGACTATCAAAGAATTAAGTCTTAAAGTGAAATACTAGAGGAATTCAATCCTTGATCCAACGCGCCTAGAGGGTTATGAAGAGAGATCAAGGTATTTCAATCACCTCAAAAGGACTTCAACATACCTATCCAATGCGAAATGCAAGAAGAAAGTCAAACACTTAATCCAAGGAATACAAAGAGGGTCTAGAAGATGTCATCAAATGTAAAAGGCAAGGGGATCTTAATCCTTCATCCAATGCGACTTGTAGAGGAGAAGAAATAGTGGAGTTTTAAAGGAAAATTTCAAGATCTCTTACACCCTATCCAATGCGCTTGGGGAAGAAGAGTCAATAGGTATCAAAATTTCAGTCTAAAGGAAGATCGTGGAAACCTCGACCAATGCGCCAATCAAAGGAAAGGTTATAAACATTTAATGGTTTTTGCCTTGAAAAATGTGGAAATTGCATTATTAAATGAAGATCAATCAAAATTAAATGTTTTTCACTACTTTAAAGAGGGTCGGCCTAGGTATGAAGTAAAGTTTTAAAGACAAATTCTATATATATACCTCCTCTCCTTTTCATTTTTATCATTTTCAAAGAGCAGAATTACTTTGCAAGAGCAGATTTGTCTTCAAGGAGCAGCAACAAGAAGGTTTTATAAAAGTACAAGTTTGATTTTGTCAATCCAAGCAAGTGTTGGATCAGATTTCAAGGTATCAATTTAAGGCAGCTTATCAAGTAAGTCTGATCTGAATATTTTCTGATCTGATTTTCTTCTTTTTACTTCTTTAGATGCATTAAAATTGTTCAAGTATTGGTAAAACTTAAAGAGGATAAGTGGATTTTGATAGATTCCTTGAGTCTAGATAGTAATATTTCATAATTATAAAGGAAAACTTCATAAATCTAATGCATTAAAGTGGCTGAAGTAGAGTTTAGGTTGTGTTTGCAATTACTTATTCGCGTCAAGTTTGCAGGATCATGGCAATGACATCCAAGGAGCGACAAGCGAAGATCCGGATGGATGCTAAGGGGAAAATTCCCGAATCAAAGCTCGTTTCAAAGTGGACGAATGTAGGAGACACGAATATGGGCAACAGCAACTTAGAAGATATCAAGTCAGTCCTTGAAGAACCCAACGGAGGTAGTCTTGCTTAAGCCATCATGAGGAGTGGAGCCATTGAAGCTGCTTGTTTTCCGCCAGCTTTGCCGTGTTCAGAGATGATCATTGAATGTGTCAAGAAGTATGATGTAGATACAAGACAAATTACAGCCAAAGATGGAACAATATTAGCTTATTTGCAAAAGGAGGCAGTTGAAGAGACTTTCAACATTCCAACTAGGGAGAGGATGATCAGTATCTCGATACAACAAGGTCAGCAGGACTACGATGTTGATTCAAAGACAAAGTTGCAGGAAATAAGAGAGAATGGATGGCCAATCCAGCTATGAAGTTCAATATGAATAATCCTCCGTAGTTTCACAAGTCAGACTTTCATCCTGAAATTGGATACTTGATTATGTTTCTCAATAGAATGACAGGAATGCCGCAATCTGCTACCTTTCAGCCTTGGATGTACTCTTTCATCAAGTCAGTTCTCAAAGGGAAGATGATTGATTGGGCTGGACTTATCAGTCAGAGTATACATGAGCAGTTCATCAACTTTGCTAAGACCAAGACTTGTTATATGAGTTCCTATGTGGTGTACCTTCTCGCAAGAAACGAAGTCTATTCAGGTTTGACCAAAAAAGGAGAAGTTGGCATTGGGCCTAATAAGTACTTATCGCATCAGTGTTATCCTCAGTTACACCTCAAGAGTATCAATCATTATACAAGGTTCAATGATGCATTTGCTATGTTTATAATGAAGAAACTAAGAGGAGAATTTCATAAAAGGTTGTCTAATGCAGCGAGAGAGTTCATTTCAGCATATGGACACTGGTATACTCAGCATGAAAGGTACACTTACCTAAGGATCCAAGAGTTTACATCATATCCATATAGATTACCAAGATATCCAACCAACAGGATGGTAATGTTAGAGGTTACAAGGCAACTCCTAGAACTCATCCGGTTGCAGAAGTTGAAGAAGAAAGGAGGGATTCAGTTTCCACTTCTTCTTGGACAAAATCTGGAGTGTCCATCATTGTCAGTAGCTGAATATTCTGAGATAGAGCTTCAGGCATATCATTTGCAAACTCATGGCACCAAGAGGCTTAACTTTGATCCTTTTCAAGTTTGCTGGAAATATAACAGAGAATTTAAGCAGGTCAAGCAGTTGGAAGACCACTGGGCCAGTGCCCAAGATGAAGATGATCTCCGAACACTTCAAAGTTCGAGACTCACCTGGGATTTAGTTAGAGCTTCCAAAGTATTCAGGATTCCAGACCAGTTCACTGAAGATGATACTATGTTGATAGATGAATTTGATAAAATAAAGGATTTGCCTTATACAGTTGATTGGTCAAAAAAGGATGTGTCCGAAGAAGAATTGATAAAGCCAGTCTTAGCCATGACACAAGTATGTATAGATCAACTATTGCAAGAAATGAATGATGAAGGCCGAGTTCTTACTTCCAATAAGATGGATGAAGGAGAACCAGGACAGCATAGTACACATAGCAAACCACAACACAGTGGAAATGATCAAAGTGATAATCCAGCTAGAAAAAGGAAAAGACCTAGTCAAGACCAAGGAGAATCAAGCCGGAGACCTCAAAAGAAGAATAATCTATCTACTTCATCTAATCCACAAGAAGGTGCTTCAGTTGTTCAGAATCCAATACAAGAGATAGAAGTTATAGAAGAAGTTGCCTTGATTCCATCCGAGGAGATTCAGTCAAGTCCCACTGTTATAATGGAGGAAAATGATGATCTTGATCAAGATGAGGTAGGTCAAGCAGAATCTGATGAGGAAGTAGCTCGTGTACAACACAGTCAAGTTCAAAGACAGCAAGATCTTTCCGCTTTTCCACCTTGGTTGAGGCAAAGGATTGCGGAAAGTACAATTGTAGAAACTTATCAGCCTGCTCCAGTTGAGGAATTGCTTGTAAATGCACAGAAGGGTAATCAGAAGAAGAAAGCAACAGTCTTTTCCAAAATCACTCAAGATTCTGCTGGAAATAGAGAGGTACATATAGCTGTTCCTAGAATTGACAAGGAGTTAGAAGATATGGCACCTGAGGATTACAATATGACTACTATTGGCATGGGTCCAATCACAAGGGAACAAGTAGAGGAGGAACTACAAGAGTCAGTGAATAGTGTAAGAAGCATGTTGAAGCAAGAAAGAGAAGCAAGGTTAAAGGTTGAACAAGATTTCAATACATTGAAGCACTACATTCAGCAAGTCATGCAGCCTATCCAACAAAAGGAAGCTACTCCAATTCCTCCGTTTATTCTTCCACAAGAAATAGTATCCCAAGTTGAAAACATGAGAACTTCATCTCAGATGATGAAAGGATGGATAGAAAAGACAGAAGAGAAGACATATACTCACCTTGAAGAAATTGTGCAAGTGTATGATAGAGTCATTAATCTTAAGGATCGAGTTCAAGCTTTGTTAAGAAATTGTGCTGAGTTCAAACCGATCAAGGAGCGATACATGCCACAGCTCAAGAGTTTAATGGAAGCTCCATTAGAAGACCTAATTCATGATAAGGTTATTGATAGAGATACTCCACATGACTTCATCACTTGGTATTTCTCCTTTCACAACAAGGGGCAACTGGTTGATAAAATTGAAGTAGATATGTCCAGAATAAGAAGTGTTCTTCTAAGAACAGAGAATCATATATACACGGCTTTGACAACAATATGTAATCCTTATGGAAATGTTACTATTGAAAACATGAAGCAACAAGTTAAGGCATTCTACTTTCAGTATGATGGACTTGATGAGGGTCAGCTGGATAGTATATTCACACTTGCATTTCGTCTTGGAGAAAATAAGTCTTGGATAAATGACTGGGAGAAGACACTTGGCGTCTATGAGTCAGATGTGGCAATGGCAGAAGGATCCATTAATGCGGCGACAAGTGTACCAATGGAGGATATTGTTCAAATTGTGTCTAGATTCATTGTATCTCATAGTACTACTACATAGAGGGCACATGATGTGGCTTCCTTATCTTCTTGGAAAGCGTGCCTTTGTTCCCTCCATAGCTTCTTTCATTTAATAAAGAGAGCCTCCTTCATTTAATAAAGGAGAGTTTGTTACAACTACTTGTGATGTGGCTTGATCCGGTCCGCTGATTCGGCGGATCGATCTTGACCCTTCTTTCCTTTGAGGTCTATAAAAGAGCTCCCACTGCTCTCATTTGAGGGGGTTGAAAATTTTGAAATTGTTGCAAGAGCTCTCTGAGATAATAAAAGATTCATTGCTTTGGTGATTCTATTTGTGTTTCTGAGTGTTGCATGGTTTCAATTTTCAAACGAACATTAAGTTATAAGTTTTTCTTTAAGTTTATGTTAGTTAATGAAAGGTTTCGTTATTGCTTTGTGGTGAAATCTACAAGTTCATACCATTTGTAGTCTACGGCTTGTGGATTGCAGTGCATGGTTAGTCTGAACAATTGAACATCAATTTGATCTTTATGCTTGTTGAATCTTTCATGAGCATAACTGATTTAAACATATTGTACACCTTTGAAGATTGCACCTATCTTGTGTAGTTGTTTTATCTTGGCGAAACAGGATCTGGTTTGATTTCACTCCAAGTAGTAAACATCCTTGCATTTAGGATTAGATTAGTGTTTCTAAACCTTATACCTTTTGTCCTTTTTTATTATTCAGTTAGAATTAGGATCAAAAACCTCAATTGCTAAATCATACGCATCAATTGCAGTACTTAGGCTCTCTAGTATTCACTTCCATAATCATTGAAATAATCAGTTACTTGAACAATTGTGTAAGTCCCTTTGTGTGTTAACAGCAAAATCATACTTAGTCGCTGAGCTGTTTCTCACCGAAACCATCAGAAGGAACCTTGGAGTCATCTCGTTTGATCACCCAGTTCAGCATTCGAGAGGCTTTGCTCAAGAGAGAGTCAGATACTCAGTATTTTACTCTAATTGTTGACTTGTTGAAAAACAATCATCAACACCTCGTAGGCTAGAGCAGATGGTTAGGGGGTCTTATTTTGGCAGTATTTGGTGTGGCTTCGCCTCCAGTGATCAATGAGAGTTTAGGTTTGACCTTCGTTGGACTCCGTTTGGCACACTTACTATTTATAGTAAGTTACTTTTTCAGGGAGTCAGAGTTTCTATTTATAGCAGGGCACCTGGACAGGTCTCAGATGCTATGTCAACCAATGTTTGGGCCTTTGCAGATGTTTCAGGACTCAGTGGTGCATACTTACTATTTATAATAAGTCAGCTATCGGAAGTTGCTATTTGTGGCAGGGCGACTGATCATTCAGTGTTTAGCAGTTTTGACCTTGGGTTTAATTGGCGTAGCTAACTGATGGATTTTTAAGGAGATATTAATATTTTAATGTGTCATTAATGATGTTAATTAAAAGTTTATAATATAAAGTTATATTTTGACTTTATATTAAAAGGGGGCCAATGACACATGATAAAGTGCAATTAATGATATTAATTTATTATGGGCACAATAGCCAAGGTAATATTGAGGCAACAAAAGCAAATAATAAAATATTATTTTAAAAGCCAAAAAGCACATGGGGAGTCGTGCCCTTTTGAGGGGGTATAAAAGCTTTTTCCAAAAAGCAAATAGATGCATTCAATCATTTTGATCATTCAACACTTATGATTTTTGAAGAAGCTTTGGCTTGTGAGAGAGAACTTAGGGTTTTCTGCAGATTTGGCATTGGAGAGCGTAGCATCTTCTTTGTATCAGCTTCCTGAGGGTGTGTAATATCATCTGAAGGTAGTTTTTCCAGGTGGCTGCAAATCAATGGTCACATTTGAGCAAATTGGAGAAGTTTTCGAAGGGTTTGAAGAGATTTTCATTCAGAGGCCAATATTGTGCAGGTTTGTGAGATTTATCCAAGGGTTTGTGATCAGATTTTATTGTGAAGGGCAAATACCTTAATGGTTGCATTTATTGAGTGCTGATCAGTCATTTCCAGGCCGTACATTTGCTGTACCTTCAGTTTCAGACTGGTGTTTACATGAACAGCTAATGGGTATGTTGAAACCCTAGTTTCCTTGAGCATATATTTTCTGGGTATTGATGTTTTAGATAATAGGGGCTATTTTATGAACTGGGTTGTTGATATTTTGTGAAAATACTGAGTATCCAAGCTGCTATTAAAATTTGGAATTTTCAGCTATGTATTTCGTGTGTAATGTTCAGTTTTGAGTTGAATATTATTATTACAATATCCTCTATTTCGTTGCATTATATTGTCGTATCAAACATTGCAAAAAATATCAAGAGAACCTCCAGAAAATTAGATATCCTAGCTAGGGTGGGATACTATAGTGGTATCAGAGCATTCAAAATTGTAAAGAATATCCTAAGCGGGATATTACAGTGGTATCAGAGTGGTTTCCTGCCATCCTGTTGGGTTATTCAGAAATATTTAGTTGCATGTTAGGGACTTCATGTTGCATGTCAGAGATTTTCACTTGCATGTTAGTTTTAAGACTACCTAGATGTTTGCATGTCGATTCTGAGGGTTGTATGTTAGTGATCAACACTTGCATGTTAGTTTTAATGGTTGCATGTCAATGCTCAGTGGTGGCATGTGTGGTATCAGTAGTTGCATGTTAGTACTTGTGATTGCATGTTAGTTTTTTTCAGAGCATTGTTCCTGCCAGCCTGTTGGGTAATGCTAGCATTCAATTGGTGTGAAATCAGTTGTGCACAAGTCAATTTGGATTTGGTTTTCAGTTTGGACAGCGAGGTAGGTCATCATGGCAATGTTGTTTAGCAATAAATAGGCATGGAAAGAGTTTGAACAAACACAAAATAAGACCATACGCGAATTGCAGCGTTTAAACGATTCACTTTCAAAGTTTGGACTCTCTAAAGGATCATTTTCACTTTCTACTAGCAAAGGTCCAATGTCACAAGACAAGGAAGCAGAAGTGCTTAGCATATTTGAGGAGTATAGCACTCTTCCTCAAAAGGTTAAGGAGGATCTTCCTTTCAAGGACTATATGGACATGCATCCCAAACTTTGTCACAAAACTGAGCAAGCAAGGAAGAAATATCATGCTATAGCTTATGATTTGTTTACACATGGAATGGATAGAGAATCTTCACATATGGGTGATACAACTCTTCAAGAGAATGATACGGTTTCTTCAAGTTCCAATGAGGTATGCAAAAATTTATATGATGAATTCGATAGACATGCTGATTTGATTCAAGAGGACATGGGGACAGCTTTGGGTAATGATTTGTCTACATCATCTTTGCATGAGGTTTCACTTGAGGCTTCTCATTAGAGGCTAGTATAGAGCATGTTAGTGATTTGGATAGCAATGGTATGGATTCTTTTAATGATTCCTTTGGGGCCGATGTTAAATGCACTCACGAAAATCCAGAGGGAAAAGGAACAAGTGAAGTGTGGACCAGCAGTATTGAGATCAGGTCTATTTCAGTTGATCTTCACCCAGTTGATGTTACAGAAGGTAGAGATGAAGAAATGGTGGATCCTACAGGACAGGGTTGCACGAGTCTCCTAGTTGGTGACATGGAGGTTATGATTGGGGACTCTTTTGATAGTCCTAAGAGTGATGTTACCTCTCTGCATAAGGTTAGTGATTCATCATCCATTGAGTCTATTTTTTGGAGTGACGATGAGGAGTTTGGGTTGGGAACTACTGCTGCTCTAGTTCCAAACCAGCATGAGGACACTTCAGAAGAATATTTTGATGAGAGTCAAGCTCTCCATTGGCAGCCCACAACTTCAACTAATGAATTTTCCTTGGTCCCTAAGTCTGACTTGGAGAACCAACTAAAGGTTGGTGAAGATAAGATTGTTACAGCGCTGTCCCATTTTGATCATTCCCACAAGATGGTGGAAATTCATCTATGGAAGGTCCAACTTGAGGGGAGACATAGAGGTGTTGAAGAGGCTTCATCAATCTCTAATTTGCAAGCGTTTAAGACAGCCATGGAGATTATGAAAAATAACTATTTAACTCTTCTTTCCGATAGAGATCACCTACTTGAATTGGGTGTCATATATTCAGATGCATTGAAGAGGAAAGAGGAAGAGGTTGATCAACTCACCACGGAGGTAGTGAAGACTAGAAAATCTTTGGAAGACTCTCAAATGGCTGTCCTTATGGCGGAAAATCAAATTGAGGAGTTGAATGTGGAGTTGAGTTTGGCTCATGCTTCACCAAAGAAATCAAAAAATTAGTCTTCTATTGCAGCCTCTTTGGATGGGCAAGAATCTTGTGTTGTGCATGTGATTGAGGGACAAGGAAATGAGGGAAAAGAAGAGCTACATGATGAGGTTCAGGAAGGCAATGATGCATGCTTACATTGTGATGTTGATAGCAGCCATGTGCATGATTTAAAATCAGTTTTAGTAAATGAGCATGTTGCTGATTTGGAGTCAGATTTTGATGAGTTACTCCTCATTAATGATCCCGAACTTCATGTTGTATAGGCAGAAAATCTACACAGTGATGCCACTTGCAGCCATGTAATCCGAGCTTTGGTAGAGAACATGCATGAATTGTAGCAAGCTACACCTCTTGGCTTATTCCTTGAGGATAAGTATTCAGCAGAGGAGGAGGTGGCACGAGTCTTAGGCCGATATGATAAGGTAGATAGGTGGATCGAGTACCTCATTGGGCTAGCCTAGTCTGATGGGGCACTAGATGGGCCTAAGTATGGAATCGCGGCATCCATCTTACACTTGGTTAGACGTGCGCTTGACAGGATGAGATCTGATGCCATGCAGTTGCTTACAAATAGAGGTTGTGCTATCATGCTTGCTAGGCAGTTGTATGGTGCACTCGTGAGGGAAGAGGCACAGATATCCACTTCCGTTGATGCTGAGAGGGATCAGCCCTCCACAGTTGCATTGATTAGTGCAACTGGCTTTATGAGTTGGTGCCAGGAGCACTCTTCTTCCAGCTTTGGCAGTTGGAGTATTGTGGGGACACCAACATTTGTAGATGAGTTAGGAGATACTCATCTTTTCTGGTAGTTGTTTGGGTCCATAACCCACAGTTCCAATGGTCAGTTGCATTGGGGGTGGTTTTTGCACAGGGTGATAGGATTTGACAGGATAGGAGGATACTGTTACTGTAGGATAGTGTAGAGAGTTGACTATAGTGCTTTCCACTAGGTCATTTGGGATCCTGGTAGTTTGCCAAATAATGTCTTGGTCATTGCCACTGATGAGAGCAGTAATCCAGTTCAGTGGTGCGGTCTATCTAGGTTCATTTTGGATCCTAGAATTGTTTGACACACTACCTCTTCAAGGCCACAATATGTTGCTTCACATCTTTGGCTTGATATTGTTAGTGTTAGCGTGAGGCAACAGAGGATTTGGTGCAGGTGGTCCAACTCTGTGGTTATCACTATTCATCACAGGTTATTAGATGAGTTGATGGATAGTGTGATGGAGAATGGAGTATCTAGTGTGCTTGATTGCAGTATTTGTGCAGGCTTTTGGTTGATGGCACCTGGATACGTTGATCTTTTGCGGATAGAGGCAAAATTCTTTTGCTCTAACCCTTGGAGGATGTTTGATGATGGTATCTTCATGTTGATGGACTCTTATTGCATTGCCTGCCTCAGGCATCAATGATTGATTTGGGATCCAGGCATACCATGGATTGTTGGTTGTAGTAGTACAGTGTTGAGATTGCTTGGGGTCAAGCAATTTTAGGGAGGGTGGACTGTAATGTCCCCATTTTTAGGCTCTCATGCAGTTTGGATGGTGCTAGCTTCTGGGGTGGTTCCAGCATAGCCAGAGCAGAGTTTTTTTGTTTAGCAGGGTTTAGACGAACAATTGGAGTTGATCGACACTTTCTGCGCCTGATTCGGACAACTTGTCCAAGACTCGCTATTTTTAATAAGTCCCTATTTTTTAGGTGTGGGATCGGGTCCTGTTTGACCAGTTGAGAGTTCTTATTTTTTAGGGATGTTTCTTTTGTCAGCGGTTCCTACTTTTTAGGAGTTACTATTTATAGTAACTGCTATTTTGGGACTTCGTGTCAGTTGACCCTCGTAGGCTAGAGCAGATGGTTAGGAGGTCTTATTTTGGCAGTATTTGGTGTGGCTTCGCCTCCAGTGATCAATGAGAGTTTAGGTTTGACCTTCGTTGGACTTCGTTTGGCACACTTACTATTTATAGTAAGTTACTTTTTGAGGGAGTCAGAGTTTCTATTTATAGCAAGGCACCTGGACAGGTCTCAGATGCTGTGTCGACCAATGTTTGGGCCTTTGCAGATGTTTCAGGACTCAGTGATGTGTACTTACTATTTATAGTAAGTCATCTATCGGAAGTTGCTATTTGTGGCAGGGCGACTGATCATTCAGTGTTTAGCAGTTTTGACCTTGGGTTCAGTTGGTGTAGCTAACTGATGGATTTTTATGGAGATATTAATATTTTAATGTGTCATTAATGATGTTAATTAAAAGTTTATAATATAAAGTTATATTTTGACTTTATATTAAAAGGGGGCCAATGACACATGATAAAGTGCAATTAATGATATTAATTTATTATGGGTACAATAACCAAGGTAATATTGAGGCAACAAAAGCAATTAATAAAATATTATTTTAAAAGCCAAAAAGCACATGGGGAGTCGTGCCCTTTTGAGGGGGTATAAAAGCTTTTTCCAAAAAGCAAATAGATGCATTCAATCATTTTGATCATTCAACACTTATGATTTTTGAAGAAGCTTTGGCTTGTGAGAGAGAACTTAGGGTTTTCTGCAGATTTGGCATTGTAGAGCATAGCATCTTCTTTGTATTAGCTTCCTAAGGGTGTGTAATATCATCTGAAGGTAGTTTTTCCAGGTGGCTGCAAATCAGTGGTCACATTTGAGCAGATTGGAGAAGTTTTCTAAGGGTTTGAAGAGATTTTCATTCAGAGGCCAATATTGTGCAGGTTTGTGAGATTTATCCAAGGGTTTGTGATCAGATTTTATTGTGAAGGGCAAATACCTTAATGGTTGCATTTATTGAGTGCTGATCAGTCATTTCCAGGCCGTACATTTGCTGTACCTTCAGTTTCAGACTGGTATTTACATGAACAGCCAATGGGTATGTTGAAACCCTAGTTTCCTTGAGCATATATTTTCTGGGTATTGATGTTTTAGATAATAGGGGCTATATTATGAACTGAGTTGTTGATATTTTGTGAAAATACTGAGTATCCAAGCTGCTATTAAAATCTGAAATTTTCAGCTATGTATTTCGTGTGTAATGTTCAGTTTTGAGTTGAATATTATTATTACAATATCGTCTATTTCGCTGCATTATATTGTCGTATCAAACATTGCAAAAAATATCAAGAGAACCTCCAGAAAATTAGATATCCTAGCTAGGGTGGGATACTATAGTGGTATCAGAGCATTCAAAATTTTAAAGAATATCCTAAGCGGGATATTACATACTATGTTATTTGGTATGCATATGTGCCTGCTGTCTATAAATGTTTGAAACAGAAAGAGAAATCAGATCTAGAGTTTGCTTGTTCATTTGGCAAGTTGAATTGATGTATTTGGCATGAAAGTGGTGAAATAAGTATAAGTTCAGATTTGAGATAGAGAAATCTGAAATCAGTCCTAGGGTTTTATTGAAGGATGTGCAATATCTGAATTTGAACAAACATCTGGTCATACGAACTTTATTGACAAATGAAATATGTCATATTAAGTGTTTGGGAAATCGAAAAAATATCGTCTACCAGGTAGGGGATATTGCAAGCAACATATGTTATATTATAAAAAGTGTTTTAAAAAGAGGACCTAAAGTGACTTTATAAAGTGTCACTAGGCATGGGGGTACAAAAGTGATTATGTAAAAAGGACACTTTTAGGGTTTGATTGGGAAAATAGGAGAAAAATAAAATAAATTAAAATATTTCCCTTTGGAAAGTTATAAAAGGAGTTGTGCATTCGAACAAATTACGAATTTGATAAACCAAAACCCCTGATTTTAAGATTGAACTCTGTTCATCTTTTCTTTGCCCTATGATGAAAATCCTATCAGCAAGAATGATTTCGAGGACGAAAACCCTTCTAGTCATTTGAGAAATTCCATCCAGGGATTTCCTTCGAGTTGAATGATTAGATTTAGATGTTGTCTGTGTGAAGTTTCAGTTTTCAAATATTTGGATTTCAATTGTGGTTTTTAGTATTTTGGGTTTGCGGAGAATTTCCAGGTTTGCATTGTGGGTGTTTTACTTATCCAAAAAATACAAAAAAATGAATGTGTTTTTCTAGACTTTTGTGTTGTGGGTTTTAATGGTTTCTATATGATTTTCTAGTTTATGGTGAAGTTGTTATCGATTATTGTGAAGTTCAAATTACTAGTTATTATTAATATCAATTTTGTTTGCATATCATAACTTTTCCTTGTGAGGAATTTACAGCCTCAAAAAGTAAGCCGTACAACTTAAATATCAACCGTACTCCCCATTAGAGCAACCATACCATTTTAAAAGTGATTGCAGCCTTTGAATAAGATTGCCGTACTTCTTTGAAGGAAGAATTGAAGCCGTATAAGCTAAAAAGGACGGTGCTTGAAGTTTAAAGTGAGTCATAGCATTTTTGGAAGTCTTTTGGGCTGCCGTACCCTTTTTAGAGAACCATTTCTGATAGAAATTCCAAATCAGCAAGTCACATTTTGTCTTTTACTGGGAATTACCTTTTTATGTAGCCGTACAAGGGAAATAAGAGAATATTTAATTAAATACTACATTGTTAGCAGATCTTTCCATTTCAAGGGGAGCCGTACCACTCGTAAAGTTGGCCAAAGCAAAAAAAAAATCAGCTTTATGTCTGATTTTATTAGCTTTGGGGCTTTTGACAGCTTTATGACTGATTTTATTACCCTGTTGGGATTTCATCAGCTTTCCTTGTAGTCGTACATTTATGAGAATTGAGTTGTACCGTTCAAAAAGGTACTTTGGGGTGTTTCAATATTATTTTAATTCTACTGCAACTTCAGGGAATATTTCAAAGAGCTGTACAACTAAATCAAGGCCAGCTAAATATTTCAGTTTACAGATTTATTAGTATTTTTTATATCAGCATTTCAGTATTAGCTCAATCCGGGTATTTTCCATTTAATACAGTTTTCTTTCTAATTGTTTGACAAAATTTCTAGTTTCAGTTAGTTGGATTAATGTTTGATATAATTCCTAGATTTCAAAATAATTGCTTATCTTTTTTATTGTAATACTCTGGACGGTTTACCACCAGAAGTTCGATTTAAATTGTAATAGATCCTGGTTGGTTAATCTGCTAGATCTTATTTTAATTTTTTGTACTCCCTGCCATCTTGGCGTGTATCGGAATTGGGTGAATTAGTCCGCCATTTTTCCATTGACGCAATTTCTCTTGTATTCAGCCAGTTTGGCTTGATCGATTCTATGTTTCTGCTTATATTGTAAATTGGTTAGCTTGCTGCTGACATCTTTCAGTTAATTCCACTGTCCTCATTCTAATCTTTGTATGCTCTAACCTTGCCCACATTGGGAACTTGATGATCAGAAAGAGTTAGAATTTGAGTGATTGCAAAACATTAATGTGGATTTGAGCTAACTGTTTTGCTAGGGACACCATAGATGCAATCCAATGTAAAAGAGTTCATAAAAGATATGTACTTTCCAACACCTTAAAACCAACTAATAAGAACTTGAGTTTGTATACAACTTTGCCCATGCTAACTTGAGTTTGTACACATCTTTGCCCATGATAAGTTGAATTTTTATACACTTATTATGGTCACCCTGATTTTTGTACAAATTTGGAATTTTCTCAAATGAGAAGGGCCTTCTTCAAATTCTTTAGTATAGATTCATTCATTTTTGGGCATTCTTTCTTTAAAAGTAAAATCAGAGTACAATTTTATGTATTATAGTTGTAGTTTCTAGTGAACTAAATTTTTATGAGCAAAATTTTGAATCTATATTTGTTACTTGCAACAACTAATGTGTTCACTACATATAACTATTTATGCTTCTCATGGTAACGAACCAAAGATGCATTTGTGGAGATGTGTACACAGAAAACATGATATGCTAAATTATTTTTTGAAGTTATCCCATTTGGAAAATATTGATTTCCCTCTAGGGTTCAGATCAAGATTGAATAAGAGGCTCTTGCTTCTTACAATTTCCTATTGTTGAGCTACAACTCATATGGACCAGCTAGGACTCGAACCTAGGACCTTCCATTGATGTTGGAGTGCTCTACGAACTGAGCTATTGGCCCCTTGTGCCCAGTCCATCGTTGGTCCGGGTGTGGAGTAATGTTCCCATTTCCGACGTGATCACTTGTAGAGGATGATTAGCCTATTCACCATTCCCGTAGGCTAGTTCGTTTAGTAAGGGAATAATTTAATTGAGCCATTGTTGCAAAGTGACTTGGAGAAAGGAAAGTCGACTTCACCTTAAGCCAAATTGAAGTTAAGTTGAGTACTTTATAAAGTGGCTTGGAGAATGGAAAGTTGGTAAAAATGACTTAAAGCTTGGAGAATGTAAAGTTGGAAAACAACTTAAAGCTTGGAAAAGAGAAAGTCATTTTAAAGGGAAAATGAATAATTTAAAGCTTGGAAAAAAAAAGTCACTTTAAAGGCAAAAGGAAAAATAAAATAACATGACAAATAAAATAATATTTTAATAACAAGTTGAGGAAGGAAAAATAAAATGTTATTTTATTATGGAGGTGGACTTGTAAATTCAATAAAAAAATAGAAAAGTGACAAATGACCTAGAAACTTCTCTCAGTCTCTTTATAAGGAGGTCATTTCATTGTGCAGACATCATATTGAGTTTATTTGACATTTGGGATATATTTTTTTTCTGTTGTAACTTGGTTCAGCAACATTCTAAGGACGAAAACCCTTAGAAACAAGTGGTTTGGATGAAAACCCAACTCACTTTGAGAGGTGAATCCACCCAGGGTTCACTATTGCACTTATTTGTAGGTTTGAGCATTGATTTGGAGCACCAAAGAGGAAGATGTTTGCAGGTTTACAGCTGCTAGGGTTCGAAGATCTGAATTACATCATTGCTGGCAGCTAGGGTTTGTAGAGCATTGGACATTCAAGAAGATAAATTGCAGATTTGGGCACTTTCTTTGGCAGATCATGAGGTATTTGAAGGAGAAATGTCATCTATTTACACCGCCTAAGCTTTTGAGAAGTGTTGCTATATTTTGGAGCAATTGTGGGAGTTTGATGTCATAAAATTGTACTCAGATTTTTGGTTCAGACTTTATCAGAAATTTCAGACTTGCTGATCCAAGGTTTTGAGGACAAAATTTCATCCATTTGGCCTCTTCATTCATCTAGGGTTTTAGCACTTCATTTGGAGGGTTTGTGAGACTTGATCATTGTCATTTTTGCAATCAGATTATGTATCAGACTTCAGACTTAAATCAGATCAGCATATCAAGGATTTGGAGGCATTTTGTGAAGGAATTAGGGCATCATTTTGTATATCAGGTTTCATTTCTGTTATATTAGACCTCTACTGTTCATTTTCAGTCACCTTTAATTGCTAATAAAGCATATCTTTTTATATCTTGAGGAGGCACAATCACCGGGTATGTGAAACATTTTTTGCTATTCAAATCTTTAATTTGAATAGGTTGTAATCGCTGTCATAAGTTGTATCAGACCTAATATCTTTGTAAATCAGACCCGTTATAGTTGAAATAAAGTCATGGTTGATGTGATATTTTGATGTTTATTGAATGCAAAGTCATGTGTTATGTTTCTATCATATTGGCATATGTAATCTATGTGAAAACCATTGCAAACAACATCTAAACAAACACTAAACATCAGAAATCAGAACTCAATCACATTACATGCCAAGTGTTTGATGAAATGTCAAACCACTAAAAATCAGAAAATTAGGGCAGATCTGGTAGGGGATCTTATATGTGGCTTACTTCCAACACCCCCTTTAAGCCATACTACAGATGCTTGGGGCTCCTAGCCTGGCTCTGATAACAATTGTTGAGCTGCTACTCATATGGACAAGCTAGGACTCAAACCTAGGACCTTCCATTTGCTATTGGAGTGCTCTACCAACTGAGCTATTGGCCCCTTGTGGCCAGTCCATCGTCGTGAGGCTTACTTCCAACACCCCCCCTTAAGCCACACTACAGGTCAATGTTGCATGGACACGGATACAGTATTGGATACGGGCACGGTATCTGATACGGATATGGCTAATTTTGAAGACCCCCCAATACGGATACGACTGGATACGACAAATATATATATTAAAAAATATTTTATTATATAATATATAAAATATGCTATTATAAAATAATAATTTATATATATTAAAATTTTAAAAGTATTAATAATATTAAAAGTATTAAATTTAAATATTAATTATAATACATATTATATATATAATAAGTATTAATAAATATTAAATGTGTTAAATTTAAATATTAATTATAAAACATATTATAAATATATTTTAATTTAAATACACATCATAATTATTAATAAAAAATTAAAGTTTACAAAAATTTACAAAGATTAATTTTAAACTGAGTAAATTTGAATATATTATAATATATTTAGCCTATCGATAGGCTTTTATATGTGAGCATTATAGTACTTAGAAAATTGTCTCACGCAGGAAAAAAAATTCGTCGGAAAATTTTCTAAACTCGTCTATAATCTTGTAAATTTGAATATATTATAATATGTTTAGCCAATAGGCTTTTATATGTGAGCATTATAGTGCTCAGAAAATTGTCTCACGCAGTAAAAAAAATTTGCTAGTAAATTTTCTAAACTCAGTCGATAGTTTTCACGCCGGGAAAAAATCGTGTCAGTCTTCTCACGTCGGGAAAAAATCGTGCCAGTGTTCTCAAGCCAGGGAAAAATCGTGTGATTCTCACACCAGGAAAAAATTGTGTGAGTCTCACGTCTGGAAAAAATCTTGTGAGAAACAATTTTCTCACGCGTTGGGAAAAAATTGGCGAATTCCTTGAACTTCCTACGGGTGCACGTGCTAGTTGTATTGAATAATGTTAAGGTCGAAGGAAAAATGTTGACTGCAGGTTCAATGAGATACGGCAATTTTTTTTAACGCCGAATCCAAAAGTATCTGGCGCAGCTCAGAGTGTGCCGTAGTTCTAGATACGGGCGGGCACGGCATCTAACGCGTATCCTAGCCATACTGCACTGTACTCGTGTCCGTACTGGGTACACCGATATGCGTACCAGGGGGAGCAGGGGGCCATATCCTACAACACTGCTATAGGTGCTTGGGGCTCCTAGCCTGGCTCTGATACCAATTGTTGAGCTACAACTCATATGGACCAGCTAGGACTCGAACCTAGGACCTTCCATTGCTGTTGGAGTGCTCTACCAACTAAGCTACTGACCCCTTGTGGCTAGTCCATCATCGGTCCAAGTGTGGCTTACTTCCAATATTTCCAACTATTTTAAACTTTGTATTTCTCAAACTCATTGCTAGTTTGAGTTCAAGCCATTTGTGCAAGGTCCTCTAGAATTTTACACTTAGACTATCTAGACTTGACCTAGAGGACACTTGGACTTCTTGAGAGATGTTTGTAGATCATCTACATGAGTTGGTGTAAAATCCCTAATAGGATCTGCCCTAGAATTCTGATTTTCTGCCCTAATTTTCTAATTTCTTTTTCTGCTCAAACCCTAATCTGAATTCTGATTTTTATTTCTGAAGTAAACATAATCATAGGCAGCAAACATATATGTGCCAAAACACTCAAATAAACATGCCAAACATGTGTGCTTATGAAGACAACATCAAACATGAATCCAACCATGGAATACAACCATCCAAATGCCAAACATGTGACAAATAAATCTGATTTCTGAATGTAGAAGTCTGCTGCTACAAATCTGATTATTCTGAATTGAATTTACCATACATTCATGGGCTTAATCATGCAAAACATAGCCCAGATTTCTGCTATGACAAATCAGACTTTTATGTTGACAAATAATTGCTCATACATACCAAAGTAATGAAGAATGAGGTGTATGCTTCAAACCCTAGGAGGGCGAACTGATTTGGCACTTGATCATGATACCACGAACTCCAAAATGATCCTCAAATCCTCCAAAATAGTCAGCATGCAAGGATGAAAGGTGGCGGCTAGGGTTTGAGGCTCCAAAGCCCTCGAAGCATGAAATCGGTCCACAAAATGCAAATCGCCCTTCTTGGGAAGTGGCACTTCAATCTAGGGTAAACCCTAGTTCAACCTCCACACAAAAACCCTCCAAAGGTGGCGCTTCAATCTGCTCTAAAAGCTGAATATGATCTTCCTTCTCCACATTGTATTTGGCCACAAATCTCACAATTTGGCCTTAGGGTTTCTCCTCACCAAAGTGCAGAAATAGATATGCCGTTGTAGCTCAATATCCTTTTCCAAAATGTTGATGAAGTGCAATTTTGAACTCCCTGATGAATCCACCTCAAGATGAGTTAGGTTTTCCTCCGACCCACCAATATTCTTAAGGGTTTTCATCCTTGGAATATGCTGAACCAAAGTTGCAGCCAAAGAGATAAATCTCCAAATGAAAATGATATGAATGAATGATGCAAATGACCTCCAAATTGCCTTCTTTTGTAGGCATCCAAATAGACTCCCTCATGGCCGACCTCCCTTAGCAAAATATATTTTATTTTATTTTCTATTTCCTTCCAACTTGGCCAACCACCCTTGGCATTGTATTTTTTATTTTTTATTCTCCTTGCTAGGTCATCCACCTCTTGGGCAATTTTCTTTATTTATTTTTAATTCACCAAGAGGCTCACAAAAATATGAGAAGTCATTTCACATCTCAAATTTGCCTAGCAAAATTAGTTAAATATAAATAATCCGAAATAATTAGGATTACTTAGTATTTAACCAATCAGGGTATTCCCTTGCCCTTCTGACTTAGCCTACGGGAATAGAATAGGCTAACTGACTCCATTAGGCGATCACTCGGAAAAAGGCAACATTACAATTGGATAGTTATAAATTGTTGAAATGATATTGATACCTTTATGAATGTCTTTAAGTTGTCCTTGTAGAGGTTGACATTTGTAAAATGTATGTGGGAGAACTTGTAGGATTGTTTGACTTGGGTGATGCTTGTAAATCATCCACATATGTTAGATTTATGTAATGTTTCATATTTGTCCTTAGGAGGACACCTCAAAATCATCTTTGTGAGATTGATGTTCAGTAATGCTTGAATAGAAGCTAAATTAGATGATCGTACATTGATATGTAAATGATTATTGTTAGTGTATGAATTTTTTCTTGCAAGATGATCGAGATGATGACATGTCCCTATTTCCGGCATGATCACCAAATAGAGAATGGAGTTAGCCTATCATCATTCCCGTAGGTTAATTCATCAAAAAAAGAGAATATTCTGGTTGAGCTAAGGCTTGGAAAATATAATATTGGTCAGAGGCTTGAAGAATGGAATGTGGGCTCAACGAATTACATTGGTGAGGATGGAAGAATGAATTAATGCAATTTCACATTAATTATCAAAAGAAAATAATTAAATAATAATATTTTATTATTATTTAATGATGGCACCAAGGAAGGAGAAAAAAATAAAATAAATTAAATAATATTATTTTAATATTATTTATGGAGTGCCACATTGGAGAGGAAAAGAAAATAATAAGGAAATATTGATTCTTGGATTTTGGTTCTCAATTGGAAAAAAGGAATAAATAAAATAAAATAATATTTTATTTAATTTGGGCGCTTATTATGGAGATACAAAAATAAAATAATAAATAATATATTGGATTTAGGCACCACATTGAGAAGAGGGAAAAATAATAATATTTTATTATTACATGTTTGAGCGCTCACCTTGGAGATTTCAATAAATTAATAAAATATTGATATTTGAAATTGGCGCCTTCTTGGAGAAATAAATAGTGAAGGTGTTTTCGAATTGCAAGGAGGGAAATTGAAATTGAAATCTTTAATTTGAATTGGCGGAGATGCAAGTATAAATAAAGCATGAAGGAGCTCATTCTGGCATCATGAATCTTTTGGTAACTTTTGCTTTCATGCTTGGCAATTGCTTTGCTTGATCTTCCAAGGACGAAAACCTTTGCGGAGTTGTGTGTTGGACGAAAACCCAATTACACTTGTAGGTGAATTCATATGGAGTTCACATTTGCACTTCATTGGAGATTCTTAGATTGTTTGAGCATCATTGATTCATCTTTTGAAGCTTTGGTTAGAGACCATTGTTGGAGCTTTCACTGAAGATCATTGTAGAAGACATTGTTGAAGATTTGTTTGAAGACATTGAAGACTTATCAAAGATTTGTAGCGCCGTCAATAGAAGAACCTTGGGCTGTTGGATTGCATATTCTTGAAGATTTGTTGCAGACTTCCTCATACCAGCAACTCTAAACCCTAGACGCAACCTTGTCACTTTAAATTTGCAGCCGATCTTACATATCTATCATTGTTGGAGGGCCGATCAGCACAAGGGCCGAATTGAAGATCTTAAAAGGGAGTGATCTGCATGTATTGCTGTCTGTACATCATTCCAAAGGCAGCGATCAGCACTAGGAAGGTAGCGCTCAGCACTTAGGAAGGTGCGACCAGCAGTTGAGGCATGTTGGCATCACCTTTACCATAATAAGGGGTCGGACAGCTAAGTAGGATCGTGGACAGCAGCCTTGGCGTCATCTTCTACCACCAATTGAAGTCTTTCGACAGTATTCATCCAATTCTTTGAAGGCAGACCTGCTGGAAGTGATTCACTCACTTGGTTTGGCAATTGACACCACAGTTGGTATGTGTTTCATCTGTGTTTTTTGTAACAGCAGCTGGGAATTGTATTCGGCTATGCTAGAGCCATGATCATGATATAATCTTCATTCTATTTCATTACATTTGTAGCAGCAATCTGTTGACTCAGAAAATCATTTGTGTTTCATCTATATGTTGCATCTTGAAGTCAAATTTTGTTGAAGTAGTTCATGACTGATTTCATCATTATAAGGAATCACTATTGCTATGTATTTTGACCAATTTGTATGCATATGTATTTGCTGTCCGTCATTGTTTGAATGAGAAAAGTAAATCAGAAAACTAGGGTTTCAGCAGACAATTAAGGTGCAGAACTTCAGGGCAGAAATTGAAAGAAATAAAATCAGAATTCAGTCCTAGGGTTTTGAGTTGAAATTTGCAAATTCAGAAATCTTTGGTCAAAACCTAGAACGGAACATGTCAGATTACTACAAGCTTCACAACAAATCGGTGATTGCAAGCTAAAGAAAATGAATCTAACTAGAACGGTACCAATTACATTATAAGGATTGAGATTATGATCAAGAATCTTTTGTAATATAGGTCAATATTCTTATAGATTATCACAGTTAATGGGTATGGGTTCAATACATTTGACTGTATTTAGAAAAGAGGGTGTTGCTTTAGTTTCTTTTTTCTGAGTAGTTGACTTAATTTATGCTCTATCTTGGCATTTATCATGACTTTTATCTTATGTGAGAGAATCTTGGACTAGTGTGGGGATGTTAGGCATGGAGATTGGATACTAGCATGTGAATATTACCCCATAGTTGGAAAACTTAGACTTGGCAGCCCGAAATTTTGACTTGGACTTGGGACTTGGCAAAAAACACGGCCAAAAAAAAACAAAAAAAAAAACAAAAAAACTAATGCATTTAGAGAACACATAAGTCTATTCTAATAATTAATTTGTCATAATTCAAAGATTACATATGTCACATGACCCTCAAATTCTCAAAATATGAAATTTCAAAGTTTCAAAGTCAAACAATACATTGTATTACAACAAAGTTATAATAATTGTACAATAGTACCATAACTATTTACATGTGTCAAAAAATAGAATACAATCTACAGCCTCCTCTTACCCCTCCTAGTCTTCCCCCTCCCAGTGTAACCTAAATTTTTGGGCCTCTAACTAGAAGGTAAGTCATTATCAACATGAGGATTGCTTATTTCCTCAAAAATGTCTTCATTCCTCCAATGTATCTACCTCTGCTGCTATTGTTGCCGTCGCTCCAATTTAGTAATATCTTCATCAGTGAACACCATATCATTATGTTCTTCGACAATCCAATTAGCAAATGGATTGATGTCATCCAAGTCAGTGGCATCATGAGAAGGACCCTCCACCTTTTTGGTTCAAAGGCAGAGGTTGTATTGAATGAAGGCAAAGTCATTGAAATGCTCTTAGGTCAACCTGTTTCTCTTCTTGGTGTGAATGCTCTCAAATAGACTCTAGTTCCACATACCCTAAAGCACTACAGGATGGGACAAAACTTTTGGTATGCTAGCCCCATAATTCTCCCACCACAAATCTACAAATAAAACATTTAAAAACAAATATAAGAATTAATTAAAAAATTTGAAACTTTTAAGTATTAAACTAAAAATTAAAGGACTATTATTTTTACTTGGTTGTTGGTTTCCCCTCCTTTGAATGGCTTGAGTTGAAGAAAATGTAATGTTCCCATTTTCAGAGTGATCACCATTGGAGAGCTGAGGGTCTTGTTTTCACACTCCAGGAATTTTGGGAGAATTGAGGTTTTGGAGATGTCTTATCATATTTTTCCGGGAAGATTGATATGTGCCTTTCATTTGATATCCTTCTTTTTCCGTGGGAGCGACCCATTTAGAGGTAGTGAGTGTGGAAACTTTCCATGTTGTGCCAGGAGATGGATTTGCCATGTGATGAAGTTGTTAGCATATTTTATGTGATGCCACCTTGGTTTGATTGATTAGGTGTACGCCAACATGGAGGAAGACTTGATTAATGCATATTTGATGCCTTTGGACGACCTTTGACGGAGAAACAAAGAATAACATATTACCTATACCTTGGAGCTTGAAGGAAGAAGCTTGGAGAAGAGAAAGAAGATAAATTCAATTAAATTTTCTAGGCGCCCAAGTATCTTGATGTAGGTTGGCCCTATTAGAAGGGAAAAACAGATTTTTAATAAGGAAAATTCAGGTCTAGGTCGGCTAGAGTAAGTTGGGCACCAAAGAGCATAAGGGAGGGTCGGCCTTGATAGGAAAAAGGTGATAAAATAATGATTTTTCTGCCTAGGTTGGCCAGCAATATATGGAGGTGAAAAACATGTATAAATATAAGTTTTTTGGTGGCATTTCATGATCATTCATTCGCTCATTCACACATCATTTGGAGTTTATCTCTTGGAGAAGGACTTGAGACAAAAACCTTGAGTTCTTTAGAGAAGTTGGATGAAAACCTAGCTTTTCCTTTGGACGATTTCGTGATGGGAGTTCACTTGTGCTTCATGGTTATTTGTTGGTGAAGAAGAGCAGATTGCTAAATCAGATTGGAAGATCATTTTGAAGACCTCTCTTGGCATGGATTGATGTATGATTGACTAGGGTTTACCCTAGACTTGGAGTGCTACCCATTGGAGGAAGGATACTTGCACTTTTGGAGATTATGTGATAAGGATAACTTAGACCATGAACTTGCACACCTCACCAAAGTTTTTGAATTAAACGGATACAAGAGAAAACCTATCTTGAGAGCGTTCAAACAAGACAGGTCCCGCCTTAGCCCCAAGCCTAAGGATGCCAACCCTTCTAACCTCCCTGTTGCCACTCTTCCCTACATTAAAGGCCTTTCCAACAAAATTTCTAAGATTCTACTTAAAAAGGGCCTCCAATGTACCTTCAAACCATAGTTCCGAGACTCGGACTCGGCGCAGACTCGGCGAGGGTTACTTGGCTCGGGACTCGGGACTCAGCGCCCAGACTCAGTGTAGACTCGACAAAGTGGAAAACCCAAGAATTTAGAGATTTTTAAGGATTTAAAACTTGTTTCATGCACCCTTTATTAAATAAACCTTAAAGACACAATAACATCATCAAACAGAAGCTAATTTGATCACATACACAAGTATACATTGATCACATAAGTATAAATGCAAATTGTCGCTGAGCTGCTAAAGGAAATAGCACACTTAGATATATAAATATAGTCAAATGTATACAAAACTCATGGAATATGAAATCCATGACATCAAATGTTCCAAACAAATATGAAATATCAAAACAATTACTAGAAGTCTATGGCTCAGAGGAGCCTGCATTCTTTGCCTTCCTACGAAGGCGTAATGATAGGTCTTCAATGATGCAGTAGCCATAATCTCTGCCTGTGACTCCATGCCACCCTCACCAACATCAGCTGTGCCTGTGTCTGCTCGTGCTCTATCCTCCTCCTTTGCTGTGGCTACAACCTCAGCCTCTCTATCTGCCTGGTCAACCCAATTAAGGTCCTCATCACTAAAGACAGGATCTGTAGCCTCAGTGATCCACTCAAATTGTGGATTGACCTCCTCTAGCGTGATTGGGGTGGAGTCATGGTCAAAAATTTGTTGTGTCTAAGTCGAAGGTTGCTTTTAGTGTAGTAGAGGCAATATAAGTTAAAAAAAAATCAAGTTTTGACTTTAGTTTTTTGTGTTTTTTTTACTTTTTAACTCTGCTTGCACCAGCCGAGTTTTACTGACGGGACTTGCGAGTTTTAGGCGAGTCCGGCGAGTTCTGGCGAGTTTTTGGCCGAGTCCAGGTCCAAGTCCGCAGGACTCGTCTGGGCTCACTCGGCTCGCGAATCGCCAAGTCCAGGCGAGTCTTGGCGAGTCTCGGAACATTGCTTCAAACCCTTCTCCACTCTAAGAAATTGGATTCCCTCACCAAAAGACCCTAGAGACCTCTTGCTCAACTCTAGAGTCTACAAGATTGTGTTCTTGCGGCACCCCCTATATTGGTGAGACAGGGCGTTCTTTTAGCACCAGGATCAAAGAGCATAGTGCGGACATCAGACATGAATGTGTCCATAAATCCACCCTAGTAGAGCACTCAACCTTAACCAAACACTACATTTGTTTAGAAGACACTCAAATCTTGGTCAGTGAAGACAACTACTTCAAGAGGAAACTTAAAGAGGCCATAGAGATTAACAACCACTCGTCCAATCTCAATCGTGATGATGGATGGGTTTAAGTTTCTCTTGGGATCCCCTATTAACCTGCATTAGAAACTACTCTTGCCCCCCCCCATCTTGAACATTTTCCTTCATCCTTTTTCCCTTCTTCGTTTTTTGTCCCCACTTTTCACCTATCCTTTGTCCCCCTCCCTTACTCCCCCATTCCCCCTTGGATCCAATTTTGTTCCCCACTTTTCCTCTCTTCCCCCTTGTCTTTGTCTTCTTTTCATGACCCTTTGTGCTCCATCCCCCCTTTTTCCCCTTTTCTTGGTCGTCTTCTTTTTATGTCCTTTTGTGATCCTCCCCTTTCCTCTTCTCCTACCTATTTCTGTTGTCTTAGCTCTCCCCCCTGCGGCTCCTTCATTCTATCTTGCATGTTCTTGGTCATCGGTGCTTGTTGTTCTTTGTTTTGCTTGTTCATGTTCTTTATTCACCTTTCTTCTCGACTTACTTTGTTGTTGTGTCTTAACCCGGTGTATGTCGTAGCCTTTTTCTTCCTATGTATTTACACAGCTCTTTCTCTCATAGGCATTTATTTTCTCCTTGTGTTCTCCCCCTCGGTATTTTTAACCTCTTACATCAATTTTAAACTTATAGTGATATCTCTTTAGATATAGTATTTAGTGTTTATTGCTTTGTTTTCGTTCCTCTTAGTTCTATGTGTGTTTGTCGTTGTTCGTTCTATTGTAGTCTTTGCCTTCAATTTTCCCGTATAGTCTTACATATATATATAGTGTGTGTGTGTGTGTGTGTGTGTGTGTGCGCGCGCGCATGCGCAAGCATGTATATTTGTGGGTGTTTGTTTATATGAAAGTATTTGCATGTATGTTTATGTTCTTTGTATACGTATTTTGGTATATGTATGTATGTTTATCTTCTTGGCATATGTTTTTTATGGGTTTATATTTATTCTTTGTACTTGTATTTTTGGGAGTGTATGTATTTGGTTGTATGTTTGTTTGTATTTTTCCATTTTGCTTTCCCCTACTTAGTATATATTAGTACTTACATTTATTTTGTCTTATATTTATTTCTCTTCATATATATATATATTTACAGGCATGTTTATTTTCTTGTTTACAAATGTGACCTTCCATTTATTTTTGTTTGTTTTTAATATATATATTCATATGTGTTGTACCCAATCAAAATTTTTGCTTCATTAAGGCATTTTGAGAAAGTCTAGAAAATTTTTCGTCAAAAAAGTCAAAAAGTCAAAATTTCTAAAAATAAAAATTTCTACTTTTAGAAAGTTTCTAAAAATAGACATCAAATTAGGTTTTCTGGGTTTCTCAAGATACAAATGTTGGCAAAATTTTCTAAAAATAAAAAGTTTCTAAAAATAGAATCTCCGTTTCAGGTGTCGTGCCTGATTCTAATTGGCTGATTTTGCTTCATGATCAGCGTAGTCCAAACGGAATCTGCAAAAGGTCAAGTTTTCTCTACTGGGCCAATTTTGCTTTTTTAGATGGCGAAGCATGAGCTCTGAAGTCATCAATGGAAGAAGTTCATCTGCCAGAGATCAGTTTCAAGTCTTCCGGGCTGTTCAGCTAATACAGAACTAACGAATAGTCGTCGATTTTGACGAAACACGGGAAACGGAGCAGGATGGATCCAGAATGAGAGAAAAGTTAAAAATCTTGAAATTTGACTAAGGCACAAAAAATCAGGTGCCCCTGGAGGCTAGGGGCGCCCAACTCTTCATGCCTTAGATTTTTTCTGTGTTTTTCAAGAAAATGCTAAGAATGCCTCTATTGGTCAGTTCCGAGGTCGATAAAAGCAGTCATTTTGGTCAATAGGCCCTAAAAAGCTGGATTCCACGTCAGATGTACCCAGGCTATTCAGTTCATTCATCATCCAGTGGCAGTTGATTGACAAATTGTCAAAATTAACATTAGGAAGCAGCTCCTAGCACGTGAAACAAAGCAAATTGCAAACAGAGGTTGGAAATCATAAATTTTGCTAAGGCACAAAATCCCAAGCGCCCCTGGAGGCTAGGGGCGCCCACTTTTTCATGCCTTAGAAATTTTTATGCGTTTTTCGAGAAACGTCAAAAAGTCTCTGGAAGCCAGTTTTTGGGTGGTCAAATTTAGTCAAACTCAGTCAAACGCCAGTAAAAGTTGGGGTTTCATCACAGGTGTGTTCAGGTTACACAGATCACCTCTCGTCCTGCCTCAACAATTATCCGAACGACCGTAAACGATGATCAAACATGACCTGTTGGCACGGAAATTGAGAATGGCAAGAAATGTTGAAATTCTAAAATTTTTTCGAAGGCATAAATTCCTAGGTGCCCCTAGAGGCCAGGGCGCTCACTTTTTCATGCCTTAGAATATTTTTCAGTTTTTCTGGAAAATGACAAATCCTCCTCCATCAGCGCAGTCAGATTCACTGCAAATCAGTTTGGTGCGTTTTCCGAGGTAGACAGAGAGTACAATCAGGTCAATTTTCATTAGGCTTGCCCATTTGCTAGATCATCAGACTCAGTTTTGTTCCGATAGGCGGAAATCGACAGCCAAACAGGGGTCATCAGTCATCGGAATGCGCGCAGAAATTAGAAAGTTTGAAAAGTTGAAATTTTCTAAAAAATGTCGAAGGCACTAAAAACCAGGCGCCCCTGGAGGCCAGGGGCGCCCAAGATTTCATGCGTTAGAGAAAATTTTCATGTTTGACAGTGTTTTTCGATAGGCATTTCTAGATCTTTGTCCGACGACAGTTTTAGAGGTCGGATTTATAGCTAAATGACGTTAGATCGTCAGTTTGAGGCTGGGGATGAAATCGCGATTGATAAATCTTCAAGGTGCCATGATCAGTCAGCTTTTTTAGTCAACGGTGATAGTTTGCCATCTTGTTGAAGTCAGAGGTAGGCCATATTGGAGTCAAAACGAGTGCAAAAGTGTCGAAAACGAAGGAAAATTGGCTAACACTTTTGCGAACCTTGCGTGTTTGATGACATCATCAAAAAATATATTTTTCATCATCTCACATATGAAGCCATAGGCAACTATAAAATAGGGACTCCTCCTATTCGAAGACATCCATTTGGATTTGTGCTTTAAAAGATGCTTTCTTCATGGATAAGATTGAAACTTTATTCTTTCACAAAGAAAGCTATTTTTTGCCCTAAATTTCTATAAAGACAAAGTTTTTGGTTTCTTTTATTCATTATCTTTTGCAGGTTGCATCTAGAGGAAGAAGACATATTTTTTCTTTCCACAAAGTTTCGAAGGCTCAAACGAAGTGCTTTTTCAGCGTTCTTCATAGTTTCGGGATGAGGAAGCAAGGAGGCATGTTTTTTCAGGGTCCTTTTTTCTAGGGGATCGTTTTTCAGAAACAGGACTGAAGCTTTTTCAATTTTCATCAAGATGGGTCCATCCAGAATTTCATCCTCTTGAAGATTGAGAAATTTGCTTTTTTCGGGAATCTATTTTTTGCTGCTTTTTTGAGAAGTCCTCCGCTTTTTCAAAATCTGACGATCTGGGTTGTTTTAGAGCGGAATTGTCTACAAAGCCCATGTGCCAGCTTTTTCTTTCGAAAGCTACTTTTTAGAAGATATTATTTCCCAAAATACCAGTGGATGACATCACCAATAAAGCAAGAATGTAGATGAAGATGTGACTCAAAAAGTAACTTTAACTCAGATGCTTTTTGTTTTAAAGCATTTGCTTTAATTCAAAGCTCATCCATTCTTTATTTAGAAAGAAATCACTATGTAATAGTTGGAATTTTCTTTGCTTTAAAGCAACTTGCTTTAAAGTGTTTGTTAGTTGTAATCTTTGTCGTAGAATAGAAATAAAGCTTGCAAGTTGGCAAGTTAGGTTAAATCAAGGAGATTTTAGGGTTCCCTACTCCTTTGATTTAGTATAAATAAGGGTAGCCTTGCCCATTGTAAGTAGAGGGTAATTGTGATAGCAAATTTGCTGTGCCTATTCTAGCCTGCAGAATTTGTTTTTTCAACTACTTGTTTACTTTGTGTTATCTGTTTCTAGTGTTTGATCTCATATTGTATGCCTGCCTTTTGCTACAATATTGCTGTCCTGGAGTTGTATCAACTTTATGATATTGGATTAGAAGTCTCATGCCTACCTTTGCTTTGATTTTCTATCTCACTAATCATCAAGTTTTGTCATCAGATGTGTGGCTTTCGTAAATTTTATTTCAGCTTTCATCATTAAAGTACGAGTCTTATGATGTGAATCTGGGAGAAATTTAATTTTTTATGTTAAAACAAATCATTCCTTGTCCATTTTTGATTTCTGTGCTTTGTGTTTATTCAGACAATCAAAAGCGTCATTTAGTTTAGGCCTAGCTGTAGTTAGAAGTTTAAAAAAAAAAAACTCTTCTGCAGCGAAAGAGTTTTATAACCTTGTGCTCGTAGCTGAGAATCAAAAAGAAGATTGGCAAATTTGGTTTTATTTATCTTTCAAGCGAACATCAGCAAAAAGGGAACTCCCCCTCATAATAGGAGAGTAGTTTATTTGTGCATAGTTGTCCGTTTCCAACTTGCATTTTAGAGGTGCGAATTGAAACGCCAACAATATGTATATATGTTCTTGTTTGTATGGATAGTTTCTTTTTGTTAATTTGACCTTTTCATTTATTTTTATTTTGTTTGTTTTTATTTTCCTATTTATTGTACCTTGTTGCTTCTTTCTTCTTTGCATTGTTATCACACTTATGATTATGTTACATATATTATATCTAATTTTATTATTATTTTTATATTTAGGTTGTTTCATGATTCTTACACTTTGCTTTTATAACTTTGTGTTGTGTGTTTAGGTGTGTATATGCTTGGTTGTTTATTTGTATGAGTAGGAGTATGCATTTATTTTTTTCCTCCTTGTAGTCTATTGCTTCCCGTGCCACTCCCTCCTTCTATTTAGCCCTCTTGGTCTACAAATTACCTTTCTATTTCTCTTCTCTTGCTCTTTATTCTCTTGATGATGGTTCATGGAGTATGATCCGAAACGTTGAGAGAAAAACATGCACACAGTTAAATCCTGTAACACTACTACAATCATTATGGACTGTGGAAATTTGATGTCTATTAGAGATTATCTTTGCTGATTAGGGTTAGAGAAGAGCAGAAATCAGAGCAGCAGAAGTGCAGACCAGAATTCGCCCTTGTTGAAGAAGATTCCTTGGTGGATTATTGTCATTTTGCTTAGGGTTCCAACCCTACCTTGGAGCGCCACCATTGGAGGTTCATTTTGTGGAGTTTGTGTTGCAAATTTAGGGTTTGAGCAGAGCAGAAATAATTGCAGCAGCAGAGCAGACCTGAGCACATCACTTTAGGAGGTTTTTCTACTGCATTTGAGCATTGAAGATCTAGGGTTTGATGCCCTAATTGGAGCAGCAACATTAGAGGCCTTTCCCATCATTTTGTAAGGTCAAATTGCATTGTTTATGGTATGTACAACATTCATATTTAGGGCAGAACTTTGTTGGGCATGTTTATCACATGTGCCCTAATTTGTGATTGTATTTTGAAGACATAATATATTCAGTTTATTGCAGCAAACTTCTTCATTGATTTTCAGTCAATTGTGTGGATCATCTAAGTGGATTTGTTGCTCATATGATTGTGGAATACAAGTACATTATGGATTATGTTTGCAATGATAATATGTGGATTTGAGATGTTTTGCGCGCTGCCCTAGTTGTTTGTTCAAGTCTGATTTTTACTTCAGAAATTAGTGTTTGGGCAGAAATCTAATTTAGATATTTTGGAAAGTTCGGAAATCCAAAATTGTCCAAAATATCCCATTTTGGGATATTACAAAAAAGAGCCTCCCCTATGCACCATTGTAGACTCCAATTCATCAAGAATTTTGTCTCTAATCTCATCATTTGTTACCATCCTATCTATGCATGAAACAACACCTGCCATGATCTCCTCATCAACCCTAAATGTATCAAAGAAGTAGAACTTTGGGTTTAGGTAGTAGGCCAAGGCATGCATCAGCTAGTGGAATTGGTTTGTCCATTTGCAATCAACGATGCTCCATTTGAATGATCTCATATATATATATTTGTTTCCACCATAGTAATGCAAAATGGCCTCTTTGGTCCTATCCATGGTCTCATAGAGGTAATGTAACATACCACTTCTTCAACAGGACTAAAATCTAATATTTACTAGAAGTAAATAAAGTTGGTAAAAATGAGATTTTTTTTATATATAAAGCATCATTTGCATAAACACAAGAAATAAGGTACAACTTTCTATATGATTTCAACCTTGAAATCTTAGCATAATCGAAGATAGATCATAGTGAAATCCTTTCACTTAACATTTACAATTCATAAAATACATTTGGCATAAGAATAATTTTACCTCAAACATTTGACTGTCACAAGTCATAACATGGAGTACACTGCCTCTGGAATATGGATATCTGTCTTCATGAGCCTCGACGAGTCTTCTGTTGGAGAGAGAGAGAGAGCATCTTCCAAGTGCTTTAGCTCCAACCATAGACTGGCGGTCCCCCACACACCTTCCTTCTTGGAAGTGGCCCTACCCTTCACGAAGGGTATAGATATAAGGATCTAACAAGTGTTTGCTAGCTGAGTCCTAGTGCTATGCCCTACATAACTTCAATCAACCATACAACTCTAGACCCCTTCTAGCTAAGTATGATCATACTGATTGGTCATGCCATCTAGACGCACACCTCTGACTCTATTTAAAGACTATCTCACCCTACAGTTGACTTTGACCATTCAAAACTCTAGACACAATCTTGTCTGTACTATAAATTCATTCTAGTCAGTCTGTCTTAGAAATAATATTCAATCTAGGATTTACATGCAATGTTTTAATGTTTAGGCAATTCTAACCTTTCAGAGATTCCCTCTTTGCATACGTGCAATTTCTAGGATCTATGACCTTTTGTCGCTCTTCTCTCTAACTCAAATATCACATGACTTTGGTGCATTAAAACAAGTTTCGACTTTATCATACGTTCACTTAAATTTGATAAAGTACTACTAAAACTCTTCTTGTCTTGCTTTATGGTTTCCTCGACCTTTCACTGTTGACCAATAGATGTGAATATAAACAATGTCACCTCTGACATGAGAGTTATAGGCTTCCTAAATTCTTCGGGTCTTAATGCTAGGGTTTAACTTTTCTAACCCAAAACATGGAAATATCAAACGTCCTTGGTTTCTAAGAATAATAGATATGATATAACAAATGTCTCTAATCTTCCTAGACATCCTTGTGTTGTTTGACCTCACATTTCACATAACATGAATAGACATAGTATACGAGGTATATCCCCATTCATACAATTCTTAATGATTACTATCATTTCTCACAACTGGTCTTTTGACCAAGTACAATCCTTCAACCTTTATGGGTTATAATCATAAAAGATAACAACATACTCCTGACCTCTTGGTCTTCTCAAGTCAACTGTCTCATAACCAAAAGATAGATTTTAAATTTATGTACAATTTTCTTATAACAAATAAATAATAATGAAAATATGTTACCACTAATATGCATGCTTTTGGGAACTTTTATCACTACCCTTAGTGATACAAATGATACCTCCATCATTTATAAACAATATATCTTACACATACATTCTCCTGAGGTGTAAATCTTTCTCAGTCAAAACTTACTCTTCTAGATTCCTGAATTATAATCTCTATGTTGATCTATGTTGTTGGTTTTCTAAGAGATCAATTTACTAACTCTCAACCGATTTACAACTCAGGGCATAATAAATGATCACTCCACTGTTAAACTCATTAGAGTTACTCAGTCAATCTCTGTAATCTTCCTATTTGACAGGAGAAAGCTTATATTACATTCAAACTAAATATTTAATATCTATGAACATTAATATCTATCAATATGTATCGGGGGAGAGAGATTAAATCCTCATGTAAGGTTACCTCAGTGGATCCATCATGATCATCAATTATAAGTTCATCACCGAGTCTTGTAATGACATCATGTAGAGATAATAAGACAATGAATATCATAATGTATATATGAGGGGCCATTGGTATTACATTAATATGGTTGCCATCGTCATGGAATACTATTAAGTAAAATACTACCAATTAGTAACCCGTATGTATCAATGCAAAAAAAATGAATGACATATGAATGGTCAGGGTAAAATACTAACTTAACATAACCTAAGGATTAACCAAATCTTGGACTCGTACAACCATCAAGACTTCAAGGTTGCACTCTATAACTACAAACTTAGGAACATCTTACTTTAGGCCTTCTAAGGAGAAATAGGTAGATGACTCTACATAGGGGAATATCCTTGGCTTAAGAATAGATTCGATTCAATATGCACAATGAATATTAGTCAAAACATTGATAGACGATATCACTAAATAATCATAATGGCAGAAATGAGAATTGTATGTTTCTATCTCAGTCCTCAAACCAAATCACTATATCTGCATTAAATTTGGGGCCATTCTTGGTCGGTGTCTAAAAGACAAAAGAAACTATAGCTATTGGATTTGTCGACTTGTTGGGAACTTTTCACAGCCCCACATGTTGAGCTATTGAACCCATCACAGCTTTCACCCATAATTGCTCAGGTTTAGCGCCTCCTTCCACATCCTCCTCATTCCTTTGGTTAATCCAAATAAATTTCAGTGGAACAGGGAAAAGTAATGGAGGCGAGAACATAGGAGAAATAGGAGGATAGGGCTTTGGATTTTTGCCAGACTTGAAATTAGCCTCATAAGGTTGAAATTTTAATCCCAATTCAAAAGGTACACTCTTATTAGCAGTAGAATAATCTCCTGATTTCGTACCTATGCAAGATTCTCTACCAGTACCTGTCACGGTTTTCCAAGCCAGAGCATCCATGGAAGATGCTTTCTTTTGATGTTTCCCCTAACTAGTCAAGAGTTTATATCAAAATTCCAAGATTGAGAAACGATAAGTTAATCACAAAATTTCTTTATTCTTAACTCACAAGTTCAGTAATGCCCATACCGTATTCTTCCAAACAAAATCTGCAGAGACAGCAATTTGAAGTTCCTTGTTGAAACTCGTGGTATCTCCTTCTATTGTGGTGTTGTCAAAAGCTGAAATATGCGAGAAGCTGTCCCCACTTCCAAGTTTGCAGTTGTTTCACAAGAGCCTTTGCTTTTTAGGTTTCTTGGATATGCTGCAGTTCTCTACGATTAAACCGAGCCTCTGCACGAGTACCCCGTACTCCACCCACTCCGTTCTATGCTTTCCTTCTATCTTCCATTGTAACGGCCTTCTATATTGCCTGTTACTTCCATGAAAACCGACTTCTCTCCCTTGTGATAGCTATATACTGTACCCTCAAAAATGAAAATGTAATATCCCTCTTGGATATCTGTTTAAAAACCATCACTTTCTGATTTTTATTGTGTTGTCATTTTGTTAAACAATTAGGAGAACATTGCACCAAGTTTATTTCTGAGTATTAAACTAATACAATATGATGTCTAGAGTGAAATCACAAACTAATGGCTGTCATTCATGGGAATAATGCTGATACAGAATTTGCTGTTCACAAAAATCAGAGATACAATTATAAACTAAGAATTTGCTGACCTTAGAATATGTGATCTTCTTCAATACAGATCTTCCAACCTCATAGGACTGAATTTAATAATGCAGGTCTGCACCCTTGTCTCTGATTTATACACTGTATTGGGGTGGAGGTGTCATCCGTTTCATGAATCTTTGACTGCTAAAACTTTAATCTATTCCCAGAATTCCAACTCAGACTTATATTGATGATTCCAAATCATATGCAGCTGGGGCCCACAAAGTCTAAAATGATTTCAATAACTTTCTAATAAATGCAGAAAATCAAACTCACTTGTACGATTACTCCAACCTTTCAAAGATATGTGTTTGAAGTGGAGACAAAAGTCTGACAGCAGCAAAAAGTGTCAGATCTTGTCCTTTGCATTCCTTTCTTTCAAATTCAGCTATACATACATTAATAAACTCCTCAAAGAAGATGGCAGCAGAAATTTGGTGAAGACTTCTTTCTTTTACTGGGGCCCACGTTCCACTAAAAATCAGAGTTTCATTTCTTTAATTCACAAATTATCCTTATATGGCTGACTGGGTTTGTTTGTCAGATTTTGTCTTCTGCTTAGGCTGCAATTACCAATATCAATCTTTAAACCACAAATATGTCTCACGCTAACCTTTCATTCACATACAATATTAAAAATAAAGGCTGCGTATTAAGGCTGGGACCCGCGATTTCTATGAAGTGCCGCCTCTAACCAATCCTTATTTTATGTTAAACTCCTTTCAAAAGCTCAATTAAACCTGGGCTGCAATTCATGCAAAGGAAGCCACGCTACTCTTGTAGAAGCTACGGCTACGGCTGGCTTAGGAACATTAATTTTAAGTCCCTGACAATGATAAAATCTCTTCTAACAAAATGTATTGATAGAAATAAAGAAACCAAGTGTAAATCTCCAACGAATCTTCACCAGAATATCACAAATGCAATATCAAATATATATTTGATTCAAATCAATAAATTTGGAAATATCTCTAGTTGAAGCAACTACATAAAAACCTTCAATTACCAACAATGGTTTCCAACCCAAATATCGAAAACCCAAACAATATCAGCACACCAAAAGTCTTGATGGCACAAATCTTTGGAGCCCAAATGTGAAGTCTGAAGTAACTTCACCTCAATGTTGGTAAGGGAACATCACCAAACCAATTTATGCAAATGCAAGGGAGCATCACCTTGACATTAGCTGAATACAATTTGTCAAAAGACAAACTCAAAACCAAAACATACAAATATCCAGACATTCAGACATGACTTCAAATGACTCTCAGGCTTCCTTTTAAAGCCATTACATTAATTAGGCCCAGCCTAACTTTATTAAATGAGAGTTTACATGTACACATCAGACCAAAGCATTTTAAATGCTTTTACATGAACTTTATTAAATGCTTGCATTTGTATTTTTTAAATGCTTGTTCACAACACTTTTAATAAAGTGTAGTACTACTGACTTGAGTAACTTAAATAAAATATTAATTTTATAAAGTAAATAAAAGTACTTTACAAAATTAATTTACAATTAAAACAATTTTAAGTTACTCCAAAATTGGGGACATGACATAAAACTATTCCTCCCACTCTCTAACTATTCTCCCCATAACCGTCGTTATCTTTCACGATAGCCTCCACGAAAAGAAAGATGTGATGATAATAATGCCCATTAACTCCCTTACCGCCCGGAGTCTTAGGCAGTTTCAAAGCCTAAAAACAAGCTTAAACACACATGCACGTTAGAAGAACGGTTGGTCTTACTGACCACCGTCTCCAACAAACTTCTATCTTACCTATTCATAACAAAGTTCTACTCTTTTATCATTTAAGACTCCACTCCAAAGATGCTATGAAGACTGCTCCCCACGAACGCAGACATGCAGAAATGGTGAAGATGGTTGAGTAAAAAGTTCCAATAATTAAGCTATATTGCTTTTTATAAGTTATGACTCCACCACGAATTGTTAAAATATTTCCACACGTGAAGTTATCTCCACTTATCTATTATAACCGACACTTGGTTTTCAAATGGCCCATGCCTCCATATAACATGCCTCGTAATGCTCTTAACTCGAGCATGCAATTAGAGGAAAATGTGGTTATTAAATACCACTACCTCACATGTACGACGACCCTTCAATTAGCATTCCATGCCATCGAAAAGGTTAAGAAGGTATGTTTCTTCTAATAAAGGGGGTGGTTTATCATATAAGACCACTAGCAATCTTGGACTAACCATTCAAGATATTACATATAATAATTTTAAAAAACATAAATAATATTAATCAGTAAGAATACTAATAATGTAATGTAAACTTATGTACATAATGTGACTGGGTCGAGATATTCTCCCCTTCACGTATCTGCGAAACACACCGAATCCACGACAAAGACTATACGCCAACTCGTCGTCAAAACTCTTGATAACCAACATAATACAACTTACAAGTCGCATTAGATGCATCGGTTTACATTTTCTACGTAAAACAATGAATGTGACCAAAACGTTGTTTAAAAAGCAATTCGTCGATTGTTACGTCATGAGACGTTGAATTAGATTAACCAACTTGACCGACGTCACAATACGCCAAAAGGTTCTAGTTCAACATTGACAACTCGTCGTGTCAAAACTTGACTTGACCAAAATGTGAAAACACAATCATGACTTACCTCAGTCCACTAGTGTTCACTAGACGTTATCACACTATACTCAGATGGCAATTTAACTGTTCAATCCATGTGTCTATACTCCTCTCCCTGGAAGATACTCTCCTTTCTGGAGAGTGAACAAACCTGTGTTCTTGTATTCAACTTGCAACCATGAAAAACGGAATTAGCGTATCGTTAGTCCATTCATAACCTCACGAATAACAAATTCAAAAGTACATTCTAAAATCATTACATCACATGCATTTATTCACATGACTAGAATCTAGGAAGCTAATGATTTATCTCAACATTATACCTTAATGCCAAATCATTTATCCATAGAATTCACTTCTATTTACGTAAAAGTAAAAAGTAATTTCAAGTCAAAATTAGGGATGTGACAGGTAATCCATCAACATGCTGTCCCCATCCACCAAATGCAAAACCTTGACCAAAGGTTTCATCACCTAAAAAATTGAAAATACATTTTAAATTATAAGAAAAATAACTAAAAATAAAAAAAGGCAAATAAATAATTCCCTATAATATTTATATTTGTAATTGCTACCTTGAGTAAATACTTTGCATTTTTATGAACAACTCATTAAAAATAGTTCTTGCGACCTTCTCTACTTAGATTTTTTGGAATATAGAGAGTCCATCCAGATGCTCACAAACATCTTCTTAAGAGAAGGAATTGTAGCTACAATGTTTTACATAGTGAGAAAGTTGGTGGCAATTTGTGTCACTCCTTTTCACACAGGCTCCTTGCTATTTGTGTGATCACTCATCAAAGAAACGACCCAAGTATGGTTGTAGATAAATTTGGTAATTTGTCTAGCATCTTCAACCACACTTTTGACCCATCCAATCTCCTAATGTCCTCTAGCATCAAATTCAAGCAATGTGTAGCACAAGGACTCCAATAAATAGTGGGATGCCTCTCCATAATAAGTCTCGTCATGGCTACATATGTTGTTGCATTGTCTGTGACAATATGGACAACATTCTTAACCCCAACCTCCTAGATCACCTAGTCCAACAAATTGCACAAAGTCTCATCATTTTTGACTTCATGTGAGGCATCTGTGGACTTCAAGACCATAATGTGCCACTTGAAGCTACTAAAAAGTTGAGTCCTATTCTGACCATCTATCCATCCATTTGATAAGATGTTGTAGCCCTTTTTCCACCATACTTTCTTCTGATTATCGACCACAAGCTGTGTATTTTTTATGACTTCCTCTAGCAATGGCCCACTCAAATCCTTAGCCGTTGGAGTCTTAAACCCCTTATCGACAACTATTAATGCATTTACTAACCTGTCCCAATATGGACTGTTTGCCACATTGAAGGGTATAATATTATAGTACCAAAAGTTTGTCATTGCCATCCTAGCCTCATGGTGTTTCTCTTTATTCCACGTGGTACCTTCAAGTGAAGGTTGTGCTCTTGGAAGATTGTGAGGAATAAAGAAATTGGGTGAAGAGGATGGTTCGAACTCTCATGAGTCTCACCAGTAGAGGAAAGTGGATGATGAATGCGTGGGGCAATAAAGGAATCTGTAGATGAATCGAGATTGGCATTCATTGCTTCACTTGTCCTCTTGCTTTCCTTTTTTCATATCAAAATTGGTAATCAGGGCATCCATTTCTCTCCTAATCTCATTAGGCACAGTAGGAGACATTTTCACATCATGTCCAAGTATTCGAGCAAGGTGGTATTTTAACCTATTGATTCCTCTTGCCATAGGATGTTGCCAAAAAATTATAGCTATCCTTACACTTGGCATCACTTGTCATGTTGTGCTTCTATTAGTGTCTTTCCCACTACTATCTTGCATTGAACTTCCCATTGTCAAATTAACATAGAAAAAAAAATGGTTGGGTGTCAAAAAGAAATTGTTATGGAAAACATTCTAATATAAAATAGAATGAAACACTATGCGGTAGGGTTGAGGAATGAAGAAAAAATTGGGAAAGATAATGCCCTAGGTTTTCAACAGTTGTCTTCAATTAAAAAAAAAATATAAATAAATACATATCTTTGTAAAATCCACTCCAAACTTGTTTGGATTTTCCAATACATCCTCCAAAAGTGTTTAAAACTCTTCTCTAGGTTGTTTTGTGAATTTGTAGCTTTGCTGGTTGAAAGAGCAAAAAAAAAAATGAATGAAAAACAAATCTAGGCATGTTTATTTTATGTGTACGCCGTAGGAGAGTCCGATGCAAAAAATCGTGTCTGTGATAGAGGTGGCTGCATTTTTGGAGAAATTCGGGTGACTTTCAATGAAATTGTGAATTGGACTCAACTCATGAATCTTGGTGACTCATTGCATTTTCTCATACGGCTTGTAGTTCGATCTGGGTCTTTGTGATTCAACACGAGTCTTCAAACCATGTATTACACATTGTATTATTGAATTTGCAATAAAAAAAATGTATTAATGAATAGTCAACCCTTAGGAATGAGAGTTCAGCTATATAGGGATGCTCCATGATTTTTTTGGGATGATTGACTAGAAGGACCAACTAATGTATTCCTTGAGTATCTCAACATTTTATTTTGTTTATTTAATGAAATGTAATTTTTCATGTATGGGTGAAAGGTTGTATTTCCTCATTAGAATAGATAGTTTCTAATGAATTATTATATGAAATGTTGCTTGCTCAAAAATGTATTATATGTTCTAGAAAGGTTTTAGTCTCCATTAGAAAGTTTAAAGAGTGATATCATTCTAAATATTCATTATCTTTTTGCCATAAGATAAAAAAAGTGTTGTTTTTGTTTTTACAGGTCAAACTACTCATACTTCTTGGTTATAAATATTCTTATGCAATAATTTTTGGTGGCAACTGAATATGAGCTAATCCTAATTTTTAATTTGTGTCTATACAATGGCAGGCTAAAGATCCATCCTTACCTCGTAGTGATATTTTTGAGGTATGAATCATTTGTAAACATATTATTTGTAAGTTGTTTCTTCTTGTCTCCAACAAATTTTGCAAATCTTGTGATTTCCAACAAAATCAGACAAATTAAAAGTTATTTAGTCTTTCTTATCACAAGATGGCATGTCTTACTTTGTTTTATATTTCAATTTAGGACAAACATATTCAAAGAATTTTTTTAATATTGTTCCGTAGAGTCTTTGGGACAGGGGACAAGTTTCAAGGACAAATTTTTTCCCAAAATTTGGGGACAACAATTAAAAATATATAATAATTAATATTTAAAAAAATTAATTACACAAAGTAGTAAAAGAAATTGCAATTTATCATTTATATAAACAGTTTGACAAACGATTGATCCAAAATTTCAAATGTATATTATAATATTCAATTTCCTGACTTCATCAAGTTTGTTATATAAAGTTCCAAGTACAATGGGCTGATGGCTAATCAAACTCATTGTTTGATGCAAATGCTATAGATACTCCTTACCGCTATAACTATTAGACTCATCTAGCTCCTTCAATTGGATGCCAACCAACCTTTTATGCGTAACTTAATCCTCATCAATCTATGTTGGCTCCTTTGGGTCTACATTACATCATTCTATTGAACTTTCCTTGTACTCAATTGTGTTACGATCCATGAAATGCAAGGTACTATGTTGATGTAGAGGCACTAGGATAGATAGAGGATTCCACAAATTGACAAGGTTTTCTTCACACTCTAAAAACCAAATTCAAGGATCAACTTGCAAAAGTGGGAACAACAGTTAATATCTTTGAAACCATCATGGAAAGATTGGTTTGACATGCCATGGGACCCATCCAGACCATTGGCAAAGGCTAAACAAACTTGGTTTTAGGACTTCCTTCTTTAACCCACTAAACTCCTTGTAGCCCTTGAAACATGAACAGTCAGCAAAAACTTTCAACACAGGCCTGCAAACTTAGATCTGAGACAATCTAGGGATACCCTTTTGGACTCCCCACAACATATTCGAAAATGGGTATGGGTTGTTTTGGACAGTATGGTCCAACCTATAACCCCTCCTAGTGGCCTAGAGCCCCAATTAGGCCAAATTTACAAAGAGACCCCTATAAATTTCATGCACAAAACTCAATCAATGATTGAAGCACTTAGAACTCATGCCAAAACCAAGGATTTTGTGGTTTTTGAGTCTCCAAAATGGATTGCAACTGATTGGCCTTCTGCTGTTCCCTTTCTATGCTTCTATGCAACACCTAACACATGAAGATGTTAGGTTTATTCAACAAAGCCCCCTTCTAAGATCCCTTGCCCAAAGCTTGTCATAACATATTAAAACAGACAACAACAAGTCCATTCCTCTGATCAGGAGTTAGTCAAACTAGTGGAATGGAGAGCAATATCATATTTTCTGTCAGAAACCCTAAGTTAGGTTTTGGCAACCAGATTTTAGAAAGGTGCAGAGAATTCAAACACAAATAAGTTTCAAGACTTCTAACCACTTGTATTGAAGACTTAACTCATACCTCTAGCATTTCACAAACTCTTGCCTTATGACACCTCCGTACAGGAACAGGGTACGGCCTGTAGCAGCGAATTACACAGAAATGGGCAGAAAACTGTGGTTTTATTGTTAATTCCTTCACCAAATGACTTCTCTCACAATGATCATGGGCAGGGCTTTAAGAAGCCTACCATAACACCTTGGGACAGTTAGAGGGCAGTTGGGGTCGATGGGAAGGTGTGACAACCATCGAATTGCCCTGCTCTATTTAGAAACTGCAACTGCCCTATTTTAGAACTGCAACTAATTACAAGGTTTGTCATAGTTGCATCGATTGTTTTTAGACTTGACAACACCCTCACAATGTAATTAAACCTTTGACAAGGTCGAACACCCCTTGATACCTGCCAAAAGGCTTACAATGAATGATAATGTATGACTGCCCCTATTACAATATATGACTCTATGACTGCCTCTTGTAATCATGGCATAGTCCTTATTACAAACATGGGAAAATGGTCTTCAAGACCTTATTGAGTCAACAAGACAAAATAAACAACATGAAGACAAGACATAATCTTTATGGTCTCCTTGGTGCTCCTGCACCATACTCCCCAGGTGGAAAAGAACTCAATTCTCTTGAGGAAGTAGATCAGCAACAGTGACACCATGCTTCAAGATGTCTTCTTCACTCATCTAAGTGGCATCTTCAATGGGTAAGCCATTCCATTTGACAAGGAACTGTTTGTAGGTCTTCTTTCTAGTTTTTTTGATGACCTTGGTATCAAGAATGCATTCCAATTTCAATGGGTGGTTGGGAGGTAGATCCTTTATCCAATCTTCATCTTCTTGGGCTGCATCAAGACCTGCAACATTACCACCCTTGTATGGAAACAAGTCAGCAACATTGAAGATGGAAGAAATTGCCAAGCTTTGAGGAAGCTCAATCTCATAGGCATTGGACCCAAACTTGTGCACAATCCGGCATGGACCTATCTTCTTCATGAGGAGTTTGGTTGGCTGTCCTTTTGGAAGTCTTTGCTTCTTCAAATGTGCCATGACCAAATCCCCCAACCTTGTATTGCATATCTTTCCTTCTCTCATTGGCTTTCTCCTTGTACTTTTCATTGTTCCTTTGAAGAATTTCTCTTACATTATCACATGGCCAATGCAAAGTCTTCACCTTGAGCACTTTTCCTCTCTAGTCCATGTAGATCTCGCAATTCAAGAATGCCTCTTAGGTGAATCCCATAGACAACCTCAAATGGACTCCTTCCTGTGCTTCTATTGCTAGAGTCATTGTAAGCAAAATCAGCTTGAGGGATGATCATATCCCATGCCTCTCCATGCTACTTTGTAAGACATCTAAGGAGATTTCCCAAAGACCTATTCACTACCTCAGTTTGGCTATCAGTTTCAGGGTGATAGGTTGAAGTGAATGACAACTGAATGCCCAACTTCTTCCACAAGGTACGCCAAAAGTGGCCTACAAACTTTGGATCCTTGTCAGTCACAATGTTAAGAGGCAAACCATGGATTCTAACAATTTCTTTGAATAACAAACCAGCATTGTGTGAAGCATCATTAGTGCATTTACACGGCAAGAAATGAGCCATCTTACTGAATCTATCCACCACAACAAATATGCTATCAAAACCTCTTTGAGTCCTAGGAAGACCCAAGATAAAATCCATGCTAATACTTTCCCATGGCCTATGAGGAACAGGAAGTGGCTGATATAGACCAGCATTAGATGAAGTACCCTTTGCCCTTTGACAAATACTACAACATTCAACAAATTTTCTGATATCTGATTGCATTTTAGGCGAAAAATAAAACCTCTTCACCTGATCCAATGTTTTGTCCAGCCCAAAGTGATCTCCTAGTCTACCACAATGTTTTAACTTTATGATGTTCTCCCTCATGGAACACCTAGGAACACATAATTGGCTGCTTTTGAACAACCCCTGTTGCAACAAAAACTTAGAAAAATCAGAATGATAAGAGTCTGAAAACTGTGAACAAAATTCATATACCTCCTTGAAATCTTCATCATCCTGATACATATGTTTGAGAGCATCAACCCCTACACTTTGCAACTGAATTTCTTGAACCATACACACCTTTCTACTCAATGCATTTGCCACTTTATTGGCCTGCCCCTTCTTGTGTTTGATTGAAAAAGTATATGCTTGGAGTTGTTCAACCCATTTCATATGCTTGTGATTGAGTTTCTCCTGTGAATTTAGAAAACTAAGTGCATGGTTATCAGTATAAACAATAAACTCTTTAGGCAAAAGATAGTGCCTCCATTTTTTCAAAGCTTGCACCATTGCATAGAATTCCAAGTCATAAGTAGAATACTTTCTCTTAGCATTATTCAATTTTTCACTAAAGAAAGCAACTGGCCTGCCTTCTCGACTTAGGACAGCCCCTATAGCAAGGTTACTAGCATCACATTCCACCACAAACAACTTGTTAAAGTTGGGCAAAACAAGAATGGGCTGTTGTGCTACCTTTTGTTTCAGAATTTCAAAAGAATTGTTGGCTGCCTTTGTTCAAGAAAACTTACATTTCTGCCCCCTTTGATGGTATCCAAAATTGGTGCACAACTATGACTAAAACCCCTTATGAATTTCCTATAAAATGTTGCCAAACCATGAAAACTTTTTACATCACCTGCTGTTTTAGGAGTTGGCCATGACAAAATGGCCTCTACCTTTGCTGGATCCATCTTCAAATTGCCTTGGGAGATGACAAAACCAAGATAGGTGAGTTCTTCCTTCATGAAGACACTCTTTGCCATGTTAATCATCAATTGTTCATCATGTAACTTCTTCAAAACCTGATCCAAATGTTGCAAATGCTCTTCCTTAGTCCTGCTGAAAACAAGAATGTCATCAAGGTACACCACAACAAATTTGCCAATGAAATCCTTCAACACTTCATTCATGAGACGCATAAAAGTACTTGGGGCATTAGATAGACCAAATGGCATCACCAACCACTCATAAAGACTCTCATTTGTTTTGAATGCTATCTTCCATTCATCCCCTTGCTTAATCCTAATTTGATGATACCCACTCTTAAGATCAATCTTGGAAAAATATCTAGCCCCTCCCAAACAGTCCATTAGGTCCTCAATCCTTGGCATAGGGAACCTATATTTTATGGTGATCTTGTTAATAGCCCTAGAATCCGTACACAACCTCTATTTACGATCCTTTTTAGGGGCTAGGACTGTTGGGACAGCACATGGGCTAAGGCTCTTTCTTACCAATCCCTTATCCAACAATTCTTGCACTTGCTTGGCAATCTCTTCATTTTGAGGTGTCATCTTGTAGGCTGCTTTGTTTGGCAAAGTAGACCCTGGTATGAAGTCAATTTGATGGCTTATGTCCCTAATAGGTGGCAACTCATTAAGCATTTCCTCTATCATGATACCCTTATACTTCTCTAACAATTGTTGCACCTCCTTAGGAACCTCTTCCTCACTAGGATCATGCGAATTAGGACTGTTTTTAGGCTTCAAAATCAGAGCATATCCTTGGGTTCCTTCCTCCATAAGGGTGTCTAGAAACTCTTTACCACTCACAATCATGACACTTGACCCACCACTCTTCTCTACATTCTCATCAGGCAATGGATCCATTCTATACTTCCTACCATTCTTCGTTATAATGAATGAATTAGTTTTACCATCATGTTGGGATTGAACATCATATTGCCATGGACGTCCTAACAGCAAATGACAAGCATCCATGGGAATTATATCACACAAAATCTTGTCCTTATATTCTCCTATCTCAAATTCTACCCATGATTGTTCATCTACCAAAACTTGTTGCCCCTTATTCAACCATGATACTTTATAAGGACTAACATGAGGAAGTCTTTTCAATTTCAACTTGTCTATCATTTCAATGGAAACCAAATTTTTAGTTGAACCGGAATCAACAATTACCTTGCAAATCTTAGCATAGGCCTTGCATGTTGTCCTGAACAATGTCTTCCTTTGAGGGGGTTCTTGTGTTTGAGGCACCTTCAACATGGTTCTCATCATCAAACTTTCTCCTTCATGGACTGGGGCTGCACTGTAACGTTCCACCTAGGCACCCATGAAACAAGAGCCCAAAAAGGACAACAATTTTTTTTTTTTTTCTAAACTTAACACAACATAAACATAATTACAATGCATAAATACAAAACAAAATTGTAGTACTGTGGACTTAACCCCATGCAACATGCAAAGTATCACAAGGTGCATATAATGCTAAATGAGATTTCTTATCCAATATGATATGGTTCACATACAGTAATATACTAAGATACGCATACTAATCCATGATCTATCCAAATCAAAATAATCACATCACCTGAGAAAATAGATCGTCATCTTAATGTCATGCCCAACTCATACGAACATGCACACAACACAAATACACATAACTTACAACAAAGTTTATTCAGAAAACTCCTATACACAATGACAATAACTAAGTGTAAAGAATATAGAAGTAAGATTTCATAAGATAATACATTATAATTTGTAAAATAGATAGTCATTTCTTTTCTAGAGTAAAATTACAATGAAGGAGTAAGGAAGACATGTCCTAAGGGCCCGACCTATGCCTCAGGGGGCTCATCCCAGATGGCCTTGCCTACGTGAAAGCGCAGAGGCTTCATAGTTCAAAAAACTTGACTTTTCAAAACAACTTGATTATCCAATAAAAGACGCAATAACCTCAACATTAACATCTTTTCACACGTATTCTCAATTTCACAATTTTACACAATAATAGGAGAAATATATGATTTGAGGTAGAAAAATATCGCTATGCAATCACATAGGGTCAGAAATAGAAGAAGATATAACTCAATAGAAAATCATTAGATAACAAGACACCCAGTTCACAACTCTACTTCATCTAAGATACAAGCATAGTGATAAATATTAAATATTCTTTCCAAAGGAAGCAAGAAACTCATAAAAAAAATACCCGGTTAAGTTATTCTAAATTCTTTATCATGCGGAAGCACAACTTTGTCAATTCTCTTTCACAGGAAAAAGTGAATAAAAGGTCAAATCAACCTATAATGATTTATACCATACTATCAGATAAAACATGAGTTAGTTATTCCAATAATATCAGAATTACCCAAAACAATCTAGCATCTTAGAAGTTTAAAGATGCTTAAGGTCATGTGCCATGCAATCTAATTTACAAAATATAGCAATAATAAAATAGTAGTGTTGTTATCATCCTTAAATATTTAAGGAAATTAGACATTATAGCGATATGAACTACGCATATGATCATGATTCAAATAGAATATTACTTACTATCTCAAACTGATTATTTCGGTTAATATTCCAGCAATTTCTAACCATAAGTTCTCTATTAACTATATCACATCATTATAATAATTATTACTTCTACATCTTTTACTCTTACTTAATTTCTGTACTTTTTATTCACTGTCTTTTATTCATTTATTTATCTTATATTTGCACAATTTACACAGAAGATGATATTTCCCTTAGACAATACAAATTAGTGATTTACAGAAGTAAAAACACACAGAATTCACCAGTGACTAACTTCATTTAAATTCTACATCCCTTTATCTAGATACAAGACAAGAGAAAGATTTGCATCCCACTTCATTTGATATAAACTACGTCAATTAATCTAGATATATATAAACAAATAGAAATAGGTTTGGAAGATGAGGGCATCATTAATTGACAACTTACAGGACTAACCCATGAAGTTTGTTCAGACTAATGTGATGAAGAATGATGTAGCTTGTCTACGAAATGTTAATAGCAACAGAACAAATATTTATACTCTTTAAGGCATTAAGAATCTTAAGCGTTTAGGTCAGCTCTGTAGAATGGGGTATTAGTTGTTCAGACCACTATGACTGCCAAAGATAAGGCCTTGGCTGCATTTCTTTGCAGAATTGAAGGAGTACAAGATCTTTCAAGAATGTATTCGGATGACAGAATAGGGTAAATGTGCCAGCTAAACTTTGCCAAAGGTGTCTTGATGGGGGTCCTCTCAAACAATCTACTGCAAAATCTGGAGCACATTGACACTTGAGTGGGAAGAAAGCATACGCCTAAAGTACCAAGTAGGCAAAGTGTGTTCCTAGTGCACGCAGCTGTTATCATTACTACAATTGAATTTGTAACTACCTATAACTGACCAGAACACAGAATGTTCACTTGTTGTGGCTGGGTCATATGGCAATGAATATCAACCCATACAAAGATGCAGACATAGACATGGGCCATGTATGAGACATATCGAAGGGTCATCATATTAACATTTGCATCAAATATAGGGATATGCATTTTTAGGTGCATGGAAGGCATATCTAGCAAGATGTTTTAATGCTATTTATTTTTGGGTTTCCAAAGGTATCGTAATGTATTGCCACTCTTGCATGTCATAGTTTCATGGCATCATCTTTCAGCTACAAACTTTTGAACTTGACTTTATTCAATTCAATATATAGTGTAAAGGCTTTGCTTAGACACAAAGCTATCGTAGCCATACTTCTTTTATTTATTGCCATGTATTGCAACAGTTAACATACCCTTATTCTCTCTCTCTTTCTGATTTGATACTCTTATATAATTTTTTAGAAACACATGTAAGAGAAATATAAGGATCCTGACAATGCAACTGAATTATACAGCAGTATTGGGATACATTTGAGAATGGATTGCCTCTGGCAGAGGGTCCTCCCATTGAGGAGGAATTCTACTCTGTATCTTGAACATGACTATATGGAAATTTAAATAGAAAATGTGTTTGAATTACCAAATTAGTTTATGTGGTACTAAGACAATGGCAGCGTATGATGTTCATCTAACTGTTGAGGACATTATGCTAAAATCTTAGTTTTATTTACTGACTCTCCAGTCCGATTAGAAGGAAGAAACTGACATTTAGCTACCTGTTGATGAGGTTTTTGTGACTACAACAACATTAGAATAAAATACTGGGTATCCTATCCTCTCTTGAATAAAGCTTCTCAGACGCTGAACTACATGATCGAATGAGACTGCTCCAAGGTTCCTTTTGTGTTAGGTCTTTACGTGCACAAGGATAGACTCAGTAGCATGATGTGATTTGCTGGTAATCACGCGGGGGACTTACGTAGGCTTACTCCTTCAGGGTCATGGAATTCATTTCTGGGATTCAGACTGGGATTTCTGAGTGAATGGAATTCTTTCACAGATGGACCACTGGAATTCTAAAGTTCCATTCTTACAGAGGTGGATGATTTGGCGATGAAGCTCTGGAAAACTAATTCTAATGAAGATCTAAAAGAAAGTGAAAAAGATAAGATAAAGGTTCAGGGGTTTAACTAATTGATGGAAGAAGATTGCTGTTGGAGATAGAAATTGGAACCAGTCCTCTGCTTCGTCATGAGGCAACAGCTAGGCAGGGGTGGTGCTATCTTCTAAGGAGGAATGAGGATTTTCAGACTGCTTCAGAAAGAGACATGGATTTGGTCATACGGAACAGTCGAAGTTAGGTTCGGATTAAGTTCAGGCTAACCATGCACGATGATTTGCAGGCCACAGATCACCAATGATATGAACAAACAGATTCAATCATTTACTAGTAATAATCTCCATCTTTCCAACTAATAAAAACATGAAAATACAAGAAAGAACTTCAATATCTTTTAGATTTTCTCCAAGAAATCAATAAGACCATGCCAAAAATCCAAAGGAATATATGAACACCATTCTTCAATGCATATATTATTACTTCAAAAGTTTATATCACAACAATCCGACTGATTTTGGAGTTTCAGCTCATAAGAAACTATGCAGAAATAAAAAAAACTAGCTACTTAAGGAGCTCTAGGAGCTTCAGAATGAAATATATCAGAAAAAGAGAGAGAGAGCTAAAATGAGGCATCCCTCAGCCTTTATATAGGCTCTCAAAAATATCTTAGGGCAAAAGGAAATCAGATTTCCTTGAAATATGTGCCCTGGGTTACAAATCCTAGAAAAGTAGGTGGGGTCGTCAGAATGTTCATGCAGGAGACTGCCACCTGTCTAGGACGTTAGAATGTGTAAGGAAACTTCCAGCTGTCCTGGTCGCCACCTGTCTAGGACTCTTGGATAGGACTGTCCTGTCTGTCTGGAACTTCCTCTTGCTCTTGTCTCTGTCTCCCGGAACCTGGTCAGGACAACTTCCAACTCCTCCATAGGAATACTAAGCAGGTTCTTGATTCGGAACTCCATGACGGATGCGGTGGTGGTGCAGGCGATAAGGACATTTTCCCAATCCGCCCTCAACTCCTGGATACTGTTAATGAGGATCAGAAACGAGGATGCATCCTCAAGATGGGATTCCTCAGTAGGATAAGTTGCTTTGAAGTATATGCTCCGCATCTTGCCCTTCAATTCTTCCAAGTCAATGATCCCATCTGGTGCCATATCCAGATCAAACCAGGTCTGCAATGATACAAGGATTTTGTCCTGGATCTCCTTCAACATGGCGTGGGCCTGGGAAGTGTCACCTTCAATCTTCTCCAAGTTATCCCTCTTCATGAGCAAGGCAGAATACTAGCTGAGGAAGTCGTATACTGAACCTACCTGTATTACCTTGTTCTTGATCAGGTCTGGCTGCGGAGTGTTCATCAGTGCCTTTAGTCTAGGGATAGTTTCCTTCCGGACAACTATGAAGTGCTGACATGTATCCAGAATTGCATGAATCCTGTCCAGAAGTGCCGTAACTCCGCCATTCACCTGGATGAGGTCTTCTATGAATCTGTGTGCTCTATCCCAGACCTTCTCTATCCAGCCTTTTGTTGTGTGGCCGACTGTCCTCAAAACCTCAACCTCAGCTAAGGAAGCCTTAGTTATGCTTAGGGGTTGGGATGTTGCTCCTTGAGTAGAGTGTAATGGGCCCATAAGTTGCTGGATGAGCCTTTACCCTCTTTGCTGGTGGATCTTCCGCAGCCTGGTTCCCTACTTCCTGTCTTCCCGCCTCTTGTGCTTTCACAGGAGTGTCCTCGGCCATATCTTCTTCGGAAGATTGAGAATCCAAGTCTCCCATCAGGTCGTAAGTTGGGCAGATACCCATCCTATGCATTTTCTCCGTCTGCTGACTTATCCATTTCTGTGTTACTGTTAGTACGGGTGCCATTAGGTCATCCAAGTGGGTGACCTCTGGATCAGACCAAACTATGGGTGGAAGAGGCTTATCCTTTTCTTGCTTGAAGAACAGCTGGACTAGCTTACCATCCTCCTAGACCTGGTTAGGGACTGGAAAGACCCTGATGGCTTTGATCATGTCAACTGAAAGTCGGGAACACCTCGTCCTTCGCACCTCGAAGTCATCTTCGGCATTTGCCCAATGGTCCTCCAAGTGTATCTTGTGTCTATGTTTCCTTCCACACGCTATCCTAGTGGTGTCGAACGGGTCAAAGTTCTCCCGTAAGGAATGAGTTACCAAGTTGTAGAACTGCAGTTCCACGGACTTTTCGGCGGCTAGGAGAGATGGGAATTTCTCGACTTCGTCTTCCGTCTGGATTGGATAAGTCACTCCGGCCTTCTTCTTCTTCTGGACTTTGTCATACGCCGAGAGTTGCCTTGTTAATTCCAACAGGATCATTTTGTCCGACGAATACCTTGGTAGTCTGTATGGATAGCCGGAGAATCCCTGCACCCTGATGTATGTGAACTTTGGGAACTGGATGAACCAGGAACCATATGCCCTAATCAACTGCTTGGCCTCGGGTGATAGCCTCTGGTGAATGCCTCCCTGGAGGGTCCTGGTGATATGCATGGCGAATGCATCATTGAATCTTCGGAAATGGTTTATGTTCTGAAGATGAAGTTGAGGATAGCAATTGTAGACCATGACTTGTCCTTCTTGATTGCCGATACGTCCTTTCCATGACAGTCCTCGATATTTGTTGTTCCTTGCCAGCATGTAGATCACATAGGAACTCATGTAAAAGGTCTTTGATTCCTCTAGGTTTTGGAATTGTGCATCAATGCTGTCGCTAAGGAGTCGAGCCCAATCAATCATCTTTGTTCCAGCGAGGACCTCCTCGAAGTAGTAGAACATCCATGGCTCGAAGGTAGAGGACTGTTGACTTCCCATAATCCTGTTCAGCATGACGACGAGGTCTCCTTGCTACTGCTTGAAGTCGGACTTGAGGAGTGTCCTTGGCAATTTGGAACGGTGAGTCCTTTTCTTCTGCATCCATGTCTTGTTGATGACTCCAAAACAGGTTGCTGGATTAGCTTGGGTCATTTCGGCCGAATCCTCCTTGCTCATGAATTCGACGGGATTATAGACAAGGATATTGAAAGCCTCCGCAATCTTCTCTTTGGTGAAATAGGCCACTACTGTGTTGTTACGATCGACGACCATCCTTCACTTCGGATCATAGTGCATGAAACATTCCACGATCAGCTCGGGACAAGGAATGGTGGGTGGGAAGCATGCGGCGGCGGCAAATCCGTTCCGGACGATTTTGGCTGCGAGCAGGGATGGAGGATGTCCAGCCGTTCCATACATTCGTCTCCCAATTTCTTCCATGACTGAAGGATAGATGTTAGTGTCTCCGACGTTTGCCCATTTCGACTTGATTTTGGACTGTGGGATCATTCCTTTGAAGGCGGCTTTCACCTGAGTTTGTCTTGAGGAACCCACCTTGGCACTTGCCATTTACCTGTGAAATCAAGCAAAGAAAAGCAAAGTATGAGTTTTCCAAAGGGGCAAGGATAGAGGTAAGACGGGGGCTTTTATTCCCACACGTGGGAAGTTGGTATGACATTTTATGAATGTGGGACTAAAAAATTAAGAATCTTCAAGTACACATAGAAGACAAAAAATAACAATTTTCTAAGCAAAAGGAATTTTTTCTATGTAGTGACATACCTCTCCTTGCGCGAGGAAGTTTTGACCTTATATGGAATTTCTGATTTTTTTATGGATTTCTTGACCTACTAATGGATTTTCTGATTTTTCTGCAGAACTTTCTGAGTTTTAATAGATGCTCGAACAAGAAATCTGCCTTAGGAATATTCAGAAATGGAGTTTTAGTGAAGAACTTACCTTGGAATGGAAGAGTTTTTCCTTGAAGAACGAATTTCTGCTTTTGAAGGATGAATTTTTGCTCTTGGAAGGTTCAGAAATCTGCCCCAAACCTTAAGAAATTTCTGCCCTAATGACGAATTTGTCCTTTGGAAATGATAAAATCTGCAATTTCCTTGGATGAAGTTGTTGTCCTCTTGATGAAATCTGCTCTTGGACTGAATTTCTGCTTTCAAAAAGTATATTTCTGATTTGGATTTGATTTGGAATGTTTTAGAAATGCCTTGAGCGCCCTCTATATAGGCAACTTTATCACCCTTGACTTGGCCGACCTAGGTTAGGGAAAAGGAATTTCCTAACCGCCAAACTTTATCCCTAGCCGACTTGGTTTTTGTCCTTTTCTGCTTTGTCGGTGGTCGGGGATTTATGAATGTCGGGGAATTTGGCATGTCGGGGAATTCCTGAGGTCTAGGATTTTGCAACGTCGGGAAATTCCTGAGGTTTTGGATTTTCTTCCCTAGCATAACTCTTGAACTTTTGCTAAAATCCAGCTAAGTCTTGGAATATTTTCTCCTATGGAATCTTACTCAGATGGAAGGTTGCAATTTTGCTTTTTGTGGACAGGAATTCATTCAAGTTGAAACTCCCGGAAGGAGTTGGAATCTACTAGAGTTTCTTGAATACTGGAGTTTCTTGAGCAAGAGTCTATCCCAAAAGTTTTGGTCCTAATGCTAGGGAGTGTGAGATAATTTAAATATTTTCACAACTCTATATGGAAATTATCTTTCAAGTTTTATCTTTTAGCCCCAAAGGGAAAGAAAACTGAGTAGGGATCACACACGAGACGCTAACAATTGCAAAAATAGTAATGAAATAATATGGAGATGCAGAGGTCACATTCTCTGCAGGAGACGATGGAGAAAACAAAGGTGACAGTGTGGGCGATTCTGTTGAAGGTGGGAGGGCATTGGATGGTGATGGCTCAAAAGATGATGGTGATGATAATGATGATGACGATGATGATGATGTTGGCGTAGGTGAAGACAATGGTACCATAGAGGCCAGAGCAGCCCAAGAATTTGGGTGTGGAAGAAAATCCCATTGTTGCTTCTCCTCATCCACCTCTGCCAAATTGCAGGGGATCATCATCATCAGCATTGCTGTGGGAAGGTCTGTATGAGAAATACGATATCTTCTAAATTTTAATATTTCTTCTTACAATCCAATGGCTTTATTAATTTTTAATTAAGATGGTCTGTTTTTTATAAATAGTAAATGATCAAGGAGAATAAAGAAACGCTGCCCCAAGAATAGAGCCGTCTGATTGCTGGTTAATGGAGAGTATGAAAATAGTGATCATACACTATGGAGGTATACAACCAATGTTTTTCCTATTTATTTTCATGAGACATTACAGTATATGATGCCTACAAAACTATTCAATAATCCATTTGTCCGTACACATGAGCACTCCCATTACGATAAACAAAGACTACACTCTCTAGGACATTCAAACCTGGCTCTTAACTTGAACAAAAAAAATGCGTCTGCCATGTAAGATTGTCATGCTTACCATTGCCATCACCATTGGTACAAGGTCCACTTCCCTTAGTTGAAGGAGTACTCTCAACAGCCTAAAAATGAGAGGTGATTTCTCCTATTCTCTTATTTTTTGTGGTTCTCTTTCCCTTTTCTTCCTACAATCTCTGTCCAAAAAAAATCCCCCCAAAATTCCTCAGCATTCTCAATATAAGAAGCTCCTGGAATCTAAACGGTAGAGAGAGAGATTATGGGCGGTGGATGATACGTGGCTCCCCACGAAATTATTCGGTGTCAAATTACCAAAATTCGTCGGCATTCCCAATATAAGAAGCTCCTGGAATGTAAATGGTAGAGAGAGAGATTATGGGCGGTGGATGATACGTGGCTCCCCACGAAATTATTCGGTGTCAAATTAAGATGCAGTATTTGGCAAGTGAACCTTCAGATACCGAGCGCCTTCTGCCCTACTACTCCCTCAATCAATGGCACTTTATCAAGGCATTAAATTTTATCACATCCCAAATATACAATGGTTAGGAATTGAATAAATATATGTATTATTTGAATATTATTGTAAATTACCGAGTTGCACATATTTGGGAGGGGATAGTTTACAATGAGTTTTATATTGATATGATATTTTTATAATTTCTTAACTGGCTATTGAAATTTAGAAACAACATCAAACAATCTTATTCATATAGGGATATTGCATACTAGTACACTTAGATGGGGTAAGAAAAGGAGTATAATTGTCTATCATTAACAAGGTAATTGAAATTTGGTGTTAAAAGAGGATTTTCTCAAAGAAATCATTTTAGACATGGTTTCACTTTATGGTCATGAAATAAAAATCTGAAGTAAATGAAATAGATCTTATATAGGATGTTGGAAGTGAAGTTTCTGATAATAAAATGTTTTTTTTTCGCCCATGTTGATTTGGTTGTGAATGAACCTCTTTGGTATATCTATGTGCACAATAGTGGTTTAGTAATACTAGGGGTATCTTATGTATTTTGAGCACCAAGGAGTGATTCCATAACACAATATAATCTCCAATCATAGATTGATTGAACAATTGCCGAGGCCATTTAGTAAGCATTTGGACTAAGGTCTTATTATAGAAATATAACTAGGAAATGTTCAAGTGGTTCTATGCATGGCCTTACATGCACTTCCAATTGGAGAGTTAACACTTTGGCAATCTTCCTCTTGGATCAACTGGTTCCTTCTCTCTCCTCCATGAGAGCTTGAGGCTTGCTTTTTAGGACATTTGAAGGTTGGATGTCCCACTTGGTTGCAACTGTAGCACCTTCCTGTGAAGACATTAGGACCTCTCCCTGGTCCACCAAATCTACCCCCTTCCATTGGGTCTCCTTCCTCTAAAGCCTCCTCAAGAACCTAATTCTCCACCTTGTTCTTGGGAACTAGATTCCCCTTGACTTCTTTGGGACTGATTTTTGCCTCTAAAACTGCCCCTACCTCTGAAATTTCTGCCACCTCTTCCTCTATTTTGCTGCTCACCTTTCCTCTTCAACTTCTCTTCAGCCCTCAATGCCAGTTGAAAGCATTTATCCACAGTTTCAGGGGTTAGTAGACTGATTTCATCTTGGTATTAAATCTCAAACCATTTAGATACTTTGCCACTTTACCTTTTTCATCCTCCATGTATCCACAACGAAGAGAGAACTTATGAAACTCCTCGGTGTAGGTGGCCACATCCAAATCTCTTTGCTTGAGATTTTGCATCTTCTTGTAGATCTGCACCTCATATTTTGATGGAAGGAATTAGGACTTGATCCTCTCCAACATTCTGCTCCATGAAAAGATCATGCTCTTCCCATTCTTTACCCACTCACCTTGGGTGTAATTCCACCGTGTAAGGGCAACACCTTTGAGTTTAGTTTTTGCAAACTTCACCCTCTTGTTCTCAGGAACTTCTTTGTATTCAAAGTAGTTATTTAGGGCCTTAATCCACTCCATAACTCCATTAGCATTCATCTTGCCACTAAACATTGGAATCTCCATCCGAGCCTCTGAAGAATCTTTGCCAATTGCCCTGATAGCTTCAAGGAAATGTTTTTGATCTGCAGGTACCTCTACCTCTTCTTGATCTTCTTCTTCCTCCTCTTTTTCTTCTTCTTCATCAGAACCTTCATCTATCCTCTTCCCTATCCTCAATGCCTTCAATTCTGCTTGGAGTGCTTCCTTGCCTCCACTTTTGATCTTTTCTTCCATCTCCTTGAACTTCTTAACCACCTCAGTGGTCATCCCTTTTGGAGGCATGTTGCTAGCCTCTCCTTCACTCTCCCCTGCTGACATATACCAAGTCTTACACAACCAACAACAGAATCTTTATTGGCTCTGATACCACTATGATGTAGAGGCACTAGGATAGATAGAGGATTCCACAAATTGACAAGGTTTTCTTCACACTCTAAAAACCAAATTCAAGGATCAACTTGCAAAAGTGGGAACAATAGTTAATATCTTTGAAACCATCATGGAAAGGTTGGTTTGACATGCCATGGGACCCATTCAGACCATTGGCAAAGGCTGAACAAACTTGGTTTTAGGACTTCCTTCTTTAACCCACTAAACTCCTTGTAGCCCTTGAAACATGAACAGTCAGCAATAATTTTCAACACAGGCCTGCAAACTTACATCTAAGACAATCTAGAGATACCCTTTTGATAACTCAGCCAACTAGGTGTGGAATTCCGATGGCGGCAAAGGTGGACCATGGATTTTTCACTTAATGTAAGATCACAAAGTCTCTTCTAGTGACTCCCAAATTTCTTTAATGTGTAAGGTATGAGATCTCAACATACTTCAAGTCATTCTAAACAGTCAATTTATCTTCTAAGAGCAAGCAGCATGTTATCCAAACACTAATAATGGAGCACATAACGAATGCATCTGTTTGACAGGAGTTTCTCAAAGGAAAACTAGGAAGTGTTCATTTAAAGATTTAAACATTTTAAACATATAATCGAAGATATTCATATCAATATGTAACGTATGATTCCAATTCCGAGTCAAGTACCAATCTTAACCGAAGATAAACTAAAGTGAAGTTATCTTGAAAATTCAAACAGTTTCATGAGACAGTTTCATGAGCGAGTTATCCAAGGAATGAGCCCCTAGATGGGAGTGCCAAAATGTGTTCACAAGTTCAACACCTCCTCGCAGACCAAGGTCTCACAAAAGGAAAGCGGACACCAAAAAAAACAGGTAACAGCTAACCTGATTTTAAAGGACATCTACTCTACGGAAAGCATCAAACTAAACTACAACGAAAATGGAAAGAACTATTCTAACTATATTCAGGGTGAGTTCGCGAATGAACTCACGGTAGGAAGTAGTGTTTCAAAAATTGCCTGTTAACGGGCAATGGGATGTCTTCTCCGGTAAGGGTCTTGAGTTTGAAGGCATTTTCCCCCAATATCTCTGTGATTTGATAAGGACCCTTCCAGAGGTGGTCGAACTTGTCGTGTTCACCCTTGCATGTGCTTTGTCCCAATACAAGACCAGGTCAGAAATCCTGAATGCCTTGATCTTCGCCTGTCTATCGAACCAACGCTTCACAACCCCTTGGTGCTTCATGAATTTATCTAAGGCTGTGTCTCGCTTATCTTCTAGGTGCAATAGCTGTGAAAGCCTAGTTTGGATTCTGTCGTCCTCTGCCAAGTACTCTAGCATAAACTGGTAGGTTGGGATTCTCAGTTGGACAAGGAAAACGGGATCCTGGCCATAAACTGGATGGTACGGAGATGTTCCTAGGGAGGCCTTGACACGGGTCCGGTCTGCCCAAAGAGCGAATCTTAGTTGCGTATGCCAGTCTCGGGGATTCTTGTCCAACAGTTTCTTGATTGCATTGAGTAGGTTTTTGTTCGTGGATTCGGCTAACCCATTACCTTGCGGGTAATAATTGGATGAGAATTTTAGCGTTATTCCATGATCAAAAGCCCAATTTGAAAACTTTAAGGATGAAAATGCAGAACCATTATCACATACTAAAGCATGGGGACATCCAAACCTGGTAATGATATTTTCTTCTAAGAACTTGATTATCACATCTGTGGTGCAATGTCTTAAAGCATGAGCTTCAGACCATCTAGTGCAATAATCAGTAGCGGTCAGAATATACCTGTGTTGCGCAGAGGAAGGTGGATTGATCATACCGATAAAGTCCAGTCCCCATTTGGCGAAAGGTCTTACTTTGAATACAGGTTGAAGGGGCATGGCAGCATTCCTCTCTCTCGCAGCAGCTACTTGGCAGGTGTGGCAGGTCTTGACATGCTGGTTGGCGTCGTGGAACAGCGTCGGCCAATAATATCCTGCCCTCAGGATTTGGTGAGCCGTGGCTAATCCTCCCGTGTGACAGGTTCCAAATTTGTCGTGGAACTGTTCCATGATCTGGCCGGCCTCGTTCTTTCCTAGGCACCTCAAGTAGATCCCTTCATGGTTTTGCCGGAATAAGACTGCTCATTGGAGCATGAAATGTTGACTCCGGAATCTCAGAGCCCTCTTTTGAGTTGGCTTCAGGTGGGCAGGACATCTTTGGTTTAGCAAGTAATATACGATGTCATGGTACCACTCGTCCGGGGATACGTCTTCCAGCACATAAGTCTGTTGTACCAGTCCGGGTCCTTCGATGGCAATTGTCTGGGCAAGTGCTTGACCTTGCACTATCTTCATGGGTTGGATCTCAATATCGTATTCTTGGATAGTGGCGACCCACTTGCCTCTTCTTTCCCCGAGTTTGTTCTGCATCAACAGTGTTTTAACAACATCTGGGACTACGACATAGACTTTACTTCTCAGAACATAATGTCTGAACTTCTTGATGGCTTTGACCAGGACATAGGCATGCTTTTCCACGCATGGATATCTCAATTCTGCATATTTGAAAGGAGTGCTCATAAATGCAATCGGGTGCTCGTCCTTTTCTTCCGTCCTTTGAGTGAGAATGCCGGCACAAGTGTGTTCTGATGCGAAAGAGTACAGGTAGAACGGCTTGGTATAGTTTGGACTGCTTAAGACAGGACCCTTAGCGATGGCTTGTTTGATCTCCTTGAATGCTCTTCTGGCCGGTGGAGTCCACTCTAACTTGACATCTTTCTTTAACATTTCATTCAGGGGTTTCACTATCTCAGCAAACCCTGTAATGAACTTCCTTACAAAATTAATCTTTCCGAAGAAAGATTATGGTTCTTTCTTGCTGGCTGGCATGCTGACTTTGGATATGGCTATCACTCGGTCAGGATCAATGAATATCCCTTGCTCCGATATTACGTGGCCTAGGAGTTTCCCTTCCGTCACGCCGAAAATGCACTTCTTCGGATTGAGGGAAATCCCATACCTTCTGCATCTTTCGAGGACCTTTCTTAAATCTTCTATGTGATCCTCCCTTCTCTTCGAAAACACGGTGAGATCGTCCATGTATATGATAATGCATTTGCCGACTAGTTCTCTGAAAGTGATGTCCATGGCCCGTTGGAAGGTAGCTCCGACATTGATCAGGCCGAAAGGCATTCTTCTGTATGCATTGATTCCCCACTTGGTGGTGAATGTTGTCTTCAGTCGGTCTATTTCCTCAACCATTACTTGGTTGTACCCCGAGTATCTGTCCAAGAAGGACATCATCTGAGACCCGTTCACAATCTGAAGGACTTCATCTAATGGGGGAAGAGGGTAATTGTCCTTCAAAGCTAGGTTAAGATTGTGGAAGTCCACACACAATCTAATCTCGTCGTTCTTCTTTCTGACTGGGACGAGGTTGGCGACCCACGTCGAGTGTCTTACTGGGAAGATGATTCTGGCTTCCAGTAACTTCTTGACTTCTTGATATATCAAAGGCTCTAGCAGTGGATTGACTGGCCTTTGACGCTGTCGAAAAGGTCTACTTCCGGGCCTAAGAGGAATAGTATGCGTAATGATGGAAGTATCGTAAGTCTTCAGGTCCTCATATCCCCATGCTATCACGTCCATATATTCTTTCAAATTTTTGAGGATACCTTCTCGCTCCTTTGGCGTGGAAGCCTTCCCGATGAATACATTTTTCACTACTTCTTCAGTTCCAAGGTTCACTAGGTCATACTTGCTTCCTTCCTCACTGGGATGTGGGAGTGCACTCATTCTGTCGGAATCGAAGAGTCTTTCTAACTCGATCAGTCCTCTGGGGATAGTATTATTTTTCAGATTCATTATCCCGTCAGGCTCTAACTCTGCCCCCACTTTCCCCTTCATCAATGATCTGGGCAGTGAATATCCCAGAGTTGGTCAAGAAATCCAATATATGCTTATCATCATCGAACACTTGGAAGTTGGTGATATTATCCGGAACTGAGGGGACAGAAGTCAGCTCCACAGTGAACTTCTTCAATCCTCCCATTGCGAGTGGTTCTAATGAACTTGCTGCCTGGGCTAGAGCATTCGCAACCTGATTTTTGGATCTATAGACAGACTGAATATTGAAGGCATCGAAGCTCTCGATGATATCCCATACTCTATTGCGGTATCTGGTCAGTCTCTTGTCATGACAGACATACTTCTTCCTTATCTGTCTTATGACCACTTCAGAGTCTCCAAACACATGCAGGACTCTGGCACTCTTTTCGATGGCGAGCAACAATCCATGGACAAGTGCTTCATATTCAGTAACATTATTGGTGCAGGAAAACTGTAATCTATGGGCGGCCAGGTAGGCTTCTCCAGATGGGCTTATCAGTTCAAAGCTAACTCCAGCTCCTCTTTTGGATTTGGATCCATCGAATCTCAACGTCCAGGCTTGGTCTTTCTCTGATGCTGAACTTGGATTCTCATTGCCGTCCTTTGTCTGTTCCTTCCGGAGTACTCCTTCCTGAGGTGAGACATCGTCACTTGCTAATGCTTCTTCAGGAGCTGTCCTTTCAGGGTCGGGCACTGCCGGAATTTCCGAGCGGGAGGCTTTTGGAATCCACGGATGAACTTGCTCCAGAGCAACGGGATTTCCTTCTTCAGAGTTAGAATCGTAATCACTCAATACTTTTGTGGAGCTTTTCATCATGAGAACTTCATCGACCTTTGGGCTGTAGAGGCCGAGACTAGTTTCCACAAAGAATCTCATTCTTTTCACCGTATTCGGTGATCATTAGCTTTAGACAAGGAGTACTATCTATCTTGATTTGGTTCGGAAGTCCCCTCCATGGCAACCACATGTGGGAGAAGTCAGTTGATATGTACCCATTTAGCTTCCTCAGCCAGTCTCGACTCAGCAGCATGGCATATCCTTCTGGAATGTCCACCACGGAAACATCAATATAAGATTGGATCCTAGGATCAGCCGCTAATTGCATATGGATGTTATGCAGCTCTCCCACAACTGGGACTTCTGTCTTGTCGAGCTGAGTGACCTTCCTGGTGGTCTGCTTTGGAATTAGACCCAACCTCTTGCATACGCCCAAGGGCATGACATTGCTGGATGCTCCGGAATCCATCAGACAGTTGTGCAGGAGCTTGCCGAACATCCTTATTGAAAGGAGAAATGGCGAAGGCTCATCTTTTCCTTGGTAGAAAACTATCGATTTCTTCTTGGGAGCAGTGAAATTGGCATCCTTTCCTAGCTCGGGATTTTGACCTTTCGCTATGTTGTTACCCCTCGCAGGCTCCTTATGCTTCTGCCAGTTTCCTCCTGGTGCTTCTCTGGTGAGATCAGCGGCGTTTTGGGCTACATATATAGCATCTTGCTGAACCTGAGGATCATAGGGGAATGATTGGGCTACGTTGGTATTTGGAATTTCATTTGCCCGAGATGCATTAGGTGGAGCGGATGGTTTAGACGGGCTGGAGATGCCCTGCGTGCCTGAGGTGACGTTCCTTGCGTTGGTGTCGTTCAGACTCTCCAAAAAGGTCTCTTTGATTTTGGGCACTCTCATTAACTCAATCATGGGGAGGCTTACTCTTATCTTCTTGAATTCCTCCGTCACACACTGGCTTAACCTTTTTAGTCCATCCTTGGGATTACTATCTCTGGGAACAGGGACTTTAGGAGCGGCACCTCCGGATAAGTCAGCTCTTTGAGGAACATCCCTTTGTCGGTACTCCGGTGAATCCCTCGGGTAGCTAGGATTGTTATTGGCATTTGGATCTGGTGGAATCTGATAATTGTTCGGATGGGTCGAGGTGGTCAACGGCTCTTAGGGACGATAATTCCTTTGGTAGACCCTTGGACCTGCATTCCCGGCTGATTGCTGGAATGCTTGTACTTCATCCACCTCCTCCGTTTGGAAATCATTGTTATATGGAGGGCAACAACATGGATCATCGACGGGACCATTTGCTGATGCCGGAGGAAATCTTTCGTCATACCCCATGGAGTCATACTCTGGTGCACGGGGGAATGTGAAATCTTCTAGGATAAGGGCTTGATCATACCTCGTCGACGGAACAATTTCATATCCCGTGGCGGGTGGAGGGGTATCTTGATCTTGTGAGCTCAGCATTTCCTTGTGGAAGATGTCCGCAACAATCTTGAATTCAGTGCATTGCAACTCCGAATGTTGGTTGGTGTTGTGCAATCTACACCAACTGGATAATGTTGCTTCTGCTAGGAAAACTTTATCTGCCGGCCTGTCCGCGGAACTGGGAGGATTGTCCAAAGGAGAAGGGACGTTTCCATTGTTTGGAGTTGTGTTCCACGTCCGGTTCTGCCTCTGGTATCCTTGATGGTTTGCCCGGAATCCCGGATTATTTCCTTGATTATTACCTGGCTGATTCCCTGTTGGCAAGAGACACTATATGGATTCATGGTTGTTGTCATTGATGGCAACAAAGGTCATCCCACATATCCGCAAGTCATGATGTGTCTCTACCGGAAGTCAGAATAAAGAATGTTGTGGTCCGGTGAAGAAGAACAGAGCATGTGGCAAGGTCCGACAGATTGGTCCGGACCTCTCAGTGGAAGTGTCTTGGTGCAGTGCGGATTTGGGGAAGTCAAGAGGACTACCTTGAGTGGTATATTCCAAGGATTTAGCCTCCGGTGATGGACAAGGAAAAAGATATGAATGGTTGAGTACCGGATTTCTGAGAGACAGTGAAAACAGAGGAAGAACTGACTGGCAGAGTATCAGACTGCTTTCCGGATGTGTTACTGTTGATGACAGAGGTTGTGAAGGCATGAATCATGTTTGGCCGACATGATTAATGATATCTACAAGTATATGCTTGATCCGCATTGCTTGGTGAGGAAGGATTCAGCCGACAGAATGAGAGTTTGTAAGAAACTAGACTGTTCCGGATGCCGACTAGAAAGGTGATGAAATTACTTGTGCGGATATATATAGAGGATGGATTTAGTTGTGAAATGTGTGTTAGTGTGGAGATAAATGCGAATAAGTCCAGAGAAAGAGCAGAGATAGCAAAAAGGATCCGGTATGTGAAAGATAGCAGAATAAAGAACAGAGGAAAGATGAAGTGCAGCAGATCAGTGTACTGAGCCTAACCGGAACTGAACTCCAGCATATGCAGATGCTTCCAATCAGTTCAAGACTGTGATTCTCATCACTTTGTAGACAGTGTGTCTTCTTGTAGGCAGTGGGCCTCTTGTGAGCAGTGTGCTCGGGCAGTGAGCCCTAATTGGCAAGTGCCATTTTTGTAATTTCCTATTCTTCTAACAGAGAATAATTCTTGGGTTAATCACCCCGTGGTTTTCTCCCTTAACAGGGTTTCCACGTCAAAAATACTGTGTCATGTGTTTCTTATTTCATGGTTAATGTTTTGTGTTTGATTTTATGCTGCTTCAATTAAAAGGAAAGTTCAATAAGGGAAATAATTAGGATAACTGATTCACCCCCCCCCCCTCTCAGTTATCAACATTCCCTTGATACCCTTGACTTCCTTGGGAATTCCTCTGTGTATTTTGCAGGTGATTGTTCTGGTTCTTGAGGTGAGTGACTTCTGTAGATAGCTTTCTCACTTGGCCAATCAACTCCTTCATCTCGTCTTTCTCCTCTGGAGTTCTTGTCGAGGACGCGTCTTGAAGGTACACTGGTTGTGCAGGCATAGCTTGGGAGATGGGTACTCCAGGGTGAAGTACCAACTGGTTGTTGGGAGTTGCAATGGGATTCACCACTGGGGTGTGATGTGCCAATGCCTGATTAATCCCTTGGATCTGATTTGGCATAGCAACATACCCCAAATGGTTAAGTGGACCGTGGGTATTCATTCCTAACTCCTCGTTCACTTGGACAGCCTCAGCATATGCTTCCAGCAGGGTGGTCAGAGGAATGGTCTTCCTTTGCACGAACATGGAAGTGAGACGATCCAGTGCTGCGTAGTACATCGCTCGGGCGGAGCCATCATTTATGGTATACGGGGCCTGGATTCTTGAGTAGGCCTTGTGGAACCTATGGTTGAAGGTGCTGATGGATTCATGCTCTTGTCTCCGTACATCGACAAATTGTTTGTACAACTCCGTCGATCTGATGGGACATCTGAATTTGGCTAGGAAGGCATCCTTCAAGTTCGGCAAACTGGTGATTGAATTAGTCGGCAGGTTGATATACCAATAAAACGCGTCTCCGTCCAAAGAGTACGGAAATAGACTATAGGCCACATCCTCATGCCTAACTTGTCGGTTATGCAGCACGTCTTCGAAAATCTTGATATGCTCTTCCGCCGTCCGATTCACATCATTGATGTGGAATTTGGAGCAAAAGTGTTCGGGGTTCTTCGGCATATCATTGTAGTTGGCGAAGGTTGTGAGAGGGGAAGCATTCGCAGGAAGCCACGCCATTGGGGCGTTTGCTGGTTGAAGCGGAACTGCTTGAGCCGGTCCTTGCAGATTGCTTGGCTGAGTAACTCCTGGAAGAGGATTTCCAGGTGGCGGGGTCTGGAACAGATTCGAGAGGCCTCCTTCACAGGGAGATCCCTGACTAGATGTTGCTGTCTTCTTTCCTCGCCTAGTCCTTGAGAGGAGGTCTAGTTCCACGTGGCTTTGGGAGGCTCCTGGAGTGGACCTTAGGATTCATTGATGCCTCTCCGGTGAGAAAGAACTAATTCGATCCAGCGTGCTCTTTTGCTGACCTTCCTTGAAAATGAAGTACTCTGTCGGATGCAATGGCGGCCCTCCTAGCGCCAATTTATGTTGATGAGGTTTTTGTGACTACAACATTAGAATAAAATACTGGGTATCCTATCCTCTCTTGAATAAAGCTTCTCAAACGCTGAACTACGTGATCGAATGAGACTGCTCCAAGGTTCCTTTTGTGTTAGGTCTTGACGTGCACAGGGATAGACTCAGTAGCATGATGTGATTTGCTGGTAATCATGCGGGGGACTTACGTAGGCTTACTCCTTCAGGGTCATGGAATTCATTTTTGGGATTCAGACTGGGATTTGTGGGTGAATGGAATTCTTTCACAGATGGACAACTGGGATTCTAAAGTTCCATTCTTATAGAGGTGGATGATTTGGCGATGAAGCTCTGGAAAACTAATTCTAATGAAGATCTAAAAGAAAGTGAAAAAGATAAGATAAAGGTTCAGGGGTTTAACTAATTGATGGAAGAACACTGCTGTTGGAGATAGAAACTGGAATCAGTCCTCTGCTTCGTCATGAGGCAACAGCTAGGCAGGGGTGGTGCTATCTTCTAAGGAGGAATGAGGATTTTCAGACTGCTTCAGTAAGAGACATGGATTTGGTCATACAGAACAGTCGAAGTTAGGTTCGGATTAAGTTCAGGCTAACCATGCATGATGATTTGCAGGCCACAGATCACCAATGGTATGAACAAACAGATTCAATCATTTAACAATAATAATCTCCATCTTTCTAACTAATAAAAACATGAAAATACAAGAAAGAACTTCAATATCTTTTAGATTTGCTCCAAGAAATCAATAAGACCATGCCAAAAATCCAAAGGAATATATGAACACCATTCTTCAATGCATATATTATTACTTCAGAAGTTTATATCACAACAATCCGACTGATTTTGGAGTTTCAGCTCATAAGAAACTATGCAGAAATAAAAAAAACTAGCTACTTAAGGAGCTCTAGGAGCTTCAGAATGAAATATATCAGAAAAAGAGAGAGAGCTAAAATGAGGCATCCCTCAGCCTTTATATAGGCTCTCAAAAATATCTTAGGGCAAAAGGAAATCAGATTTCCTTAAAATATGTGCCCAGGGTTACAAATCCTAGAAAAGCAGGTGGGGTCGTCAGAATGTTCATGTAGGAGACTGCCACCTGTCTAGGACGTTAGAATGTGTAAGGAAACTTCCAGCTGTCCTGGTCGCCACCTGTCTAGGACTCCTGGATAGGACTGTCCTGTTTGTCTGGAACTTCCTCCTACTCTTTTGTCTCTGTCTCCCGGAACCTGGTCAGGACAACTTCCAACTCCTCCATAGGAATACTAGGCAGGTTCTTGATTCGGAACTCCATGACGGATGCGGTGGTGGTGCAGGCGATAAGGACATTTTCCCAATCCGCCCTCAGCTCCTGGATACTGTTAATGAGGATCAGAAACGAGGATGCATCCTCAAGATGGGATTCCTCAGTAGGATAAGTTGCTTTGAAGTATATGCTCCGCATCTTGCCCTTCAATTCTTCCAAGTCAATGATCCCATCTGGTGCCATATCCAGATCAAACCAGGTCTGCAATGATACAAGGATTTTGTCCTGGATCTCCTTCAACATGGCGTGGGCCTGGGAAGTGTCACCTTCAATCTTCTCCAAGTTATCCCTCTTCATGAGCAAGGCGGAATACCAGCTGAGGAAGTCGTATACTGAACCTGCCTGTATTACCTTGTTCTTGATCAGGTCTGGCTGCGGAGTGTTCATTAGTGCCTTTAGTCTAGGGATAGTTTCCTTCCGGACAACTATGAAGTGCTGACATGTATCCAGAATTGCATGAATCCTGTCCAGAAGTGCCGTAACTCTGCCATTCACCTAGACGAGGTCTTCTATGAATCTGTGTGCTCTATCCAAGACCTTCTCTATCCAGCCTTTTGTTGTGTGGCCGACTATCCTCAAAACCTCAACCTCAGCTAAGGAATCCTTAGTTATGCTTAGGGGTTGGGATGTTGCTCCTTGAGCAGACTGTAATGGGCCCATAAGTTGCTGGATGTGCTGCTGTAGCTGTTCATTCTCCTGTTTCAGCTGGTCCTTCTTTTCTTCTTCCTTAACCTTTCCCGGATGACGGCGATGGAATCCTCCAGTTCTGCCATTTCTTGATCCTTCGTGGTTGGTCCAAGGTCAACTTTCAAGATGTCAAAGTCATCAGGACTGATGTCTTCCTTTGCCTCGGTTATCCTAGGAATTGCCACTTCTACTCGGCGGGATCCGGACTCATATCTGGTAATCCTGGAAAATTTCTTCACCTTCTTTGGAATTGTCGACTTCCCTATCCTAGTAAGAAAATCACCTAATGCGGTGGAAGGATTATTCTTCTTGATTGTCTTCTTCCGCAACCTATCCTGTAACCAGTTGGGCTTCGTGGATGGAATGGCTTCTTCCTGTGCTTCCTGAGGTCCTTGACCAACTTGTGGCATGGAGGGGGGTATTTCTCCGTAATTGAACTCCTCATTGAGGAATTCCATATCAGGATGACGGAGCATGTCTTCAAGATGGGCCTCCCTTGGATTCTGGGGTAGAGGGTTAGGCTGATTTCCCACTATGAGGCTGGGAGTCCGTTCCAGGGTGGAATCCATGGACTCATCATCTCCCTGATCATCCGACTCATTTGGGATTACATCCTCCTCCATGGGTCCCTTGCCTTTGACTGTTTGCGCATCTCCAAAAAGATCCACCTCTCGGATGGAAGAAGTGCTGGCAGAGTGAGGTCTGGATGCATTCCGCTCCTGCTGGTTGGGTTTGCTGATAAATTTCTTCCGAGCCTTTACCCTCTTTGCTGGTGGATCTTCCGCAGCCTGGTTCCCTACTTCCTGTCTTCTCGCCTCTTGTGCTTTCACAGGAGTGTCCTCGGCCATATCTTCTTCGGAAGACTGAGAATCCAAGTCTCCCATCAGGTCGTAAGTTGGGCGGATACCCATCCGATGCATTTTCTCCGTCTGCTGACTTATCCATTTCTGTGTTACTGTTAGTACGGGTACCATTAGGTCATCCAAGTGGGTGACCTCTGGATCAGACCAAACTATGGGTGGAAGAGGCTTATCCTTTTCTTGCTCAAAGAACGGCTGGACTAGCTTACCATCCTCCTTGACCTGGTCAGGGACTGGAAAGACCCCGGTGGCTCTAATCATGTCAACTGAAAGTCGGGAACACATCCTCCTTCGTACCTCGAAGTCATCTTAGGCATTTGCCCAATTGTCCTCCAGGTGTATCTTGTGTCTATGTTTCCTTCCGCACGCTATCCTGGTGGTGCCGAACGGGTCAAAGTTCTTTCGTAAGGAATGAGTTACCAAGTTGTAGAACTGCAGTTCCTCCTCGGACTTTTCGGCGGCTAGGAGAGATGGGCATTTCTCGACTTCGTCTTCTGTCTGGATTGGATAAGTCACTCCAGCCTTATTCTTCTTCTGGACTTTGTCATACGTCGAGAGTTGCCTTGTTAATTCCAACAGGATCATTTTGTCCGACGGATACCTTGGTAGTCTGTATGGATAGCCGGAGAATCCCTGCACCCTGATGTATGTGAACTTTGGGAACTGGATGAACCAGGAACCATATGCCCTAATCAACTGCTTGGCCTCGGGTGATAGCCTCTGGTGAATGCCTCCCTGGAGGGTCTTGGTGATATGCATGGCGAATGCATCATTGAATCTCCGGAAATGGTTTATGTTCTGAAGATGAAGCTGAGGATAGCAATTGTAGACCATGACTTGTCCTTCTTGATTGTCGATACGTCCTTTCCATGACAGTCCTCGATATTTGTTGTTCCTTGCCAGCATGTAGATCACATAGGAACTCATGTAAAAGGTCTTCAATTCCTCCAGGTTTTGGAATTGTGCATGAATGCTGTCGCTGAGTCGAGCCCAATCAATCATCTTTGTTCCAGCGAGGACCTCCTCAACGTAGTAGAACATCCATGGCTCGAAGGTAGAGGACTGCTGACTTCCCATAATCTTGTTCAGCATGACGACGAGTTCTCCATGCTCCTACTTGAAGTCGGACTTGAGGAGTGTCCTTGGCAACTTGGAACGGTGAGTCCTTTTCTTCTGCATCCATGTCTTGTTGATGACTCCAAAACAGGTTGCCGGATCAGCTTGGGTCATTTTGGCCGAATCCTCCTTGCTCATGAATTCGACGGGATTATAGACAAGGATATTGAAAGCCTCCGCAATCTTCTCTTTGGTGAAATAGGCCACTACCGTGTTGTTATGATCGACGAACATACTTCGCTTCGGATCATAGTGCATGAAACATTCCACGATCAGCTCGGGACAAGGAATGGCGGGTTGGAAGCATGCGTGGGCGGCAACTCCGTTCCAGACGATCTTGGCTGTGAGCAGGGATGGAGGATGTCCAGCCGTTCCATACATTCGTTTCCCAATTTCTTCCATGACTGAAGGATAGATGTTAGTGTCTCCGACGTTTGCCCATTTCAACTTGATTTTGGACTGTGGGATCATTCCTTTGAAGGCGGCTTTCACCTAAGTTTGTCTTGAGGAACCCGCCTTGGCACTTGACATTTACCTGTGAAATCAAGCAAAGAAAAGCAAAGTATGAGTTTTCCAAAGGGGCAAGGATAGAGGTAAGACGGGGGCTTTTATTCCCACACGTGGGAAGTTGGTATGACATTTTATGCATGTGGGACTAAAAAATTAATAATCTTCAAGTACACATGGAAGACAAAAAATAACAATTTTCTAAGCAAAAGGAATTTTTTCTATGTAGTGACATACCTCTCCTTGCACGAGGAACTTTTGACCTTCTATGGAATTTCTGATTTTTTTATGGATTTCTTGACCTACTAATGGATTTTCTGATTTTTCTGCAGAACTTTCTGAGTTTTAATGGATGCTCGAACAAGAAATCTGCCTTAGGAATATTCAGAAATGGAGTTTTAGTGAAGAACTTACCTTGGAATGGAAGAGTTTTGCCTTGAAGAAGGAATTTCTGCTTTTGAAGGATGAATTTCTGCTCTTGGAAGGTTCAGAAATCTGCCCTAAACCTTAAGAAATTTCTGCCCTAATGACGAATTTGTCCTTTGGAAATGATAAAATCTGCAATTTCCTTGGATGAAGTTGTCCTCTTGATGAAATCTGCTCTTGGACTGAATTTCTGCTTTCAAAAAGTATATTTCTGATTTGGATTTGATTCGGAATGTTTTAGAAATGCCTTGAGCGCCCTCTATATATAGGCAACTTTACCCCCCTTGACTTGGCCGACCTAGGTTAGGGAAAAGGAATTTCCTAACCGCCAAACTTTATCCCTAGCCGACTTGGTTTTTGTCCTTTTTTGCTTTGTTGGTGGTCGGGGATTTATGAATGTCGGGGAATTTGGCATGTCGGGGATTTTGCAATGTCGCGGAATTTGGCATGTCGGGGAATTCCTGAGGTCTAGGATTTTGCGACGTCGAGGATTTCCTGAGGTTTTGGATTTTCTTCCCTAGCATAACTCTTGAACTTTTGCTAAAATCCAGCTAAGTCTTGGAATATTTTCTCCTATGGAATCTTACTCAGATGGAAGGTTGCAATTTTGCTTTCTGTGGATAGGAATTCATTCAAGCTGAAACTCCTGGAAGGAGTTGGAATCTACTTGCACGTCGTCCTCCAGGTTGTGGATCAAGTTGTTCAGTTGCATTCATGATTGGGTGAGGAGGATCGTTCCGCAGGAATCCCCTAGTTCTAACATCCTCTGAAGGACAGAAATTCACTTGTGGAGGAACTGGCGAGATGTGTCCTTGGACTTTTATGTTCAGTCTTTTGGATATTTGCTAAGGGTTTCATCACTCTGTTTTGGCAGGGATAGATTTTCTTACACTGGGATCAGAGACTCCATTTTAAAACCAGAAGTACCTTCTATCTCCTTTAGGGATTCTGGACTTTGAGGTATAACAGGCGAGGAATTCTTTCATGCAGGAGCTGGCAGACTGGATTCCAAAATTTCATTATGCAGGTCCCATATTCCTGACTGGATCAGGAATCTTCAGGAGCGCAGAATCCAAGGAGTCAGGAATTTTGCGCTCAAGGACAAAATTTGTCCTGGAGCGCACAATCCTGAAGGTACTGGATTTTGCGCCCAGGACAAAATTTGTCTTGGAGCGCACAATCCTGAAGGTACTAGATTTCGCACCCAGGACAAAATTTGTCCTGGAGCGCACAATCCAGGAGGTACTGGAATTTGCGCCACTTGACCTTGGAATTCAGTTTTCAGGGTTTTTTAAGTCAATGACTTGCATTTTCTTCAGTTTTGGACTGGGATTCCAGTTTTGTAGCAGGTCCGCTCTCTTAGCTATTCCATGGAGGTTCAGATGTTGATACAGGATCAGAAAAACGGAGATCATTTCTTCCATCCTCGTTTGTTCCATCCTTCGTTCGTTCCATCCTCGCAGAATCTGTTACTTCCAAATGCGGGATGCGAAGTTCGTTTGTTCCATCCTTCGCTCGTTCCATCCTCGCGGAATTTGTTACTTCCAAGGCAGGATGCGAAGTTCGTTTGTTCCATCTTTCGTTTGTTCCATCCTTCGGGAATTTGCTTTCGATAGCGAGACACGAAGTTCGTTTGTTCCATCCTTCCTTTCTTCCATCTTTCGTTTCTTCCATCCTCGTTTGTTCCATCCTCCGAGAGTCTGCTTTTGATGGCGAGACACGAAGTTTGTTCGTTCCATCTTTCGTTTCTTCCATCCTCTGGGAATCTGCTATCTCCACGACTGAAGGATGGATGCTCATTTGTTTCATCCTAACTGTCAATTCCAGGATTCAAGCATCTACAGGGGAGTCAGAGGAAGAATTCCAAGGCAGGAGTGACTGGACAGATCAGGAGGGGGAAACTGGATACTCCCAGTCCTTGGGCGCAAAATCCAATAGGTACTGGATTTTGCGACCAGAACAAAAAGTTGTGCTGGTCGCATAATCCAGTACCTACTGGATTATGCGTTCAGGACAAAAAGTTGTCCTGGGCGCATATTCTAGTTGGTACTGGAATGTGCGACCAGGAATTTTCCTAGGTCTACTTTTGCCATTTTCCTTCTGGTGTCTGGAACATCTTTCGCCCTGAAATCATTATTGGTTCCTGAAACAGGATTTCATTGTGGTGGAATATCCTCCGAGTATCCGTTTCCGATGTCGGGACACGAAGTTCAAACCAGACTGTGAATTCCAAGGTTCAATCATCTGCCGAGGAATCAGGAAATGATTTTCAAGCCTCCAGATTGACTGGACAGGCTAGGAGGCTAAACTGGACAACTTCAGTCCTAGGGCGCAAAATCCAGTAGGTGCTGGATTTTGCGACCAGGACAAAAAGTTGTCCTGGGCGCAAAATCCAGTCCCAGCTGGATTATGCGACCAGGGATAAGTCTCCTGTCGCAATTCCAGCCTACCGGAGGGGAATTCATTAAATGCTGATTGTCTCCTGAAATTGTCCTAAGTCTTCGATTTGCGAGTCTTCCGAGCTATGAAATGAGGTTGAGTGCCTGATCGGAATCAGAAGGACGTCTCCTAGATTGATCTTTTGGGCTGGAGCTGTCGGGCCGAGAACGGACTTCTATGATTGAAGATGATCATGCCAAGAAATGACAGTCTCAATTGAGCTCCGCCTTGGTCGGAAGAAAAAACCTAGATAGACTTTGAAACGGGATTCCGGGCAGGAATTCCTTGAACGAGACTTCGGGATAGGCACTTCCGGACAGGATTTCGGTTTGGACCTCCGGGCTGGATTCCTGGACTGGTGTTTAGGAATGATTCCCTGCAGCGGGACACGGAGTCTAGGAACAAGACTGGAATTAAGCTTTATGCCGAGAACGGAGTGGGTTTATTACCTAGGTGTGAAAAGACAAAACCCCTCCCTAAGGATGGAAAAAACAAAACTCTCGCCTGGGGATAGTTTGGAACGGTCAGTTAGGGTTTAGGTCCTATGCAGGGGAAAATCTATGCATTCACTTCTCTTTCATATTGACGAGCGAGCCTAAGCTCCTGACATTATCCGTGCCGCGAAAATATTGTCGGATCAGAGTATGGGATTATCTGTAAGGATCCAGGCAATGTAAAATAAAGGGGGACCCAATTACTAATTGGGGTTGATGTTGTAAAGTGGTCACAACACTACCCAGCAGTCTTTTCTTTATTTTTAGAATGATGATTTTCTATTTTTCTGGAAATGAAGAGAACAGTTCATTCATTGTATGGCCTAGAAACCAAGCAGGATTTAAATAAAGCAAGGTTTAGAGTCATACGAGAATATATCATAAGGAACTAGCATTCTATTTTACAAATAAGCACCTTGTCCTTTATCTATCTTCTTAGTCAAACTTCTTCTAAAGCAATGTTGCATCAAAATTCATAAGTACAGTTTTGCAAGTAAGAGTATGAGGCTTTCCAAAAATGACACGGGAATACTCAACTGAGAATCAATGTTTCAAAAGACTGGCCCTAGGCAAAATGGAGTTATAGTCCATAGCCCATTATGTTTCTAGTCCAGCAGACATATATCGTGAATACTGGAGTTTCTTGAGCAAGAGTCTATCCCAAAAGTTGTGGTCCGAATGCTTGGGAGTGTGAGATAATTTAAATGTTTTCACAACTCTGTATGGAAATTATCTTTCGAGTTTTATCTTTTAGCCCCATAGGGAAAGAAAACTGAGTAGGGATCACACACGAGACGCTAACAATTGCAAAAATAGTAATGAAATAATATGGAGAGGCAGAGGCCATATTCTCTGCAGGAGACGATGGAGAAAACAAAGGTGATAGTGTGGTGATTCTGTTGAAGGTGGGAGGGCATTGGATGGTGATGGCCCAAAAGATGATGGTGATGATAATGATGATGACGATGATGATGATGTTGGCGTAGGTGAAGACAATGGTACCATAGAGGCCATAGCAGCCCAAGAATTTGGGTGTGGAAGAAAATCCCATTGTTGCTTCTCCTCATCCACCTCTGCCAAATTGCAGGGGATCATCATCATCAGCATTGCTGTGGGAAGGTCTGTATGAGAAATACGATATCTTCTAAATTTTAATATTTCTTCTTACAATCCAATGGCTTTATTAATTTTTAATTAAGATGGTCTATTTTTTGTAAACCGTAAATGATCAAGGAGAATAAAGAAATGCTATCCCAAGAACAAAGCCGTCTGATTGCTGGTTAATGGAGAGTATGAAAATAGTGATCATACACTATGGAGGTATACAACCAATGTTTTTCCTATTTATTTTCATGAGATATTACAGTATATGATGCCTACAAAACTATTCAATAATCCATTTATCCTGTACACATGAGCACTCCCATTACGATAAACAAAGACTACACTCTCTAGGACATTCAAACCTGGCTCTTAACTTGAACAAAAAAAAATGTGTCTGCCATGTAAGATTATCATGCTTACCATTGCCATCACCATTGGTACAAGGTCCACTTCCCTTAGTTGAAGGAGTACTCTCAGCAGCCTAAAAATGAGAGGCGATTTCTCCTATTCTCTTATTTTTTGTGGTTCTCTTTCCCTTTTCTTCCTACAATCTCTGTCCAAAAAGAATCCCCCCAAAATTCCTCAGCATTCCCAATATAAGAAGCTCCTGGAATGTAAACGGTAGAGAGAGAGATTATGGGCGGTGGATGATACGTGGCTCCCCACGAAATTATTTGGTGTCAAATTACCAAAATTCATCGGCATTCCCAATATAAGAAGCTCCTGGAATGTAAATGGTAGAGAGAGATTATGGGCGGTGGATGATACGTGGCTCCCCACGAAATTATTCGGTGTCAAATTAAGATGCAGTATTTGGCAAGTGAACCTTCAGATACCGAGCGCCTTCTGCCCTACTACTCCCTCAATCAATGGCACTTTATCAAGGCATTAAATTTTATCACATCCCAAATATACAATGGTTAGGAATTGAATAAATATATTTATTATTTGAATATTATTGTAAATTACCGAGTTGCACATATTTAGAAGGGGATAGTTTACAATGAGTTTTATATTGATATGATATTTTTATAATTTCTTAACTGGCTATTGAAATTTAGAAACAACATCAAACAATCTTATTTATATAGGGATATTGCATACTAATACACTTAGACGGGGTAAGAAAAGGAGTATAATTGTCTATCATTAACAAGGTAATTGAAATTTGGTGTTAAAAGAGGATTTTCTCAAAGAAATCATTTTAGACATGGTTTCACTTTATTGTCATGAAATAAAAATCTGAAGTAAATGAAATAGATCTTATATAGGATGTTGGAAGTGAAGTTTCTGATAATAAAATGTTTTTTTTTCGCCCATGTTGATTTGGTTGTGAATGAACCTCTTTGGTATATCTATGTGCACAATAGTGGTTGAGTAATACTAGGGGTATCTTATGTATTTTGAGCACCAAGGAGTGATTCCATAACACAATATAATCTCCAATCATAGATTGATTGAACAATTGCCGAGGCCATTTAGTAAGCATTTGGACTAAGGTCTTATTATAGAAATATAACTAGGAAATGTTCAAGTGGTTCTATGCATGGCCTTACATGCACTTGCAATTGGAGAGTTAACACTTTGGCAATCTTCCTCTTGGATCAACTGGTTCCTTCTCTCTCCTCCATGAGAGCTTGAGGCTTGCTTTTCAGGACATTTGAAGGCTGGATGTCCCACTTGGTTGCAATTGTAGCACCTTCCTGTGAAGACATTAGGACCTCTCCTTGGTCCACCAAATCTACCCCCTTCCATTGGGTCTCCTCCCTCTAAAGCCTCCTCTAGAACCTAATTTTCCACCTTGTTCTTGGGAACTAGATTCCCCTTGACTTCTTTGGGACTGATTTCTGCCTCTAAAACTGCCCCTACCTCTGAAATTTCTGCCACCTCTTCCTCTATTTTGCTGCTCACCTTTCCTCTTCAAGTTTTCTTCAGCCCTCAATGCCACTTGAAAGCATTTATCCACGGTTTCAGGGGTTAGTAGACTGATTTTATCTTGGTATTAAACCTCAAACCATTTAGATACTTTGCCACTTTACCTTTTTCATCCTCCATGTATCCACAACGAAGAGAGAACTTATGAAACTCCTCGGTGTAGGTGGCCACATCCAAATCTCTTTGCTTGAGATTTTGCATCTTCTTTTAGATCTGCACCTCATACTTTGATGGAAGGAATTAGGACTTGATCCTCTCCAACATTTTGCTCCATGAAAAGATCATGCTCTTCCCATTCTTTACCCTCTCACCTTGGGTGTAATTCCACCGTGTAAGGGCAACACCTTTGAGTTTAGTTTTTGCAAACTTAACCCTCTTGTTCTCAGGAACTTCTTTGTATTCAAAGTAGTTATTTAGGGCCTTAATCCACTCCATAACTCCATCAGCATTCATCTTGCCACTAAACATTGGAATCTCCATCCGAGCCTCTGAAGAATCTTTGCCAATTGCCCTGGTGGCTTCAAGGAAATGTTTTTGATCTGCAGGTACCTCTACCTCTTCTTGATCTTCTTCTTCCTCCTCTTTTTCTTCTTCTTCATCAGAACCTTCATCTATCCTCTTCCCTATCCTCAATGCCTTCAACTCTGCTTGGAGTGCTTCCTTGCCTCCACTTTTGATCTTTTCTTCCATCTCCTTGAACTTCTTAACCACCTCAGTGGTCATCCCTTTTGGAGGCATGTTGCTAGCCTCTCCTTCACTCTCCCCTGCTGACATATACCAAGTCTTACACAACCAACAACAGAATCTTTATTGGCTCTGATACCACTATGATGTAGAGGCACTAGGATAGATAGAGGATTCCACAAATTGACAAGGTTTTCTTCACACTCTAAAAACCAAATTCAAGGATCAACTTGCAAAAGTGGGAACAATAGTTAATATCTTTGAAACCATCATGGAAAGGTTGGTTTGACATGCCATGGGACCCATCCAGACCATTGGCAAAGGCTAAACAAACTTGGTTTTAGGACTTCCTTCTTTGACCCACTAAACTCCTTGTAGCCCTTGAAACATGAACAGTCAGCAATAATTTTCAACACATGCCTGCAAACTTAGATCTAAGACAATCTAGAGATACCCTTTTGTACTCCCCACAACATATTCCAAAATGAGTATGGGTTGTTTTGGACAATATGGTCCAACCTATAACCCTTCCTAGTGGCCTAGAGCCCCAATTAGGCCAAATTTACAAAGAGACCCCTATAAATTTCATGCACAGAACTCAATCAATGATTGGAGCACTTAGAACTCATGCCAAAACCAAGGATTTTGTGGGTTTTGAGTCTCCAAAATGGACTGCAACTGATTGGCCTTCTTCTGTTCCCTTTCTATGCTTCTATGCAACACCTAACACATGAAGATGTTAGGTTTATTCAACAAAGCCTCCTTCTGAGATCCCCTGCCCAAAGCTTGTCATAACATATTAAAATAGACAACAACAAGTCCATTTCACTGATCAGGAGTTAGTCAAACCAGTGGAATGGAGAGCAATATCATATTTTCTATCAGAAACCCTAAGTTAGGTTTTGGCAACCAGATTTTAGAAAGGTGCAGAGAATTCAAACACAAATAAGTTTCAAGACTTCTAACCACTTGTATTGAAGAGTTAACTCATACCTCTAGCATTTCACAAACTCTTGCCTTATGACACCTCCGTACAGGAACAGGGTACGGCCTGTAGCAGCGAATTACACAGAAATGGGCAGAAAACTGTGGTTTTATTGTTAATTCCTTCACCAAATGACTTCTCTCACAATGATCATGGGCAGGGCTTTAAGAAGCTTGCCATAACACCTTGGGACAGTTAGCGGGTAGTTGGGGTCGATGGGAAGGTGTGACAACCATCAAACTGCCCTGCTTTGTTTAGAAACTGCAACTGCCTTGTTTTAGAACTGCAACTGATTACAAGGTTTGTCATAGTTGCATTGATTGTTTTTAGACTTGACGACACCCTCACAATGTAATTAAACCTTTGACAAGGTCTAACACCCCTTGATACCTGCCAAAAGGCTTACAATGAATGATAATGTATGACTGTCCCTATTACAATATATGACTCTATGACTGCCTCTTGTAATCATGGCATAGTCCTTATTACAAACATGGGAAAATGGTCTTCAAGACCTTATTGAGTCAACAAGACAAAATAAACAACATGAAGACAAGACATAATCTTTATGGTCTCCTTGGTGCTCCTGCACCACATGTAAAGCTTCTCAGCTTTCCAAGAGGTAAGCATGTATCTCTTGACATAGTGGATGTTGTATGTAGACCAATTCCTCTTAGTAGTAAAGGAATTACAAACCTATGATAAGAGGTGAATGGTTGGTGTTCTTATTGGTGATAGAGGCCCATACAACTTCCACCATGTTACTGGGTTGTCTTGCCCCAAAGTCTCCTTATTTAACTTTGCCAAACAGTAAATTCATGTAGCCTCCAAATTTGGCAAGTTTGGTCCACTCATGTTGGATCAATTAAGCCTCCTCTGGATTGTACATCTTCTTGAGAACCTTCATGAAGCATCTTTTCACCTCCATGTAATCGATAGGGATAACTCTACCAGGCCCATGCACATGCCATTTTGAGTTCAGTTCATAGGCAGCCATATACAAAGGAGTGTTGATCTTCTCCCACCTTTGTTGAATTTATTCATTGTAGAACTACAAAGTAGGGTCTCTTTGTTATATAATGACATTCATTTGGCCAAGCATGTTATTGATGCATTCATATATCTCCAATGGCTTGGAGCATCAAAGTCCCCATATCTAATCACCATGAAAATTGGGGATATAATGAAGGTGATGTAATTGGCATCTCACCAAAAAGTGTTGCTCTTCACCACTTCTTTCACCCTCATCCTCTACTTTGTCTTGGACTCAGCCCACCAATTTGACTCTTGTGTCATGACTGTTGATTGGCCTAAATGTGTTTTTAGGACAAATGCATCGTGCAGGGCCAACACAGTATGGAAAAATTTGCATATGTGTGACAAACCTACCATTTAGTCTTTGGGGTTGAAAGGCTGACTCATTATCTATTCTAACTTAAGCCTAATTGTAAAAGCAAAAGGGAGAGACTAAGTTGCCGAGTACCTGTCTTTTGCTCTACGTGCCCAAACCGGAATGTATTGGGTTCGGATCTAGATCTAGGACGCCCGGGGGTTTGCCCAGGGTCTTGCCCGGGCTCTCGGGTACCTTGTGGGTTCTTCTACTCGGGGGGCTCGGGCAGGACCCTAGGCGACCCCAAGTGGACCTGGGCGGACCCACAGGGCGTCATCGCTAAAAAGCACTTAAAACATGTATTTTTTAAATTTTTTTGAAGTTTTTCAATGATTTAAAACTCCTCTACAACCCTAAAAAGGTCAATTGCAACTTATAACACACAAACATAAGCTTATTTCACTCCATTCATGCAAACAAAAGGGAGAAACTTCATTTTTTGTCTCCAAGCTGCCATTGGTGGTTGTTGAAGGTTGCTGCCTCTTTCTTCGAAAGTGAAGGCTAGGAGAGTGAAAGAACTACACCAAAGGGGAAGGAAAAGCTGCTCAAAGAAGATTTAGCTTCAAAGGTGAGTGAATCTTGTAATTTTTTCCAAGTTTTCATGAATTTTTTCAAGATTTTTTTTTTGTTTTTTAAAAGTTGTAGGGTTCTAAATTTATAATGTTTGTTTTGTTTTGTTGTATAATTTCATACATTATGGCTCGTAGTTCTAGTTCAGTTGGTCTTGTAGAGAAGTCGTTTAAAATTGATGGATCATCACCTCTTTGGCGACATACAACCATGATTGAACAAATACCTAGTGGTGGGGGTTATCTTTGGCGTTGTAGCCAATGTTTGAAAGAATATAAGAGCTCATATAGTCGAGTGAAAGCTCACTTATGTGTTATTCCCAACACAGGTATAAGAGTTTGTCGAGGGCCGAATAAAAAAGGGTTGCCAAAGAAACAAATATTGGAATATATCAAGGAACAAGAGGATGCTGACATGCTAAGTAATAGAGCAAAGGAAAGAGTACATCCTCTTTCCAAGAAAGGACCACAAAAATCTTTTGGTGACTTCACAGAACTGGCTGTCCCACATCCTTTCACGCCACCACCATCTTCTGGAGAAGACACTACTCAATCCCGTAAAAGAGGCCCATTGGAAAAAGCCTTCAAGAATGAGTCAAGGGACATTGCAGATGAAAGCATTGCTTGTTGCATTTAAACCAATGGGCTTCCTTTCAACCTTGTTAAATCACTATATTGGCGGGATATGGTGACCGCAATTGCCAAGGCACCTAATGATTATGTTAGTCCTGGGTATGAAAAGGTGCGCACCACCTTATTGGCCAAGGAAAAATCTTCCGGAGAGTTGTCATTGAGAGCAATCAAGGATACATGGCCTGAAATAGGAGTGTCGATCATTTTTGATGGATGGAAGGATTGCAAATATAGGCCACTAATTAGTGTCATTGTAGTGTCCCCTAAAGGGGCTATGTTTTTGAAAGTAGTTGATTGTGAGGGGCAAGTGGAGGATGTAAGCTTCATTGCCAATATCCTCATACAAGCCATCGACATGGTGGGCCCTAAAAACGTTGTCCAAGTTGTAACGGACAATGCTAAAAATTGTAGGGCAGTTGGTTCAATAGTGGAGGGTAGATATGGTCATATTTTTTGGACACCATGTGCCGTTCACTCTCTCAACTTGATAATGCAAAAGATTGGCACACAAATTGAGTGGGTGAAGGAAATCTACACAAAGGTCAAGGGGATTCAAATGTTTGTGACAAATCATCATATATCACAAGCCATCTTCAGGACCTTCTCCAAATTGGAGTTGCTGAAGGTAATTTTATTTTTATTTTTTACTTTTAGCATATTTAATATTTTTAAATTTTTGCTAAGTTGCTACTTTTTATTATTTAAATTTTAATTTAATTTTTTTACATGATGTTAGGTTGCCGAAACTTGTTTTGCATCACACAATCGTCTTGAGACAAATTGTGAAGGTGAAAGTAGCATTGAGTGCCATGGTCATTGACACTCTTTGGAGTGTATGGAGGCAATCACAAACAGAGAAAGCCCAAATAATCAAAGCATTGATCCTTGATGATGAGTGGTGGGCTCATGTGCAATATGTTTTGGATTTCACCAAGCTCATCATGAGTATCATTAGGTATGCAGATATTGATTGACCATGGTTGGGTGAGATTTATGATGGCATGGACTCCATGGTTGAAAAAATAAGGACCATAATAGAGGCCAAGGAGCAAGACCCCATAGAAGCATTTTTTAAAAGAGTGCAAAGGATCATTGTTGAGCGTTGGAACAAGATGACCACACCCTTGCATCTCTTAGCATTTGCTTTGTTTCCAAAGTATTATAGCAAAGAGATACTTTCCGTACTGAGGAGGGTGGCACCATATAGAGATAAAGAGGTTGCTATTGGGTACAAAACTACATTCAAAAGACTATGTCCAGATGGATATTTAGAGAGAATTGTCTCAGGTGAGTTTGGAAAGTTCATATCTTCAAAGAATCAAGATGCTTTTGCTCTTCGAGACAAGTACAAGAAAGATGCTCAAGAATAGTGGTACCTACATTCACCTTCAACCTCTTGCAATAAAAATTCTACCTCAAGTATGTATCTTTGTATTTTTTAAAATTAACTTCCTCATTTTCCTTTCCCTACTTTATATTATTTTTATTAATTTATATTTTATAATTTTATAATTGTAAATGTTATAAGTTTGTAACTTGTATGGTATGCAAAGTTAACAGGTTGCAAGTTCATCTTCAGCTGAGCAGAATTGGAGTACATACTCCTTTATCCACTTAGTTAAACGAAACCGATTGGGTGCAAAAAAGGCCGAGGATTTGGTCTTTGTGCACTCCAATTTGCATCTCTTGTCACATAAGAAACCTGATTACAATGAGGGGGTGACAAGAAATTGGGATCCAACTCATGAGTGTGCCGATTTAGATGCTACTGCTACACAACTTGTAGTAGTCTCTATCGATGAGGTCCATGAGGACCATGAGACTACACGACACAGACCTGGCTAGTGGGAGTGGTGTTCTAGCTGATTGTGCTTCAAATGATGTTGAACCACATGTTGACTGTAATGCTTTTGCTGAAGACCCATATGATGCTTATTGAACAATGAACATTGATTGTAATTTTCATTTTGTATTGACATTTGACTCTTTGAGAAACTCAGAAATCACTAAATTATGTCATATGAATTTCAATTCATGAGTATTTTGATTTTCCTTATTGCAAGTTATGAGGTATTTTGATATTTTATGTTGTTTATTTGCAATTATGAGTATTACTGTTTTTAAGTTTTAGTCTTAGAGTTTACTGTTTTAAATATAAATATAAATATTAAAAAATATATATATATATACACCATACCTGGGCAAAAAAAAATTGCCCTATCCGCGTACCCAAACCCCATATTTGTATCCGAACCCGTACCGGGACCGACAACTTAGTGACAAACAAATACTACCAAAAGATGACTGAAATGTAATTATATCAGCTCACATATACATCCAAAATCAATGTAAACATAACAAAGACATACCCGGATGAATAGATAGGCTCCTTTATTGAATTGTAGTTGGCTGATTACAAAATGATGAGGTCTGATATAAAAATCAGACTACACAGTCAATGTAAATGGAGTCCAAAGATGACTCAAAACATGTACAATAGATATCCAATGAAGTCACCACATGTGTCAACCAATAGATGATGAAAATCAATGAATGAATGAAGCCAAACAAGTCTGATTTCTGATCTGTAGGTGCTGATGCAAAGTCTGAAATCAAAACCCTAGCTGGAAAGTGCCAAAAATGCCTCCAAATGCTGGCCGCTAGGTCTAGGATTGGAGCGATTTGATCCAAGATGCCAAATATCATCAAATGCTATCAAAATATGCCATCAAACCCTCAAATATGAATCTGATATGAACCTGTAGATGTCTAATTATGCTGATTACAAACCAGTTTTCACAAATCATGTCCAAAAGTGCCTAACTATACCAATTTGTGAAATTGCCTATGCCTAGAAGTGGTGCGATTTGACCCAGCAAGCTTGTATACCTCAAATGATGCCAAAATATGATGATAACAACCTCTGAAACACAAATGCAGCCTGTTGTAACAAAAATAAGAACAACAAAAGATGATTCCAAGCCTCAAAAATGTCTCCAATTGAAGGGCGATCCACTTAGAAACCCTTGTATGGCATCAACACAAGAAAATATGATCACTTTGACCTCCGATCCGCCTTATTCTTCCTTAAATCTGCATACAAAACCTTCAAACCCTAGCTGGAAATGAAGTCTTCATGAAACCCTAGTTGTTTGAAGCCATATCTCCTCCAAAAACCTGCAGTTGTGCTCAATGATGAATTCTAAGTGAATTCATCTCTTATGGTGGAACAGGTTTTCGTCCAAACCACTAATATTCAAGGGTTTTCGTCCTTGAACAAGCTGAAAATCACTTACAGTCGAGAAAACTCTCACAAAGCAAAATACCAAATGATCAAGATATATCAAAAATGTTCCCAATGAGCTCCTTTTATACTTTTTAATTTGGGTGCCCAAATAAAGCATTATTTTATTATTTTTGAAGTCCATCGCCAAAAGAAAATAATATTTAATTATTTTCTTTTTATTTTATTTATTTTCGTCCAACTTGGACGTCCCACATTAAATAATAATAAAATAATATTATTTTATTATTTTTTCTCTTTTTCTCCCTTGAGCACCGATTTAGTGGAAAATAATATAATATTTTAATATTAAAATATAATATTTTAACTTTATCTCCAATATTTCATTTTTCCACCTCTTGGCATAATATTTAATTAATTTTCGTTTTTCTCCTCGGCTAAATATTTAATTAATTTTGATTTTCCCTAAATAGAATAGAATAGAATAGAATAGAATAGAATAGAATAGCTTTTAACGTCCATGAGGCAAAACATAGCCTAAGAGACAGCTACCCCATCAAATTTGCTTTTGTCTTGCCATTCTGCTTTTGTGCAAAGATATTATGAGCTCCCCCATCTTCACCAAAGCACTCTCAACAAAAAGATCATGCCAAGAAACCGCTGTTAGGATATCAGCATACTTTGCTCTGATGTTGGTGTAAGCGTCACATTCTAAAATAGTGTTTTTCTGATTCCACAGCCCCCGAGGTGCAGAAAGTACAAACTCTTTCTCCCCAAGTTTCTTTAGGTCTCCTCCACCTACCCGTCTCGCAACGGAGCTGATGAGAGTTAGTCCTAAGCTGATCGATCAAAATTTTAGCTCTCCAAGAGATATCTGCCCCAATATACGCTTTTTCTGAAAGATCACAAGCGGGATTAAACACCTCAAGATAATTGCTCTTCTTTCTCCCTAGAGAACCATCCCACATAGATTTATGGAATTTCTCTATGACATAGGTTTTAATTTCTTTTACATCCGTAGGGCATGCATTGAAATATATATTCCATTTTTTCATCCACTTACTATTTTGTTTCATCCATGATTTCTTTCTTTCCCTTATCACCTCGTTAAAGACAACCTTAGGCCACCGGCTAGTATCCATTTGCTCAATTCTTTTGAGGTACCTTAAGAGACGCACCATAGCAGTGGCTTCCATTGGAACAGCCCTTGTTTCAGCTAGCAGAATCTCATACGGAGTTGAAGTTTTCATCCTGAACTTGCTAATGATCATGTGCTTTTGGATTCTCTCAACGTGCTTCCACTTGGACTCTAACATGCTGCTTGCCCAAATCTCACACCCATAAAGAACCACCGGACTTACCAATAGCCCAAAAAGAGTCATAGTAGTTTTCCAGTCCCAAAGTTTAGCTGCTCTGCATCTGTTTTGAAGGGCATAACATGCTTTCCAACCTCCCAAAATTCTTTTCTTTCTACAAGTATCCTAGCTAAGCCTGTTGTTAAAGTCGATCCCAAGATATTTGTACTCCTTTACCTCTTCAAGAATGCCTCCCTCAAAGAAAAAAGTGTGATGGGCCTTTTTCTTTTTGTTGGAGAAAACCATGATCTTGGTCTTGCTAGTATTGACTTGCATACCAACAACTCCACAAAAGTGCTCAAGAGCATACAAGTGCTCTTGCAACCCCTGGGGGGACCTCGCTTCAAGATAAGGTCATCAACATATAAAAGGAGCCTAACCACATAACCCCCAAGTCTCACACCATCCCCACCTTGCAAGTTCAACCACTCTTCAAGCTTTTCAATGTATAAGCCAAAAAGAGTGGGAGATAAAGGGCACCCTTGTTTAACACCGATGTCGCTCCTGAAACTTTTTGAGATTTCAGCTGAAGTTCTAATTTTGACTTGAACCTTTTCATAGAGCCTATGGACAGCTGCTCTTAGATGAACTGGAATGTCAAGCTCCTTCATCCTTTCCCACAACTTATCTCTCGTGACCGTGCCAAATGCCTTTCTAAAGTCAACAAAATAGCAATAAGCTTCTTCCTTTTCCTCCCACACTTTTTCAATAATGTGTCTTAGTGTAACTCCATGATCTAAGGTGGAATGTTTAGGACTAAAGCTTGCCTGCCCTTTTGCTCTCTTACCCTGCTCTTTTGCCCATTTGCTGATTCTGCTTTCAACCATGCTACCAAACAATTTTGCAAATAGAGGATTGATCATGATGGTCCTATAATTGGAGGGATTGTTAGCATCACCACTCTTAAAAAAGGATATCGCTAGGCTAGTGATCCAGTCACTCGGGAAGCCCTGCTGGATGATGTTGTTGAAAATCTTGGTAATGTGAGGCGCGAGAGACTTCACCCCCCACTTGAGGAATTCAGCCTAGAGTTCAACTAAATCCTTAGCTTTCCCAATCCCCAACTTACCAATAACAAACTTCACCTCTTGCACAGTGAACAACTTAGTTGACGTGTTGATCAAGGGAGGGGGCATAATCTCAACTTCTTGCTCATATAGCTGCTTTGCATAATCAAACCATTGAATAGTCGTGATGTTGTTCTCAGTATGCTGCTTTTTAGGCTGAAGCTCCTTCCAAAATAACTTCGGATTATTCTTACCTAGGTAAATTAACTCCTCACGTCTAATGCTCATGAATTCAACTTTTTTCGCTTTTAAGATCTGCTTGTAACACTTTAGATTCAACTTCTCTTTGCCTGTTTTCTTCAGAGCTTTCCTTGCAATTTTACAATCCTCATCAAACCAACCATTTGTCGGAAAACAATTTGTTACCGACTTCCTATTTTTTGCTCTTTTACACTTCTCTAGTGCTTTGTGCATTATAGTGGTTAACTCATAATTGTCGAGATCTTGTGAACTAGCTTTCCCCTTACTGCAAGATTGTTCAATTGCTGCCTTGAAGGCATTTTGGTTTTCTTGAGTTAAGAGAATTCTGCCCTTATCCAGAGGTTGTTGAGGGGACTGCATTTTTTTTCAGTTGCTGTCTTTTTTCCAGCCAAGAAAACCTTAAAAAAATTGGCCTATGATCTGATTTTAACTCCCAACAATGATCACCAACCGTGATATCCTCAATCTTGTCAATCATGTTTTTTGAACAAATTGCATAATCCACAACACTTGCCTCGTTTAAAATATAAAAAATGATCTCCAAACTTTATTTTGCCAAGGAAAAATCATTTTTGCCACTAAAAACCCACTTTTTATTCTCCAAGCTTTAAGTTATTTGCCGATTTTCCTTTTTCCAAGCTTGAAGTCACTTTAGCTCAAAAAGGGGACATTACAAGTTCTCCCACCCAGAGATTGCTTGCCCTCAAGCAATCACAAGTACCAAATCTGCATTAGAATCAATCAATACCCGGATCCCAAATCCATCTAGGCTCACCATACATACTCAATGTGAAATAAGGAACATTTCTCATCATCATAACATCCATAATAATCGCACATACTTCCTCAAAGTTGTTGGTGCAAAAGATCCTGGGACCGCTTCTGCTGTCATAAACTGATGCATACTCATCATTACTCAACCTCTAAGTGCTGTAGTGACAATCCCATGTACACAAATCCATGAAATCAACTACACTCATCAATGTAAACTCTGAAAATTTCATGATCAACAATGTAGAAAGCCATCTCTCATCAATGCATGAAGTAGTGAACCATGAATTAGGGCTAGAACATCCATGCCCTCATGCTTATATCCATTCCAAACCCAAACAAGTGACTCCATGACACTTGTCACAAATCCCTGAAGTGGGGCAGCCTCAAACTCTATCAAGGAATCATCAACATGATGTACCTGTACCTCACCATGAATCAACTCCTCAAGCTCTCTATGAATGGTCAGAGGCTCAACCAAATCTGAAACACTTATGTCTCCTTCATGTGTAGGCAAAACACTAGTGGCTGATCCACTAAGTGAGTGATCAAGCTCCAAACCTTCTTCCATTGGAAGAAATGGAGATCTAAGATATGACTCCCTTTGTTGCCTTGCTTGGTCTAGTTGATTGCAATGTTCCTTGACCTCCTGTAGGTGTTGTCTTGCTTGGGTAACCAACAACTTTGCCTTCCTAGCTCTTTGTACCCATCCATCACACATGTCTTGAGTCTTCTTGACGTCCTCCATGGTATGATGTACAAAATCAGAATTGTTGTGGCTTGAATCTTCAACATACTCCTCATGCTTAACACCCAAAACTTGAGTGCCATCATTAGGAGACTCGTCCACCTCATTTTTCTCGTGTAAAGTGGCTACTATCTCATAATTATGTGAGGAAATAGGACTTCTATCACAAAACGAAAAATTAGAATTGCTTTCATACCCTTGTGTGATTTCCTCAACATCCTCAAACACTTCTTCCTTTGCCAAATATTCTCGCACAAGTGCAGATCCAAAAGGTGTACCAAGCTCAACTATTCCATCATCCTCTATGCATTTCTGGTTATGAACCTGCAGCTGGATTATCCTCTACTTGCTGATTATTACGTTGTCCTGTCCTTCTACTATAGTGATACCTGTGTCGACCAACTTTCGGTGGCTGTACAACCCAATAGATTGGCAAGATCTAAGCTCTAATACCACTGTAAGAACCCTGTCTTATCTAAACCAAATTTTTTTGCTCGCTGTCCTGAATTTTCTGATTTGACTTTCTTGCAATCCACTTAGGGTTTTCAAATTTCGTTTTCACCAATGTGTTAGCAATATAGTAAAGATGGAAAGGTTGCAATATGACAAACAAATACTACCAAAAGATGACTGAAATGTAATTATATCAGCTCACATATACATCCAAAATCAATGCACACATAACAAAGACATACCCGGATGAATAGATAGGCTCCTTTATTGAATTGTAGTTGGTTGATTACAAAATGATGAGGTCTGATATGAAAATCAGACTACACAATCAATGTAAATGGAGTCCAAAGATGACTCAAAACTTGTACAATAGATATCCAATGAAGTCACCACATGTGCCAACCAATAGATGATGAAAATCAATGAATGAATGAAGCCAAACAAGTCTGATTTCTGATCTGTAAGTGCTGATGCAAAGTCTGAAATCAAAACCCTAGCTGGAAAGTGCCAAAAATGCCTCCAAATGCTGGCCGCTAGGTATAGGATTGAAGTGATTTGATCCAAGATGCCAAATATCTGGAGATGAAGTCTTCATGAAACCCTAGTTGTTTGAAGCCATATCTCCTCCAAAAACCTGCAATTGTGCTCAATGATGAATTCTATATGAATTCATCTGTTATGGTGGAACGGGTTTTTGTCCAAACCACTAATATTTAAGGGTTTTCGTCCTTGAACAAGATGAAAATCTGTCATGTGCCCAATTCCGGAGTGATGTTATATGGAGATATTTGGTTAGCCTATCATCTATTCCCGTAGGCTAATGGATTGGTAAGGGAATAATTGGCTAGTTGAGTTGGCTTCTACACATGGAGATTTGGAAAGTTAGCTTAACTAGTATATTTGAGCTATATGGAAAATGCAATATTAAGATTGTATTTTCATTCATTTGAATTTGAATTTGAATTTGATAAATAAGGAGGGAAAATGAAATCTTTAATTACATTTTCTCTAATCCATTTTGTATGGAGATGTTGTAATTATGGATAGCTCCAGGTAGGACCTATTTATGAAAGATCATTGACAAGTCAAAATGGGCCCAATTCAAATTTAATATCAAGCTTTATGGATCGATGCATGAAGGATATTCAATTTTTTTTCATTTGAGCCTTGTTTATGGAGCCAACGGCTATGCTGGAGGAGGTTCAATTTGCATTGAGGAGTGCAAAGTCCCATTCGCTAAGTAGAAGACATTTAAAATTGCAAGTGTGTGGTACCAACGGCCTAGAGGGGAGTGATCAAGAAGTTGAAATCATTTAATTTGTTTGATAGCTATTTTAAATGCAATACACCCTTGCAAGGAGTGGTGGCGATCATGCATGGAGCGGCTATATGAGGTATATTGTTTGATATTTTAAATGCAAGCATCCTTATATGAAGTGGCGGCGGCTAAGGAAAGGTCCATTTTAAATACAAATTCTCTCATTCAATGCATTAGTATAAGCAAGAAAGAGGATCGATGGGAGGTTAGAAGGAAATTAAATGCAAAACAAAGACAAAATTAAATGTTTATTGCTGGCCGTCCAAAAATAGAGATGATTTTAAATGCAAACTTCTTTATTAAATGCCATTCACTCAAGCATGGAAAGGATCGATGGTTGTTTAAAGGTTTTTAAATGCAATGCAAATACAAAATTAAATGCCTTTATCTGATTGCCCAAGCAAAGAGGAAGATTTTAAATGATTTTCAAGACAAAATTCAATGCATGAGCTCAATTGTCTAATTCAAAAGAATCGATCCATAGAGGAGGAGCAAAATTCATTTAAAATAATTGAAGATTGTTTTAAATGAAAGCATTTGTAATGAAGATCATTCAATATTGTTCCAATTTTTTGATTTTCATTGATGGATTTCAAAATGCATTCCAAAATTGCCAAGAGGATGGACATCAAAGCTTGAGGAGTTTAAATAGATGACTTGAACTTCATTTTGCAACTTTTGATCTTAGGGTAAGCTTTTGCATTTTATCTATTTTAGCTGGAAATTGCATTTTCTAGTTATTTTCTTCAAGGAGATGATCCCTTGAATGTTGTGGTGATGATCCCATAATAATTTATGAGATGTCATACAGACTTCATCATTGGATTACATTTGTAGGTTATTTGAAGAGTTTGGAAGTGATATTGATATCCATTTGAAGCTCTTGGTGTAGAGGATTGACTACTAAGGTAGTTTAGTGAATTTGGATTATATTTTGGATGGTATTTTCATATTTTGCAGGGTCTGATTTTGTAACAACAGGGTCTGATTTTTATAACAGCAACTTTACATTGGAATTTCAGGGCTTTTTAGGTGAATTGGATCAAGGGTTCGAAGATTGAAGAGTTGTGCTTGATAGAAGACATTCCTATGCATCCATAGAATGCATTTGGAGGAGACATTTCATGATATTTCATTGTAAACCCTTGGCTGGGCAAAAAGTACACTTTCAGCAGTCATATCAGCATACAGAAAGTTTATATCAGAATTTTATTGAAGCTCTTTCAAGGGTGTTTTGTGTCCATTTGATAGCCATCATCATTCTAGAGGCTTTGGGCTATATTTGTATGCAAAGTTTGATGTATTTGGGCTTCAAATTGATTTGTAATTAAGTCTGATATAAAATCAGACATGGACTGAAATAAATTCCAGCCACTTGACATTTCATGTTTCATTTATTTGTTGGTTTCATATATGCAAAGTTGATGTGAGTTTGATGTGCTACAATTCCTTGTTCATTTGGTGAAGTTATTTAATTGAAGTGTGCAAAAAATCTTATCTAAATTTGCAAAAAATTTCAGTCATTTCTAGAAGGGTATTTTACAGTGGTGTCAGAGCTTGGATCCTTCCAGTCTATGGGTTATGAGCTTCATCATTGATCCTTTGCCTTATCATTATAGAAGAACAGGTACAATGGGAGATAGAAGGCAATATAATCCACAAGAGGACATGGATAACATGTTAAGAGATATGGTTAATAATCAACGTGAAATGGCAGCTCAACATCGTGAGGCAACTGAACAACAAAGGCAAACAAATGCAAATATTGAAAGGATGTTTCAAGCTATGATGGGTAACAGAAATAACAATGCCGGTAATGAAAACAATCAAGATGCGGCTAGTATAGCTGGAAGATCACCAACACATGCTAGGAGGGCAAAAACACCAACAGTTGAGAGACCTATGTAGCCTATTTTCCTTCCTAGGGAAGATGTAGAAGAAGAGGTATAGCCACAAGATGAAGGAGAGGATGTTCCATTTGAGGAGAATGTTATATCTTTGGTTGAAGAGTATGATTCACTTCTTAAACATGTAAGGAATAGAATCAATTTCAATAACTACATGAGTCAAAAAAGAGAAGATCAAAAGGGTAGAGTGAATCAGCCAAGGCAAAGAAGAGCTCAACCTACACAACCAAAAGAATATAAGGATGCATTGAACAAAATTCCTCTTCCTAGTTTTGATGGTAGTGGCAAGCTAAGTGCTAGGGCATGGGTGAATAAATTGGATACCTTTCTTACACTCAAACCCATGAGTGAAGAAAAGGCTATACATTTTGCTACTATGCATTTGGAAGGTCTTGCATATGAGTGGTGGCATCATGTTTTAGTTTCACAACATCATAACAGGATTACTTCATATGATGAGTTTGTTCAAAAATTCATTAACAGGTTTGATCGCAAGGATATAGAGGTCTACTACCGTGAGCTTGCACAGTTGAAACAAACAGCTAGAGTTGAGGCCTATGTGAATGAATTTCAAAAGATTGCGGTCATGGTTCCTGATATGTCAGATAGGAGAGTCACAATGTTGTTTGTGGAAGGGTTGAATGATAGGATTAAGGGGTTGGTTAAGGTCCATAAGCCGACTACTCTTGAGGAAGCCATTGATTTAGCACTTGATCTGGATACTACTCCTACATTCACTCCAAAGAAAAGTTTCTACAAAGGCACAGGTTCTAATCAGAGGAGATCATTTTAGCCTAAGCCTAATTCTTCAACAATAGAGAAAGATGAATTGAGAAGGAAGAAGCTATTGTTTTCTTGCAAGCAACCATGGGAGCTAGGACATAGATGCCTTGGAAAAGGCAAAGCTCATCTTATTAAGGTGTTATCAGACGATGATAGTAATTCACAGGATGATACAGGTTCATGCCATGATGATGATAAACTTATTTTGGAACCAGAATCTAATGATATTAGTAATCCCATCACTATTGCTACTATTTCAGGAGTTCCTAAATACCATGCATTCAAGATCAAAGGAGTTATTAATGGACAAAGGGTTACATGTTTAGTGGATAGTGGTGCTACACATAATTTCATTGATGAGGGTTTGGTCTTGAGTCGTGGATTACAAGCAGAGGAATTTGAGGGATTCACAGTTGTTGTAGCCGACGGTTTCACTATTAGTTGTCAAAAGAGGGTACCACAATTGAGTATACAGATGGGTGATTACACTTTGACAGATGACTTCTATATGGTAGGACTTTCAGGAATTGATGTGGTACTTCTATATGGGCAGGTACATTCAGGATTTGAGGAAGATGGAGATAGAATTTATGCATAATGGAAAGAAGGTAATATTGAGAGCCATATCAGATGGTAATGCTAGGGTCATTTCAGCTAGGCATATGGAGACTTTGTTTGGACACAATGATATTGCATGGGCAGCCCAAGTTGAAATAACTTCTAAGCCTTCTTCCAATGGTGAGTATCATGTGGACATCCAATCAGTTTTGGATAAGCACAGTAAGGTATTTGGTGACATTCGTCCAGGTAGACCACCAGACCGTGGATTTGAGCATGTGATTGAGTTAGAGGATGGAACCAAGCCCATCAACATTGCACCATATCATCATCTTAGGCACTTCAAGGTTGATATTGAGAAGATTATTAAGGAGTTGATAGATATGGGACACATTCGGCCATCATCTAGTCCTTTTTCTTCTTTAGTTGTATTGGTAAAAAAAAAAGGATGGGACTATGCGGATGTGTATTGATTATAGAGCTTTGAACAAGAGAACAATAAAAAATAGGTATCCTATACCCAGGATCGATGAATTGCTTGATGAGTTACATGAGGTAGTGTACTTTTCTAAGATTGATCTTCGTTCAGGCTATCATCAGATTCGTGTTCGTGAGGACATTCCTAAGACATTTTTCAGATGTCACTACGGACACTATGAGTTCGTTGTGATGCCCTTTGGTCTTACTAATGCACCTGCTACATTTTAGTCTTGTATGAATCATGTTTTCAACAAGCAGTTGTGTAAGTTTTTATTAGTTTTCTTTGATGATATTTTGATCTCTAGTAAGACTTGGGAGGAGCATCTCCAACATCTTGAGGAGGTACTTGGAGTCATGGAGTTACAGTCATTGTATGCCAAGATGTCCAAGTGTGATTTTGGGATGAAGGAGATTCTTTATCTAGGGCATATGATCAGTGCTGATGGAGTTCGAGTTCAGGATGAGAAGATCAAGTCTATTCAGGAGTTGCCAATTCCAAGGAACATTTCAGAGTTGAGAGATTTCTTAGGGCTTTGTAGCTACTACTAGAGGTTTGTTAGAGGGTTTTCATAGTTGGCAGCACCATTGACAGATCTCACTAAGAAAGGAGCTTTCTTTTGGTTAGAGGCAGCACAGATAGCATTTGATCATCTCAAGGAGATTATGAGTACTACTCCAGTGTTGGCACTACTAGATTTTACACAGTCTTTTGTCTTAAAGTGTGATGCATTAGGAGAACGTATTGGGGTTGTGTTAATGCAGAATAGGCATCCCATTGCATATGAGAGCAGGAAATTGAGAGATGTGGAATGCCTATATTTCACCTGTGACAAGGAGATGCTAGCCATTATGCATGCATTGGCTAAGTTTCGTCAGTACTTGGTAGGTGCTGAGTTTGTGGTAAGGACTGACCACAATAGTTTGAAATACTTCTTGGAACAAAAGGATTTGAATGAGAGACAACAAAAATGGGTCTCTAAGATACAGGCATATGACTTTGATATTGAGTTTGTGAAGGGAAAGAAAACAATTGTTGCTGATGCACTTTCTAGGAGGCCTACTATTTGTTCCTTGAGTGAAATTTCAGCTGATTGGAAATCTCAACTTTTAGTTGAGTATTCCAAATCTACCTTTGCATGCGAGATCATGGATGGTATTATACAGGATGACAGGTACAAGGTGATTGATGATGTGATTTATTATAAGGACAGGATATTTTTGGTACCTGAGTCAAAGCTCAAACAATAGATTTTGAGAGCCGTTCATGACACACCTCTAGTAGGACATCCAGGGTTTTTCAAAACCTATAGACAGATTCGTGAGAGATTCTCTTGGAAGGGTCTCAAGGATGATGTTCTACAACATGTTAGAGTGTTTGACTTGTCAGCAGAACAAGTCTGAGCATACTTTTCCTGCCGGTCTACTTCAGCCATTGCCTATTCCTGAGCAGAAGTGGGAGAGTATCTCTATGGATTTTATCACAGGTTTTCAAAGGTACATGGTAGAGATTGGATATATGTAGTTGTTGATAGATTAACAAAATATGCACATTTCTATTCTATTGCAGCGGATTATTCAGCTTTATAGGTTGCAGAATTATTCTTTAGAGAAGTGTTTCGTTTGCATGGCCTAGCGAAGACTACTGTGAGTGATCGGGATAGTAGATTCATTGGTATGTTTTGGAGAGAGCTATTTTGACTTACAGGTACAAAGTTGACACCGAGCACTAGTTATCATCCTCAAACAGATGGTCAGATAGAGATTGTGAATAAGTGGGTTGAGGGTTATCTTCGCAATTATGTTGCGAGTCATCAGCGTGCTTGGGTGAGATGGTTGTACCTTGGTGAGTATTGCTACAATACCACCTATCATATGTCCATTGGCATGACTCCATTTCGAGCACTATATGGGTATGATGCATTATCTTTTGTTGATTTGGCTTTTGATGATAGTAGAGCTTCTAGAGCTAAGGAGATGATGCAGGACACACAGGATATCCTTAGAGTTCTTAGGAATAATACTCAGCATGCTCAAAATCAGCAGAAAATGTATGCAGACAGGCTTAGAGTGGAGAGATCTTTTGAGAGAGATGACTTGGTTTTCTTGCGCTTACAGCCATACAGACAGAGCTCATTGAAGAAAAGTGGTGCAGAAAAACTCAAGCCAAGATTCTATGGGCCTTACAGGATCATCATGAGAGTTGGAGAAGTAGCATACGAGTTGGAGCTACCATCAGGAAGACGCATTCATAATGTTTTTCATGTTTCATGCCTCAAAAAGGCATTGGGTCAGCATGTGGTTTCTTCCATTGATCTTCCACCTCTTGATGAAGAGGGTATGTTGATACTTGAGCTAGATAGCATTGTGGACATGAGAGAGAGGAGATTGAGGAGCCGAATCATCAGGGAGTATTTGGTGCGTTGGAAAGGTTTGCCATTAGAGGATGCTACATGGGAAGGTGAGAAGATTTTAGAGCATCCCAATCTTCGATTGCTTGAGGACAAGCAATCCTGGGAAGGGAGGACTGTCATGTCCCCAATTCTAGAGTGATGTTATATGGAGATATTTGGTTAGCCTATCATCTATTCTCGTAGGCTAATGGATTGGTAAGGGAATAATTGGCTAGTTGAGTTGGCTTTTACACATCGAGATTTGGAAAGTTAGCTTAACTAGTATGTTTGAGCTATGTGGAAAATGCAATATTAAGATTGTATTTCCATTCATTTGAATTTGAATTTGAATTTGATAAATAAGGAGGGAAAATGAAATCTTTAATTACATTTTCTCTAATCTATTTTGTATGGAGATGTAATTATGGATAGCTCCAGGTAGGACCTATTTATGAAAAATTATTGACAAGTCAAAATGGGCCCAATTCAAATTTAATATCAAGCTTTATGGATCAATGCATGAAGGATATTCAATTTTATTTCATTTGAGCCTTGTTTATGGAGCCAATGGCTATACTGGAGGAGGTTCGATTTGCATTGAGGAGTGCAAAGTCCCATTCGCCAAGTAGAAGACATTTAAAATTGCAAGTGTGTGGTACCAAAGGCCTAGAGGGGAGCGATCAAGAAGTTGAAATCATTTAATTTGTTTGATAGCTATTTTAAATGCAATACACCCTTGCAAGGAGTGGCGGCAATCATGCATGGAGCGGCTATATGAGGTATATTGTTTGATATTTTAAATGCAAGCATCCTTATATGAAGTGGCAGCGGCTAAGGAAAGGTCCATTTTAAATACAAATTCTCTCATCCAATGCATTAGTATAAGCAAGAAAGAGGATCAATGAGAGGTTAGAAGGAAATTAAATGCAAAACAAAGACAAAATTAAATGTTTATTGTTGGCCGTCCAAGAATAGAGATGATTTTAAATGCAAACTTCTTTATTAAATACCATTCGCTCAAGCATGGAAAGGATCGATGGTTGTTTAAAGGTTTTTAAATGCAATGCAAATACAAAATTAAATGCCTTTAGCTGATTGCCTAAGCAAAGAGGAAGATTTTAAATGATTTTCAAGACAAAATTCAATGCATGAACTCAATTGTCTAATCCAAGAGAATTGATCCATAGAGGAGGAGCAAAATTCATTTAAAATAATTGAAGATTGTTTTAAATGAAAGCATTTGTAATGAAGATCATTCAATATTGTTCCAATTCTTTGATTTTCATTGATGGATTTCAAAATGCATTCCAAAATTGCCAAGAGGATGGACATCAAAGCTTGAGGAGTTTAAATAGATGACTTGAGCTTCATTTTGCAACTTTTGATCTTATGGTAAGCTTTTGCATTTTATTTATTTTAGCTGGAAATTGCATTTTCTAGTTATTTTCTTCAAGGAGATGATCCCTTGAATGTTGTGGTGATGATCCCATAATAATTTATGAGATGTCATACAGATTTCATCATTGGATTACATTTGCAGGTTATTTGAAGAGTTTGGAAGTGATATTGATATCCATTTGAAGCTCTTGGTGTAGAGGATTGACTACTAAGGTAGTTTAGTGAATTTGGAGTACATTTTGGATGGTATTTTCATATTTTGCAGGGTCTGATTTTGCAACAGTAGGGTCTAATTTTTATAATAGTGACTTTACAGTAGAATTTCAAGGTGTTTTAGGTGGATTTGATCAAGGGTTTGAAGATTGAAGAGTTGTGCTTGATAGAAGACATTCCTATGCATCCATAGAATGCATTTGGAGGAGACATTTCATGATATTTCATTGTAAACCCTTGGCTGGGCAAAAAGTACACTTTCAGCAGTCATATCAGCATACAGAAAGTTTATATCAGAATTTTATTGAAGCTCTTTCAAGGGTGTTTTGTGTCCATTTGATAGCCATCATCATTCTAGAGGCTTTGGGCTATAGTTGTATGCAAAGTTTGATGTATTTGGGCTTCAAATTGATTTGTAATTAAGTCTGATATAAAATTAGACATGGACTGAAATAAATTCCAGCCACTTGACATTTCATGTTTCATTTATTTGTTGGTTTCATATATGCAAAGTTGATGTGAGTTTGATGTGCTACAATTCCTTATTCATTTGGTGAAGTTATTTAATTGAAGTGTGCAAAAAATCTTATCTAAATTTGCAAAAAATTTCAGTCATTTCTAGAAGGGTATTTTACAAAATCACTTACAACCAAGAGAAAACTCTCACAAAGCAAAATACCAAATGATCAAGATATATAAAAAATGCTCTCAATGACCTCCTTTTATACTTTCAATTTGGGTGCCCAAATAAAGCATTATTTTATTATTTTTGAAGTCCACCGCAAAAAAAAAATATTTAATTATTTTCTTTTTATTTTATTTATTTTCCTCCAACTTGGATGTCCCACATTAAATAATAATAAAATAATATTATTTTATTATTTTTTCTTTTTCTCCCTTGAGCACCGATTTAGTGGAAAATAATATAGTATTTTAACTTTATCTCCAATATTTCATTTTTCCACCTCTTGGCATAATATTTAATTAATTTTTGTTTTTCTCCTTGGCTAAATATTTAATTAATTTTGATTTTTCCATAAATATTTTAAAATATAAAAAATAATCTCCAAACTTTATTTTTCCAAGGAAAAATCATTTTTGCCACTAAAAACCCACTTTCCACTCTCCAAGCTTTAAGTTATTTGCCGATTTTCCCTTTTCTAAGCTTGAAGTCACTTTAGCTCAAAAAGGGGACATTACATCTTGTTTATTTTTAAATCAATTTTGACTTTTTCAAAATTACCACAAAAATACCAAAAGTCATTTGATAGCTTTGTTTCATTAATAAAAAATAGTTGAAGCCATAAAAATCAATGTTCCATTCTCCAAGATTCAACTTCGTCATTCCCTTACCAGATGAATTAACCTATGGGAATGGTGAATAGGCTCTCTCCTCACTAGGTGATTGTTGTCACATAGATTTGCACCTAGTGTTGAAGGCATTTAGGGCTCCAACAATCTAGTGAAACATTGAGATGACCTTCAGGTGTGGGACTCTTCAGGGAAGCGAAATCTCCAGAGAGGTTGGTTCTTTTGCTGAATATGAGATTCAGGGATCCTAAGACTAAACCTAATCTATCCACCTGTTTAGGAAAAGAGGAAGAGGGAGTAAAATTGAAAGTAAAGGGAGGTGATACACTAGGTTTGAATATGAATAGGCCCTCTAAACAACCATTTATGCACAGAATAACAATATCTAACAGAGCAACATACACAAATCATGAACTACTTGCAGAGGTAAGAGAAACTAAATGAAATCCAAGAGGAAAAATGCATTCACAGATGGAGATCAAACAAAAAAAATACATAGAACAAAGAACCATTCATGAGAAGGTAAAATCTGATTTCTATTATTAAAGACTTGGCACGGTTACAATTGCAAGAGATATGGTTTGTAAAATTAGAAGCCAACCTGAATACATTACATTTCATGCTTTATATAGCATTTACAAAGGAGCGCCATTACCTACTGTAATGAATGCGTCCATGGGCCTATTAGAGATATTTCCTCTTCAGAAGGGATGTCTATCTGCAAGAATTCATTGTAGAAAATATCTGGATCCATCGAGCAGCTGGAAGATATTTTGAGTCTTCAATGTGAGTAGCTAATTCACCATTTGCAACAATGAATGCAACAAATATCCTGAAGGGGCAGCTGAGGGATATTTGGGTCCGCATTGATGGCGTATGAGACAAAATTTCTTTAATTTCCCTGAGCAAAGCCTTTACAACACTTTAAATCTTTAGATTTTTGAGTCTCTGTGTCTTCATCAGCTCCCAATCCGTTGAAATTTCGATCTCTGAAATACTCTGTCAGCCGAGTTCGTTTGCTTCCTGGATTGGCAAGATTTCTCGCCTTTGGGATGCCTGAGAGACCCTTTTGAATCTCAACCGTGGATGGATCCGCCTTTAGAATCAATGACCATCGCTTCCCCTTTTGATTTGGCGCTGAGGCTCGCAAGCCTTATTCTCCTTTTAGGGAATCAGCTACGTGTCAACATCTCGCAGTAGCGCAGAGAATCTTCCTTGCAAACAAGATTATCCTGCAACAATGCGCTACCAGCCGATCTTCAATTGCTGCGACCCCACTGTTTCAATCCCTCGACACCTGGCGCCATCTCCTTCGTTCAACTAAATCATCAATATATGGCCATAGGCCACGATATGCTTTACACTTGTTTTCATCTCGTAGCCGCGCAGTGCAAATATGATGTCATTTTCATGAGTTCGTGAGCTTGCGATAGCTTGCCAAATGGCACTTGTGGACCTTTATAAAGACATAAGACTAGAACCATACGGCTTAACAGGTTACAAACACCACCTTAGATCCTTCGTCGACTCGCTAAAGCCGTTTGGAAAGTCCCGCAAAGGATGGAGTCTCAGTGAGGAGCCTGCGTGGAACACACGTAGGACTCCGTGGAAGCTTGCAGCATTGTTGAAACATAAAATGAGGCCTGCCGAAGAAGGAAGCCTCAACGAAGGAAGATCACTTGTTGACTTAGCATCAAGTTGCACAACTTGGAGGTCCGTTTAAGCACATGCAATAAAAGTTTTTTTGAAAAGGGGGCAGCGCTAGGCTGAACGAGCATAAGGGGCTCAACTTCTTTAGATATTGATAGTTTGCGTCGAGCCGCCACGCGTTCCTTAGGGTCTTTGCGGAGATCGGGCCTTGGGCCTACATCGTTCGACCTTCCAGGAGGGAAGAAAGAAGAAAGAAAGCCCACCTCCCGAAAGTCCGAAACACTTAGCTAATTTACTTTGTCGGGCTTGGACACATGGCGAGCCGCCGCAAAGTTTTGAAGGCATTGTCTTTGCTCTGTGTAGAACTTGTGCTGCACCGACACATGGCGCACTTCAGAAACTGCCTGCCGCTGCCTTCGAAAGGAAGAAAAAAGGAAGAATGAACCCCCGATCTCTGGCAAAAATAACACTTAGCTGCGTTTGCAAGGGACAGGGTTGGAGTTCGGGACTTTGGGCTTGACAACGGTGAAGAGGTGAAGCCCAAACTCCGACATCTTGACAAGGCAGAAAAAACAAGGAAAACTCTGAATTTTCTGCAACTTAACCATTTTTTGATGTTTTTCCTTGTATCCTCAGGGGGAAAACACCTAAAGATTTTATGGATTTGGGCTATTTGGCTGGGAAGCAAAATAGGACAACATTTTGGCGACTTCTCAGGGGTGTTTGCCTGCTAAACACAATAGATCAGTAGCCTTAAGCATCCATTGGGCATAGAGTTCGAAAGAGGAACCAAAGAGTCAAGACAACTGAAATCTGCCTCCCAAAACACAAAAGAAGAATGCATGCATTCTCCTAATGACAATGCAGCCTATGCAAAAGCACTTGGGGAAAGGGAAACCTAAAACTGAAAGAAAACCTACTCTAATCCTAAGATAACAACAAGGAAATGACCTCAAACAAAGCCATTGACAGGTTTTGGAAAGTAACTGCTCTTTCTTAACAATTTACAATGTTTCTCATGCATGTGGGCAATTAAAAAGAGGTGGGGAAGGGATGGGCATATAACCAGATAATGATAAACTTCCCCAAGGACAAAGAAAACAGACCTGTCCACTTGCATTGATCAGAAATGTAGCTGCCTAAAAGTGGATAAGTGGGCTGATCTAGCCCTCTTTGATGCTCAACCTCATGCTTTGAAGTAAGCATGACAGGTAGGGTCTCCTTCTGATATTTCTCTAGTTGGGCCAAATCCCTGATAGGGCATCGGCATCCCATTGAAATGGTATGCAAGACATCATTGTTGCATTTATGTTCATGCTCTGATCCTACAACCTTTTGCTAGCTTGAATGCTCTATCTCTTGTATATCAACTAGAAATAAGGTTGCCTCCACCTTTTGATCATGATGCTCATGATTTTCTAAATTAGGCTCAAAAAATGAGCCATGCACATGCTCAATAGAGAAATCTTCCCCACCAAGATGCTGATATCCTTGTCAGATAAATCTTCAATTTGTTCTTCTCCATGTTTAATCTCCTCATCATTATTTTCAATAAAATATGGGAGCTCCTCAAACAGGTTTGTATTATTAGCCTCTGCACCTTCTATTGTAGGAATGCCTACTTGCATCTCCTCACATGCCAGCAGCTCACAATCATGTTCACTGCATCCATGTTGTTCTAGGTCCGTTGGCACCTGCCTGTCCTCATCCTCATTTTCAATGTGGCTGGGTAGTTCATGAAACAAGGCAGCATCATCCACCTCTGGAGTGATCTCTGTAACAGCTTCATCCTTAATACCCTCATCACTTGACTACAATTCCACTAGATTTTGTTCAAATTGTCTCTGCAGCTGAAGGTTTTCCCCATGCACTCTTTGCATTTCAATCTTGTTTGCTTGATTGGATGCATGAGAAAAAGCTTCAAAAGAACCAAAGTGTAGAGGATTCAACCCTTTATTTGAATTAACAGTACTCATAGGTACAATAGGTTCAAGCAATTCCACCACTGTGAGCATAGGAACAGGAAACTGTTCTTCATTAGTATCTTTTTTATCCACCTCTGTTACATTCCCTTCCACTGAACAATGAAATGTTGGTTATGTTGTTAGTTGTGTACAACTGCTTTCATGTGAATATGAATTTATTCGTTGAATAAGGTGTATAGTTATGTGAGAATGATTTTCTTTTATATGCAAATATTTTTCAATTATATGTGAGAATGGATGTATGGATATTATATATATAAATGTTCGTATCAAGGAAATGATCTAACCTTCATTAATTGTCGAAGTGTTGTAGGCAAATCAAGCGACAAGGAAAAAGGGGTATCAACAGGGAGAGGGTGGTTACGAGAATCGAAAAACAACAATATCGTCTAAGTCTAAATCTAGACGACTATATCATTGTAGCCTTGGCCAAGGCACATACATATACGTATACATTTGAAGTTGGTAAGAATTATTTCCTTATGTATATTAAATAATATATATTTTCAACTTACCTCATTAGGAGCGCTTAGTGGTGTGCGAGCTGGAGTCTTGTATGTAACTCCTCCAACACGCTTGCACACAAGAAGGAAACGTTCCTTCTTGCATGTGGATGGGGGAAGGAGTTGGCGGCCTATATTTCTTGGTGTTCATCCTTTTCATTCGCATTCTTTACTCAATCTTGAAACACAGCATTCGCAACCTTTTCAATAGAGCATTCGCAGGATTAGTGAGCTATTGATTGCATTCTTTGAGTGGCCTCGTTGTAATGTCCCCTTCTAGCACACTGAAATTTTCCACAAACTTGCACAATTTCCACTTAGTAACAGAGAACATTAGAATCTACTCAATCTTTATTTTAATAAAGAATCATTAAGACTATATTATGTAAGATCATATTCACATTATATTTCATATAATTCTTTTTTATCCTTATCCATTATAACATTCCTCATTAATAACTACATCCAAATATGTGTTATTCCTTTATATTATTGGTTCATGACATGTCTTGTGAGGGACTTATGGTAGGCTCTTACGTTAACCAGCTCTAGATCACCAAGTATGATTTCATTAAAGAAATAGTTCCATCTCTTACGGAGGCCCAAAGGCTTCACTCCCACACAGAGTTCTTCACCATTTGACTCGTGGGATTTCACTCACACACGGAGTACCTCATCCAGACGAGAGTCACCATCCGTAGAGCCAAATTAACTTTTACAAGTTCTTCCAGGCCCAAGGATTTCACCCACACACGGGGTTCCTCATCACTTGGTCGAGGGACTTATGTCCAGTCGAGAGATACCTGGGCTAAAATAAACTATTTCAACTACATCATACCTTAGAGGTGATAGAGGGGTTAAAGGGAGAGCCTGAGTCAGCTCCAAGCATGTCATAAACTTGTCTTTTTGTTCATTTCTCAAATGACATAATTGTTCTCATTATCCTTTACACAAGATGTCTTATATTAGGCATTGATTATTTTCATTAAGCCATTAAATACATTCATAGTTTGTCTAAGTTTAGTGCAGCATAATTGTACATATTAACTTGACAGTCATAATCAGAAATGTCAACATTATTGCATCCTATTATTAATCTGAAACATCTTAATCTATACACATACCCTATTCTTATTACGCTTCTATTATGCTATACATATGGCTTCATTCTATCATTTATATACATGATTCTATCACATTTATATCTATGTTTCATTCCCATATGTTTTCAGATTTCCTTATTCCTATATTTCTATCTATTCATATTATTATTCATGTTCTATATACATATTTCTACAGAATGGATATTTATACACCTAATGATGGTAATATATTTCAATCATTATTATGATTTTTAAGCAATCTTTACTATCTATATTCATATCATTATACTACAGCATTTGTATTGTTCAATCTATAAATATGGAAGAGTGCGTACCTGCTGATGATGCTTTTAAATCTGTATATTTCTCCTATGTCTTTCTTGGTGCCAACTCCTATTGAAATGATCGATGCTATGCCTGTTCCTTTATTTCCCACCGATGATCAATATATATATATGTTCTCAAGAGGGGAACATACCTCTTCATAATGAAGAGTCGCAACCCAATGAGACACGGCAACTATACTTTTAGTCATCGTTATATATGAACTGATCTTTTAAACTATAAAACATGATCGCTGACCTTTATTGTTTACGATTTGCCTTAGATTAATATAGGCACTTTGTTCTATTATACCCACTGCCTATGTTTCGTCCTTGTTCTTTAATCGCTGCCTATTATATTATTATGTTTATATTATATGATATATATAATATATTCTTTTATGGTATTCCTACTTATGATATATTTTATATCTGTATTTATATATTAATATTCACACATATAGTTATATTTATATAATATAATTATACTAATATGATTATTAGCATTTATAATTATATTTTCTATTTATAAATATAAATGAATGTATTATAATATAATATTCATATAATAATATTATCAATAACATACATACTGATTTCTATCATTTAAATTAACATTTTTACAAAGGCAACTTCACTATCTTTTAACATGATGTTTAAATCTTTAATTTAAACAACACCTTTTAACTTTGGAACATGACACTTGTCCCTGCAACTCAGAAATCCAAATCATATTTTCCTTGTGCGTGAGCTTCATACTCTTCTTACTTTGCCGAGTCAATATCATAGGAGTGATAACAAGAACCAGTCCGGCAAACCGAAATTGTCCTTGTAGTTGCTTATTCCTCAGCTTCGACTTGCAAAAGCTTAATCAGGCAAGACAATGGCTTCTTTCAATATATTATAGTTCATCATGCGGTGTATAGTAATGCATGATTTGGATGGCCGTAGCTGTTCATGAGTATAATTAATTCTGTTCTATTTTGCGATTTGTGCATGAATCTCCTAAATCCGTATGTATCTTTTAATTCCAAATCTTTGAAATCTGCAGAAGTAATTGTCTTCGTACCTATATATATATATATATATATTCTCATTGAGAGATTTGACTTCGATCACTAAGTTAAAGGATACCTTGCTGTCTAAATGTTTATATGCCGAATCTCTTAGAAATCTATAAGCATGTCAAGTGGATTATAGATGTTCGTCCAAACCTATAACCAAAAAGAAACATATGAAATAAAGTCAATATCGAGCAAGGGTGAATGCTGATGACACAATAGTGTCAGATATTTATTAGAAATCCTTGGCCAAGGTACGATGCAGTATAGGCATTTGTCAGCTATCAAGTACCAGATATACCACTGGTCAGAGTGATCTTTCTAGTTAGGAGGTACCTATAGGGAAAAGATTGATCGAGAGGTATAGGTTCTTGACACCAAGCTCAGAGGCATATTGATGTTATTAGATTCCTTGTTAATCACCCTTGTGAAGGGTCAGGTTTCTTTAGTTGAAGAAGCACGGGAGACCAGTTGGTCTTGGTTGGGTGGATAAAACCCTTGTTGATATTCCTTTTTCCAAAATCCAGAGGAGGATCTGCAAACAAATTAGCAGAAAGCTATTCAAGTTGTACTTTTGTTAATCTCTCTTCCCACCTTAATATTTGAATTTCATTGAAGGAAGTTAATTTACTTTGGATTATATGTATTCTATTAGAAAGATTATTTCAGCTGAAAATGAAAGTTAGTTGTAATATTTGAATTTTATTGCATTTGATACTATTTTCATAATAGTTAGTTATTCTTTCTGCTGATTTTCTGTTTGATGTAAGTTATAATTTGTTAAATATGAGTGGGTGTCACATATGGTATTAGAGCTGCCAGGTTCCACACTAAACCTTGGGGCTCATAATGCTTAGAATAGTGAAAATAGTTATTGATGTTTTCTTCAGGATGGTTTTGATAAGAAAAACATCCCGGAAAAAGATTCGTGACCCTATATCTATTCGACTATGGAAGATCAGACTTCGTTATGATTATTCAAGTTGTTCTCCTCCAGCAGATTCGGAAACAATAGCCGAAGTTTTGAAAAGACTTTGGAAAGAGAGAAGAGAATGGACAATCTCTGGAAAGGAGAAGGTGAAGGCCGCCATAATTGCAAACATAAACAAGACCAAATTTAAAGATCACACTAAACCAGAAACATCTGAAGGAGATCGAGTTCCGACTCCTGGATACAGACTTATCCCATTTTCAGAATTTAGTGATCAGGAGGAACCTATCACTGATGATGAAAAAGATTCAGAAAAATAATCACAGAAAGTGATGACCATTTTGTATTGAATTGAAATAAATCTATCACAGGGAGTGATGAAGATTTTGTATTATGCAATAAATCTATCACATGAAGTGATAGAAATTTTGTAATTATTAATGAATCTATCATAGGGAGTGATAGTCTTTTTCTTAAAATAAATTAATTTTTTTTTTGTGAACTATTTGTATTTGGCTTGATAATTTTATGCAAAAAGGAAGACTCCTTAATTCATTGTGAAAACTACTAGATGACAACCAACAATAACCAAAAACTAATTAAAACTCTTAATTTCTTCAGGAACTTCATTGGAATGGAAAATTCCAAAAATGAGTTTAGAGAAGATCAGGACAATAGTTCCATGGATAAACTGGATCAGATATTGAGTATGATGAAAGCAACTCAGGCTAGATTAGCCCACCTAGAGAAAAAAGTAGAAGGGCAATCTGAAGCTAAAGATGAGAGGTCTAAAAATCAAAGTGACCCGCATGAAGATAACTCAAAAACATTAAGTATGGGATACGAGAGAAGTAGACTAGCCGATGAGTTAGCCAAAGCTATGAAAAAGATAAAACCTCCTAAGTTCGAAGGCTCTACTTCGGGAGATGCTGCGGAGGCATGGTTGATAGAAATGGAAAAGTATTTTGAGCTTCGAGATTATTCTGATAACTCTAAATTAGCATGGGCAGCCTACCAGTTGGCAGGAGAAGCTGCCACATGGTGGGAAAACAAAAGGTCTGAAATGGGATTGGCAGTGGTTGATGTGTCATGGGATCAATTTGTGAAGATATTCCGCCAAAGATGGCTTCCACAGTTATTTTCTGATAAAAAACTGTTAGATTTTGAAAACGTCAAGCAGCGACCCCTAACTATCAATGAGTACTGGGAGAAATATACCCGTTTACTCAAGTATGTTCCACAATACTAGCAGGATGAAAACTTTCGAGTATCAAAGTTCATAATGGGGTTAAACAATCGTGTTGGAGGACCAGTAGATGTTTTGGCACCTTAGACTATGGATGAGGCTTACAAGAAAGCTGTTCGGCAAGAACAGAGATTGAAGAAAGATGATTCCTTCAGGGACAGGAAGCATAACAAGGGTAAGTAGGACCACTCAACAAAATTTCAAAAAGAAGGGGTACAAGAATAACCAGTTTAAAAAGAATAATTACAACTCTCGGAAGGAAGAAAACCACACTAGTAAAAGTACTGGAAAGAAGGGACCACCCGGAGGATGTTTCAATTGTGGAGGTGAGCACTACGCAAATCAGTGTCCCTCTATGAACCAGTAAGGACAGCAGCAATGGAAGCCTCTACCACCTCAACAGACCGTTTTTCAGCAAAGAATTCATGCAGCAGTTGACAATAGACAAGCAGAGTACTAGGTTGCTCCCATAGAAACTCCAGGTATGCTTTATGGTAACCCAATAACTATTTTAATAGACATTGGAGCCACATAATGTTTTATATCACTTGAGTTACTAGGAAGGTTCCCTAAAAGAATTGGGTATATGGCCAAATCGTGGATGGTTGAATATGTTAATCAGACGAGAGCTCGGGTAGAGCAATGTCTGTTTGAAGCCAAGATTGAATTTCCAGACTTCACTACAGAGGTCAACCTTTACGTAGCACCTTTGGGTTCCTATGATGTGATCATTGGAATGAATTGGTTGAAAGAACATAGGGCTAAGGTCGACTGTTATGCTAAGATAGTAGAATGTATGGATGATTCAGGGAACCTAGTGAGGATTCTAGGGAAACAACGAGAAGTTAAGGTGCGACAAATTTCGGCTATGCAGTTGAAAAGAAATAAAAGGAAAGGATGCAAATTGTTTGTAGTCAAGATGGAAGCGGTCAAGATGGAAGCGGTCAATGAAAGGACAGAGCATTCCCAGAATAGGAAGAGGAAAATGGGAATTGAAGATAAGGAAGAGACCTTTGCTGAAAAATACCCTTACCTTCGAGAATATCAAGATGTATTTCCTGAGGAACTACTTGTGTTACCACCTAGAAGAATATTTGATTTTGCCATTGATCTAGTACTAGGGGCCGAACCCGTTTCAAAAGTACCTTACCGTATGACCACCTCAGAGCTAGTGGAGCTAAAGGCACAGTTACAGGAATTACTGGATAAGGGCTTGATACGACCGAGTGTTTCACCATGGGGTGCCCCAGTGATTTTTGTTAAAAAGGAGGAGGGACTCTTCGTTTATGTATAGATTACCGAATATTAAATAAGCTCATCATCAAGAACAAATATCCCTTACCTCGAATAGATGATCTTTTTGATCAAATGAAAGGGGCTACAATATTCTCAAAAATAGATTTGAGGTCAGGATATCATCAGCTCAGGTTAAAAGAGGAAGACATTCATAAGACGGCATTCAGAACTAGATATGGACACTATGAGTTCACAGTTCTACCATTTAGACTCACCAGTGCCCTAGCCGCGTTCATGAATTTAATGAACATTGTTTTCAGAGATTGCCTGGATAAGTTTGTATTGGTATTCTTAGATGACATTCTTATCTACTCCAAAAATGAGGAAGAGCACTTTCAACACCTTCAAATAGTTCAACAGTTAAGTTGGCATAAACTATATGGAAAATTGTCAAAATGTACCTTCTTCCAGAAAGAGATACAATATTTGGGGCATATAATATCAGCTAAGGGAATTGTAGTGGATCCTACTAAGATCAAAGCTATAGTGGATTGGCCAATACTGAAGAATGTTCCTAAAGTTAGAAGTTTCATGGGATTAGTTGGGTATTACAGGTTTGTCAGAGATTTTTCTAGAATTGCTCATCCCATTACCTCTCTTTAAAGAAAAGGAAAAAGATTCGAATGGACTGAAAAATGTCAAGAGGCGTTTAACCTATTAAAGGAAAAAATAACAATTGCCCCAATATTGATAGTACTAGATCCTAATGGTCGTTTTGTAGTTATAACAGATGCATCGGGAGATGGATTAGGTAGAGTGTTAATGCAAGAAGGAAAGGTAGTGGCTTATGAATCTCAGAAATTGAAACAATATGAGCAAAATTATGCACCCCACGATTTAGAGCTAGCAGCTATTGTTCATGCCTTGCAAATGTGGCGACATTTATTAGGAAAAACTTTTGAACTTAAGTCAGATCATCAAAGTTTGAAGTACATATTTACACAACCCAATCTAAATGCTCGCTAGAGAAGATGGATGGAGTTAATCGCAGATTATGATTTCGAGATCACTTACATTAAGGGCAAGGAAAACAGAGTAGCTGATGCATTGAGTCGACGGAAGCATATAACGGCAATGGTGTCAATCAACACTGATTTTAGAACACATGTGATTCAGAAACTAAATGAAGATGAATATTATTTGCAAGTTTGAGAAGCTCTTCAGTCAAATCCACATTAGCCTAAATATGAAGGTTTTCACATTGAAGCAGACGGGCTTTTGAGATTTAAAGGTAGGATGTATATTCCAAAGTCTTTCGAGTTAAGGAAAACAATATGGAAAGAAGTACACACCGCACCATATTCAGGACACCTAGGAGTAACCAAGATGATGGCCAACATCAAACCGTTGTATTTTTCGAAAGGAATGAAAAAGGATGCAGCAAGATTTGTGGCAGGATGTTTCGAATGTTAGAAGGTCAAGGTAGAACATCAGCATCCAGCAGGATTACTTCAGCCTCATAGCGTACCTGATTGGAAATGGGAAATTATTAGCATAGATTTTGTACAAGGTTTACCTTTGACTAGGAACAAGCATAATGCCATATTGGTGGTAGTGGACAAACTCATCAAAGTCGCACATTTCATACTAGGGAATTTGACAGATGGGGCACTAGTGATTGCACGAAAATTTGTATAGGAAATTTTTTCATGGAATACTAGAAAAGATCATATTAGATAGAGATGCCAGGATGACATCTAGATTTTGGCAGACCTTATTTTCAGCCTTGGGGACTCAGTTAAATATTAGTACAACTTATCATCCCGAGACAGATGGTTAGATGGAAAGAGTAAATCAAATTTTAGAAGATCTACTTAGAATGTACTGTATGGATCAACAATACAGGTGGGAGGAATATCTACCCTTGGTAGAATTTGCTTATAACAACTCATATCAGTCAACAATAAAAATGGCACCTTTTGAAGCCCTATATGGCAGGAAATGTAGAACCCCTATAAGTTGGAACAGGTGGGAAGACAGGATCATTCTAGGACCTGAAATGCTTCAAGAAATGGAAGAGTAGGTAAGAATAATCAGGCAGAGATTGAAAGAGGCCAATAACCGGCAAAAGAGTTATGCTGATGCAAAACGTGTTCCCAGACAGTTTGTAGTGGGAGAAAAAGTTCTTTTGCGGGTAAAACCACAGAAAAGCTCTATAAAATTTGGGAAAGCCTTTAAGTTAGCCCTAATATATGTGGGACTTTTTGAAGTTCTAGAAATTATCAATCCTGTGGCATACAGAATTGCTCTACCCCCGGCTCTCGCCAGAATTCACAATGTGTTTCATGTTTCCTATCTCAAGAAATATTATGCAGACTTTGAACATATGATTGATTGGAAATCATTGCAGGTACGGGACCCTGGGGTATCACAATAGAGCCACTCCGAGTACTCGAGATACGTAAGCTGCACTTACGTAATCACGAGGTGGTACAATGTAAGGTCCAGTGGGACTAGTATTCAGAAGAGAATGTCACCTGGGAAGATTATGATGAGATTCATCAAAAGTTTCCTTATTTATTCCCAAACAATTAAGACTTATGTGAGACTATGTTGTTAAATTTTCATATATATATATATATATTAATAAATAATCATCGAGGGCGATGATTCTTAAGGGGAAGAATATGTTACATCCCCTTCTACTAAACAATGAAATGTTGGTTATATTGTTAGTTGTGTACAACTGCTTTCATGTGAATATGAATTTATTCGTTGAATAAGGTGTATAATTATGTGAATGATTTTTTTTTATATGCAAATATTTTTCAATTATATGTGAGAATGGATATATGGATATTATATATATAAATGTTCGTATCAAGGAAATGATTTAACCTTCATTAATTGTTGAAGTGTTGCAGGACAAATCAAGTGACAAGGAAAAAGGGGTATCAACAGGGAGAGGGTGGTTACGAGAATCGAAAAACAACAATATTTTCTAAGTCTAGACGACTATATCATTGTAGCCTTGGCCAAGGCACATACATATACGTATACATTTCAAGTTGGTAAGAATTATTTCCTTATGTATATTAAATAATATATATTTTCAACTTACCTCATTAGGAGTGCTTAGTGGTGTGCGAGCTGGAGTCTTGTATGTAACTCCTCCAACAGGCCCGCATGCAAGAAGGAAACGTTCCTTCTTGCATGCGGACGAGGGAAGGAGTGGGCGACCTATATTTCTTGGCGTTCATCCTTTTCATTCGCATTCTTTACTCAATCTTGAAACACAACATTCACAACCTTTTCAAAAGAGCATTCACAACCTTTTCAAGAGAGCATTTGCAGGATTAGTGAGCTATTGATTGCATTCTTTGAGTGGCCTCATCCCTGCAACTTAGAAATCCGAATCATATTTTCCTTGTGCGTGAGCTTCATACTCTTCTTACTCTGTCGAGTCAATATCATAGGAGCGATAGCAAGAACCAGTCCGGCAAACATAAATTGTCGTTGCAGTCGCTTATTCCTCAGCTTCGACTTGCAAAAGTTTAATCAGGCAAGACAATGGCTTCTTTCAATATATTATAGTTCATCATGCGGTGTATAGTAATGCATGATTTGGATGGCCATAGCTATTCATGAGTATAATTAATTTTGTTTCTCTGTATTTTCTATTCTGCTATTTGTGCATGAATTTCTTGAATCCATATGTGTCTTTTAATTCCAAATCTTTGGAATCTGCAGAAGTAATTGTCTTCGTACCTATATATATATATATATATACCATATTCTCATTGAGAGATTTGACTTCGATCACTGAGTTAAAGGATACCTTGCTGTCTAAATGTTTATATGCTGAATCTCTTAGAAATCTGTAAGCATGTCAAGTGGAAAATACATGTTCGTCCAAACCTGTAACCAAAAAGAAACATATGAAATAAAGTCAATATCGAGCAAGGGTGAATGCTGACGACATAGTAGTGTCAGATATTTATTAGAAATCCTTGGCCAATGTACGATGCAGTATAGGCATCTGTTAGCTATCAAGTATCAGATATACCACTGGTCAGAGTGATCTTTCCAGTTAGGAGGTACCTATAGGGAAAAGATCGATCAAGAGGTATAGGTTCTTGACAACAGGCTCAGAGGCATATTGATGTTATTACTAATTAGATTCCTCGTTAATCACCCTCGTGAAGGGTCGGGTTTCTTCAATTGAAGAAGCATGGGAGATCAGTTGGTCTTGGTTTAGTGGATAAAACCCTTGTTGATATTCCTTTTTCTAAAATCCAGAGGAGGATTTGCAAACAAATCAACATGAAACTATTCAAGTTGTACTTTTGTTAATCTCTCTTCCTACCTTAATATTTGAATTTCATTAAAGGAAGTTAGTTAATTTACTTTGGATTATATGTATTCTGTTAGAAAGATTATTTCAGCTGAAAATGAAAGTTGTAATATTTGAATTTTATTGCATTCGATACTATTTTCATAATAGTTAGTTAATCTTTTTGCTGATTTTCTGTTTGATGTAAGTTATAATTTGTTAAATATGAGTGGGTGTTACAACCTCCACCTTTGGCTCATTCTCCCAATTAGACCGGTAGACAATAGGTCCACCCTTAAAATTGAAATAGTGTCAGGGAAAGAGGCCTGAATGCTTTTTTGAATTTCTTGGAGGGGAGAGGGTTCTGGGCAAATTTGTTCTTGGGGAGTGATAAACTGAGTTTGCATGGAAATAGGGGCTTGTGGAGGGAGAGAGCCTTTAAGACCTTGGAATTTGTGAAGTCGAGGCTGCTCTGCTACAGGCTGAACTGTAGTGATAGATGAGGGGGTTTGAAACTAGAAAGAGAGGATACAGAGGAACTCTCTTGCCTGAAGCTGGGAAAGGATGGAACTGATTGGGTTGTTTGCCTCATCTGTTGCTCTTGAGCCCCAATCCTCATAGCAAAGTTTTCTTGAAAAACCCTTTCTTGTGCTTCTTGCTGCTACTGGGCCTGATAAGCAAGCTCCTCTTGTTGCTGGTTATACTTTACTGCTCTCTGAATCTCCTCCAACCTCTTTTGTAGGTCCATCATTATGTCCATGGGACTCATGTTATCAAAATCATTGTCCACTTGAGACGGGTTACGAGGGCAATCATATTGATTAGGGACGAAGAGGTCTTCTTGGGGTTGAAAATATGTATGATTAGGTTGCCAAGAAGATTGAGCAGGGGCAGGTGGGAGGTAAGTATCGTTAGAATACTGATATTCTGCTACAGCAAGGGCATATGGCATAAAACCAGAGTTTTTTGGGCTTGAAAAGGCTGTTATGGAGGCATATAATTTGCATTTTGGCTATATGGAGGGGAGTAGCCATAGTTTCCATAAAAAATTGACATTTTGAAGCATTAAGAATCAAGAAACATTCAAACAATCTTGAAAAGTAAGAGCAAACAGGTTTGCCCTTTAGAGAAATACGTTCATACCAAGGAGTCGCTAGGTGATTGAAATGCTTCTAAAAGCACGTTAAACCAGGAATACAACCGAAATCCTGATTCTTGAAGTTCTTTAGGCACTTGGGCTACTTTCACTAGCAAATTTGATCAGTCGAGTTGCCATGGTGTTAGAGAGACTACCCTGAATGATAAGATGCAATGAAGAGCACACCAGAACTCTTCAATGGATGATAAGGATCATCCAATTGATCCCACCGGGCATGCCAGAAATTGTTGTCACATAGATTTGCACCCAGTGTTGAACACTTTTAGGGCTCCAACAATCTAGTGAAACCATAGTTTTGAGACTCAGACTCAGTGCAGTCTCGACAAGGGTCACTCGGCTCGGGACTCAGGATTCAGCACCTAGACTCGACACAGACTCGGCAAAAACTCGACAAAGTGAAAAACCCAAGAAATTTAGAGATTTTTAAGGATTTAAAACTTGTTTCATGCACCCTTTATTAAATAAACCTTAAAGACACAATAACATCATCAAATAGAAGCTAATATTATCACATACACAAGTATACATCGATCACATAAGTATAAATGCAAATTGTAGCTGAGCTGCTGAAGGAAATAGCACACTTAGATATATAAATATAGTCAAATGTATACAAAACTCACGGAATATGAAATCCATGACAACAAATGTTCCAAACAAATATGAAATATCAAAAGAATAACTAGAAGTCTATGGCTCAGAGGAGCCTGCATCCTTCGCCTTTCTACGAAGGCGTAAATGGTAGGTCTTCAATGATGCATCAGCCATAATCTCTGCCTGTGACTCCATGCCACCCTCACCAACATCAACTGTGCCTGTGTCTACTCGTTCTCTATCCTCCTCCTTTGCCATGGCGACAGCCTCAGCTTCTCTATCTACCTGGTCAACCCAATCAAGGTCCTCATCACTAAAGACAGGATCTGTAGCCTTAGTGATCCACTCAGATTGTGGATCGACCTCCTCTAGCGTTTGTTTCAAAAAAAATGTAGGGTATTGAAGGTTTAATTGAAGATGTTGAAGATCATATTGGAGGTCGATGCTTGTCTCCCTAGGCACTGATTTGACTTGTACACAATATCATCCCTTGAGTGCTGGTTCCCATACCAAATAGCGATTTCATGAGCCGCTGTCATCAACTTATTTGGAATTCATTGTGACATATGCTCAGCACCACCCTTCTATATACCCCGGTCTACCACATTCAAGGCACCGATACATTGAGGAGACAGCGATCTGCTAATTGAAGGGTGTGACATCCATCTACGATCATTGAAGACTCTACAACAGGCCGATCTACATCATTGTGACAGCGATTTGGAACTAGCTGTATTGTGGCAGCGCTCAGCAATCCACCTTGATCATTTAGAGGTCAGATGGGAGAGGGCGGCAGTATTAAGTCATCATTGTTTGGTTATGCAACATCAAATTTGAAGGCTTGTGCATATCAGATCTGAGACATTGCATTGTAATTGACATCATAGTGGTATGTTACCTTATTTTTGTACCAGCGGTCTTGCTTATATGCTGGGCTATCATAGAGCCACGATTTGCTGATGTAATTGAAATAATTGATAGTCTGATTTTGTAACAGTGAGATCTGATTGCATTTCTCAGTCATTGCTATCATTGTAATTTGCAAAAATTCATATTGTAATCCAAATTGAAAGGCTGCCAATACCTAACTATTCTATTATAGATTTGTATTTTGTTAGTTTATATTTCATGTTGTCGAAGACAAAATAGAAAGGTGCAGAAGTGAAATCAAATTTCAGTCATAGGGTTCATTGTGGAATTGGCAAAAATTCAAATTTGTTTGTTCAAACCCTACTTTGGCACATGTCATATTAACAACCCTTACAAACTTAAGAAAATGTAGTGATGCAATCTTAAGAAGGTATGGCCAGGGGAAAAAGACAAATTAGATCACTTTTTATACAACAATTGTGGAAGGCACAAGACAACTGAGAGGGGGAGGTGGGGTGAATCAGTTGTATCAAAAACCTTAAATTCTCTTAAACAAAATCACATTCACATTCACTTATTTCAATCCCTTAATCTGTTATGAAGATTAAACATGAAGTGCAGAATCAAAACTTAAACACATCAACACCATACACACATGAACACCATATTTTTATGTGGAAAACCCTAAAAGGGAAAAACCACGGTGAGTGTTAGCTCACAATATAATGTAGTAACAATACCGAATAACAAAAGAGGCTCATTGCCCAAAAGAATGCTCATTGCAAAAAGGCTCACTGCCAAAGGGGTGGCTCATTGCCAAGAGGGGTGGCTCACTGCCATGAACTGATATGATAGCATCTACAACATGCCTGAGTTCAGTTCCATTGAAGCACATACATATCACCTTTGTTGCCTTACAACACAAACACTTTCATCTTTGCATCTTCACATCCACGCCTACTACTCACAGATTTATTACATTTATTTATACCAATCATCAACCTTGGAACATACATCAAGGTCGGCAATACAATCTACAACCTTTGGAATAGTTTCCAAGGTCGGCAAACATACATAATTTAAATTAGGACTGGACCTAAACAAACTTATGGAGCAAACAAATGAAGGTAGAACACTTCACGACTTAGCTCGGACCCAAATATATGTTCACATGTTTAAACATGCTTCTACAATCCACGAAACACATCCACAAAGAGTGTTAGCACCCAAGTCGGCCAAACTTGTGCAAACACCAAGAATACTTAGGCACACGCTTCCAAGAAGTCAATCATAGCTTGCAGACCAAGCACGAGCCTTTAACACGATTTGGAGACATCCACAAACAACATAAAATCACTTGGGAGCCAACAAATCCAGCTACAACAAGTTTCACTTGAAGACAACAAATCTCACTTGAAGACAACTTAGAAACAACATTGCTAAGCTCTGCTACTCAATAACTTGCTTTCCGGAGCACCAAATCACAAATCCTTTGGAATGAAGATAGCTAAGGACCTTATAAACATATGTCCAAAACCGCAAGACCAAAAACCAAATTGCGGAGGAATGCGGAGCAAAATATGTTCTCCCTGTCACACTGCAAATGCTGCCAGGCATAGTCTTCAAAATGGTGAATATAACTTCTATTGCACAGCGATCCAAACCACCAAATTCTGGATTTAGCATCTTCAAACACTTCTCTAAAACATATCCAAATCTCACACTTCAGTCTTCAACACAGAAGAAATGTGGAGTAAAAACTCAGGCAGTATCTTGCAAGCCAGAATACTCAGCAACACACTGTTTTCACTTGGAGAGCAAATTTTTTCAAAAGCACTTGGAAACTCAGCAACATGAACAATATGCTAGCATTATCAGCACTTCTTCAAGTCATTCAAATCACCTTAACATGACAACTCAATCAAGCAACAATCAATCAATATCATAAGACATAGTTGACACCAATGACAACACAATCATGTTGACATCAATGACAACACCGGTTAGGACATACTTGCAACAACAATATGGTATGATAGACTTTTGAAACCTATTTGACTCCCCTTTAAAGTGTATGGTAGACAGACAAAGTTGTTAGACCTTTGTCCCCATGAGATGCTACCTTCAGGTGTACAAAACTCCCTAAAAGCTGATGTTACCATTCATAAAGCTGATTTTGCTTAATGCTGCGACCTTCTTCAAAGGTATTCAGTGTTTGATAGTTGTATGGCTCCTCTTCTCCAAGGCTGCGATTCACCAAATAATATAAGGCAACAATTTATATGAAATGGGACCCACTAAATATTTGAGGTAGTCATCAAAGAGTACAACATTTAGGAATGAATCTTCAACTTAGTAATGCTGCGATTTCTTTTCAAGATGTACAACACTCTTAAAAGACTCAGTTGCTAATAAGGTGTACGACTAAGTGGTATGGCCCCAACAAGCAATCAAATTCACTACAATATATTAATATAATATTGGAACCAAATAACTGTTGTTATTACTGCAGCAACAAACAATATATAATAATATTGAAATTTGAAAACTCACAAGACAATTAAAGCCAATCTGTAACAACCCAAATCTGGAAACTAAACCAAATCACAACCCACTAGAAAGATTCACACAAACATTCAACCAACTGAAACAAGAATTCAAATGCAAACTTTTAGCACTAGTGGTGACCCCTGAATGGAATCACTCAAATGGAGATGAGGGTTTTTGACCCCAAATTCAATCAATGCAGTGCACAGGTAATTCCTAGATGGAATTACTTGGATGAATATGAGGGTTTTCATCCTCGCATCCATTCGCCAAAAAGGTTTTCGTCCTTAGGAAGAAAGATGAACATACATTTGGTTTTGAGAAATTGGGGTTTTGATAGTAAACTGGAATATGATCTTCTATGCACAAATTCTCCTTATATAGGCTTTTGAGGGAATATAATTGATGTTATCTTAGTAGACATGATATTTCCACAGTCCATTATAATTGATAATTTGATATTATATTCTTTTCCGTTTTCGCTCCAAAACTTTATTTATTTTTAAGTGTCGAGGAAGTACATTACATTTGGACCCTAGTCCTAGCGACACTTTATTGATCCTCTTTTACAAACAACTTTTTAATAATAAAACATAAGTTGCCTTTTTAAAATATAACATAAAGTGACTTTTTGGACAACTTAAATTATTAATTATTTCCTTAGCTCAAAAAGGGGGCATTACAAGATGTCCCCCTAGTGGTCTAATTTTTTTTTGACAAAAAAAATCTACTGTACAAAGAGCAAATGTATGATTGTATACAACTATTGAAAGAAAGTGTAAAACTTTGTATTGACTACATACAACTCTAGAATGAAAGTGTAGAATTGTTGAATGGTTGCATACAATTGTGGAGTGAAAGTGTAATGACAGTATACATTTCTTACTCTTTTTGTCATTGAAAAATTGTGTGACTGCATGCAACTATGGAAAGAAAATTTACAGTTGTTGAATGACTGCATACACCTATGGACTGAAAATAAACTCCTATTGAATTGCAGCATGCAGTTGTTACTTTTTTTTATCAATGGGCAATTCTAAGACTACATACAGTTGTAGGAGAGCAGAGAATTATAAAATGAAAGTATACAGGTGTAGAATGAGCAAAAGTGTGATGGCATACAGTTGTAAGAAATGTATGTTAGTCATTAGACTTGAAGTTTAAAACTTTTCCTTTTTTATGTTAATGTTGAAACTTGTAGTTGAACAATGAGATTGAATTCGTTTTTTTTCCCTCATTTCAGATGCATGCTAGGAGAGGTTTGGTGCTAAGGTGCCAAATTTTATGAGGATTGCAATTTGTGTCTTGAGCCAATCATGTAGTGCTTTAGGATGTGAGTGCAATTGAAGTATGTTTGAGCACATACACTCCAAGAGGCACATTAGGTTGTTGGTGCAAAGGTTGAATGATCTTGTTTATGTTCATTACAATCTTCGCTTTCATCACAAGAATATCCTGGCTGGTGACTTATCTCTCATCACTTTAGAGGAGGTTGATCAATAGTCAGATTGGATCACCAAGGTTGAGGATTCTATCTTTAGCGAGGATGACCTTGCATAGGTTGATCAGGAAATCTAGAGGCAAAGGTAGTGGCCATGCTAGAGGAGGATAGAACACGAGTAGACCCCTCGGATGTTGGTGTCATTGATACATAGGCAGATATCATGGTTGCATCATCATTGAGGACCTATCTTAGATGCCCACGTAGGACTCGTTGTACAACTATAGATGTTGGGACGAGTGGTGTAGGCTCTTCTGAGCCGTAGTTATGCTTTTAGTTTTGATATTTTGTTTTGATGCCATGAATTTCATAAACCATGAGTTTCATATAGACTTGACAATATGTATAATATTATACATTTAAAAATATTGTTTCTTTCAGCTAAAATCTGCTTTTGTACTCATGTGATTGATGTATGCTAGTGTATGTGATGAAAGCAACTTCTATTTGATTAGTTTATTATGTCTTAAAAGTTAATCTATTGAAGGATGCATAATAAAAGCTTTAAATTCTTAAAAATCTCTTTATTTCATGGTTTTTTTAACTTGCTGAGTCTTGGCTGAGTTTGAATGTTGAGTTTGAGTTTGAGTCAAAAATCAATTTGCCAAGTCCGAGTCTTCTAACTATGAGTTTGACTGGAGAAATATTAATTTTCAGTTTTTACTAAGGTATACAACTATTCTTTTGATTTCTTTGGAAGGTGTTAGATTCTTACTTTTAGAGGTAAATTTCGAACCGTTGTAATTGTGGGGTTTAATTTAACTAAATATTTAGAAGTATCCTTTTCTGGAAAGGATAATAACTTTTATGTATAATATGTGAAGGATCCATGTTTGTTAGATGACTCTTTCGTATGATCATTAATAAGTGGAAGATCTATGTTATTTGGATGACTATTATTCATGATAGTTGGAAGGTTCATGTTAGTTAGATATCCATTACTTATGAATAGTTATTTACACTCTATAGTTTGTTACCTTGGTTTGCCTAGTTGATGGAGAGGGATTTGGATGGAGTACCAAATTAATGCTGCCTTATGGAAATGACCATCATTGAATGTTCATTTACAATTTGTAGTTTGGTGGTGTTCTGCACTTACACCAGACCTATTGTGTTTTTATTAGTGATCCGTGTTAGATGTGTGTAGATTTTCTAAATGTTGGTCTTGTATCTTGTCATTGGGTGCAAGGACAGCTTGAATGGTCATTGATATTGAGGCTACTATAGATTAGTTGTTACATGTGAAAAGGAGACGGATGTCCATGGAAATTCCTCTACTATGTATTGCTCCAATGCTTCATATCATAATGAGGGAGAATTAAATGAAATAGGCTATGAAGGCTTTTGTTGATACGCTGTAGAAGTAAATTTAAATCTCTACCTTGTGCCATTGCATTATTTTGTCCTCGTGGAATTACAGTTCCATATAGTTGGAGACGTAAAATTTCTTTTGCAAATGCACATTTCATGAATAAATATGATTTGGCTTGAACAGATTTATGTTTTTTATGGAGTGCACTTTTGAAGCACTTGTTATGATGTGATATTTGTATTAAGTTCACATCATATTTTTCATTTCTATGTTTTTGTGTAGCCGAGATCTGTTTCAGTGCATCAGAGAATTGGTTTTGGTCATTGTAGGTGGTAACCTCTGGTTTGGCAAGTATTTCAAGACTGCCATGGGGTTCACAGGCTTTACCTGATGTTGTAACTGCAAGGGAGGGAAAAGGGCAGCCAATGAGTTTATTGCAGTTGTATGAATTTGGTAAAATTTTTACCAAGTAAATTTGTACTTGACTTCTTTAAATGGACTTATGTTCATTGTTTAGTGAAAGTCTTAAAGTAGCTTTATATTGTATTGGACCATTCTCTATTTGATGGATGATTTTTTGATCAAAGTACTTTTGTTAATATTATTCTTTTTTTTTTTAATGAGAAAACTGAATCTTTTAATATGCTTTTTAATTTAACATGGAAATACAACAAGAAATGTGATGTTATTAGGCTTTGTTAATATGGATCCATATCTCCATTTTTTTGAATTTTGTTTATGCACTATATCATAGAAGCTGTTTTCCATAAATTCTGGCATTCAATTGTAGTTTCCAACTTAAACTCATAGTTCCATTAGCAGAATTTATAATAATACTATAGATCGGCATTAGTTACATCTCGTGTCCAATAGAATGTATGTATAATGCTACCCTGATATGCTGATTGTCAATCTTTCAACCCATCTGTTTCGATTAGCACCAACAAATCTAATGCACACTGCTAACATAAGAAAGAAAAGTTGTTTCACCATTTTTCTTTTCTGGTATGGTAGATAAGAGGCATTTACCTTCTTGCCTTAGTTGCTAGTTTAGGTACAAGATGAACAGCCAAATATATATTTTTCCAGTCAAGTAGGCAGTTATTGTCTTTTTCATGAGAGCCAATCTCATGGCCTGAAACCCATGACATCAAAATATGTAAGACACAACTTTGACTCAGTAAAATGCCTTGCTATCTAATTTGTGTATCCAGCATGTGTACATGAAAGAGCGTAGTGATAAGCTTTAAAGCACTTCTCCTGAAAATGGCATCAGCCAATCAATCCATTTTTGTCTTGCAAAGAAAATAATGAATAAAGTTATTTCTGTCCAAGAAATCATCCACTCCATTTGTGCAAATAAATGACTTGGGGTTCTCAAACTAGACATGTCAAAGGATCTGACCAGTGTAATTGGTCACTTGTCCTCTGTGCTTTGGTTGCCTATGAGTATGAGTTATCTCAGCATGTTGTCCAATGGATCCAAAGGTGTATCACAACTCCAATCTTCAAGTTAGCAATTAATGGGCATTGAGAAGGTGGTTCCAATATTCTGAAGGTCGGTGGTGGGGTGATACCCTCAGTCCCTAGTTTTTGTTATCATAATGCATAAGCATTGCCTGCTTCTTCTTCACCAGGAACAACAATATAGTCTTATTTTTTGATTACCAACCTTGGAGTGAGGACTTGTTACCTGGGTTTCAATTCGCTGATGACACTATCTTATTCTCTACCCTGATCCTACAAGAGATTTGAAGCCTCAAAGCTATGCTAGACCTGTATCAAGATGCCCTTGGATAACTCATTAACCAATTCAAATCCACTTGGATCTTTAACAGTCTTTGTGCAATCAGGAAAAGTTAGATTCAAGGCATTTTTAAAATATAGGGAAGACTGTTAGCTAACTGGATATCTTGGTTTCCCACTCCATTTCAAACAACCAATATCCTTGTGGGAGAATTTGAAAAGGAAGATTATGAATAAGCTTGATCACTGGACCAACATTTGGCTTTCAATTGCTGGATGAGTTTAGTTAATAATATCTATTGCAATCAATCCCTATCTACTTAATGAACCTAATTACCTTTCCCTGAAGTACAGAGGTGTAATGTCCCCATTTTCTGAGTGATCACCTAATGGATTTGGCTAGCCTATCCTATTCCTGTAGGCTAAGCCGGAGGGCTAAGGGAATAACCTAATTAACTAGATATCATATTTAGCCAATTTTATTAGCCCAACTTGATGATGAGAGATGGTTTTACATATTTTTGTGAGCTAATTGGTGAAGTCAAAATAAATAAGATAATTTTCCCTAGTGGTGAGCGACCAAGGAGAGAGAAAAAAGGAATAAAGGAAAGGAGAAAATAAAGGATGAATATGCTTTTGGATATTTTTGTAATGCCAAGGAAAAAGACAATAAATCAAAATAAAATCCCTTTTGAGGTGGTCAACCTAGTATTAGGTCAAAAGATGAAATATTAAATGCCAAAGGTGGGTCGCTCCTCTTGGAGGAAGGAAAGAAAAATAAGAAAAAATAAAATACCTTGTCTTGGGTGCCTAGCTTGAGGTTAGCCTCATGGGAGGAGAAAAGAAGAAAATAAAATAAAACATTTAGAGGTGGTTGGCCAACTTTGGGGAGGAAAAGATTTGGCTATAAATACAAGGTCACTTGGAGGCATTTCATCATCATTCACATCATAATTTCTTCTTGAGTTTATACTCTTTGGCTGCAACTTAGGTTGAGCTTCATTCCAAGGACGAAAACCCTTGTGAATGTGGTGAGTTGGATGAAACTCTAGCTCATCATTGTGGACTCATAATGGAGTTCTACTTGTGCTTCATTGGAGACTTTTGGAGGATTTGAGCATCATTGCAAATTCAGATTTGAAGATCAGTTTTGGAGCAGCACTATTGTGGCATCTTGTGATCATATTGCTTTAGGGTTTTTCCCCAACTTGAGTGCCACTTTTGGAGCAGACTTGTGCGTCCATCTTGGAGGGCAATTTTGGCTTGTTTTGAAGCAACAAACCCTAGGCACACTTCATGGAGGATTTGCCCAGCTAAGGTTGGATATTTGTCATCTATTTTGCATGTATTTGGTATATACAGTCATACATTCTAGGTGTAAGAACCTTGTCTAGATCTGAACTGAAAATAACCCTGCTGTCCTGAAATTTCTGATTTGTTTTTCTGAAGTTTCACTTAGGGTTTTGATGTTTTATTTTCACCAATGTGTTTGGTATGTTATGTAGATGGAAAGGTTGCAATATGACATTCAAATAACATGCAATGATGACTGAAATTAATTAAACCAGCTCACATACATATACAAAAACACAATAAAACATACTTGGATGAAAGTTTGGCCTCTTTATTTGAAATGTTGTTGGCTGATTACAAATGATGAAGGTTTGATTTTTATATCAGACTTACATAAGCATGCATAAGTGATCAAATCATGAACCAAAACATCCAACAATGATATAACAATGAAGCAGATGTCTTCCAATGCTGGCTGCCTTATAAATGATCAATCCGGATGATGAAATGAACTAAAAAACAAAATGCAAGGACTGATTTGCAAACTGTAGGTGCTGATGTGAAATTTGAAGCACAAATCCTCACAAAAATATGCTGGAAACTCCACCAAACCCTAGCCCAATGATGCCAAATTGAAGCGCTGCACTCCTATGATGAAAATATGATGAACCCACATGAAAAAATGGCTGAAAATGCATCGATCTGAGGTCTGATATGAAGTTACAGAAGACTGATATGAATTTCAGATTGCAAGATATGTGATTCCACCTCCAATGAAGCCACTAAAGCATGTAAAACCATCAACACATGACCATGAATCACAATAGTGAAATCATCCTCAAATTGCCTTCAAATCTGAATATAAAAGCCTTCAATATGCTTGATGTCTTCAAACCCTAGCTGAACCAATAAACTCCATTGAAACCCTAGCTGATTTTAAGCCTTTGTCTCCTCAAAAACTTGCAATATGCTCAATAATGGATTCTAGGTGAATCCATTTCTCATAATGGGATGGGTTTTCGTCCAAACTACTCAAATCCAAGGGTTTTCGTCCTTAGATAATGCTGAAACTCTGTTACAGCCAAGAGAAAATCTCCAAATAGTGAAAAAGCCAAATAATTCAATGATATGAAAAAAACTCCAAATGACCTCCTTTTAACCTTTTCACCTTGGGCACCCAATTGTGTAAAATACCCTTCTAGAAATGACTGAATTTTTTGCAAATTTAGATAAGATTTCTTGCACACTTCAATTAAATAACTTCACCAAATGAACAAGGAATTGTAGCATATCAAACTCACATCAACTTTGCATATAAGAAACCAACAAATAAATGAAACATGAAATGTCAAGAGGTTGGAATTTATTTTAGTCCATGTTTGATTTTATATTAGACTTAATTACAAATCAATTTGAAGCCCAAATACATCAAACTTTGCATACAAATGTTGCTCAGACCCTCAAGAATGATAATAGTTATCAAATGAACACAAAACACCCTTGAAAGAGCTTCAATAAAATTCTGATATAAACTTTCTGTATGCTGATATGACTGCTGAAAGTGTACTTGTTGCCCAGCCAAAGGTTTACAATGAAATATCATGAAATATCTTCTCCAAATGCATTCTATGGATGCACAGGAATGTCTTCTATCAAGCACAACTCTTCAACCTTCAAACCCTTGATCAAATCCACCTAAAAAGCCCTAAAATTCCAATGTAAAGTTGCTGTTATAAAAATCAGACCCTGCTGTTGCAAAATCAAACCTTGCAAAATATGAAAATACCATCCAAAATGTGCTCCAAATTCACTAAACTATCTTGGTAGTCAATCCTCTACACCAAGAGCTTCAAATAGATATCAATGTCACTTCCAAACTCTTCAAATAACCTGCAAATGTAATCCAATGATGAAATTTGTATGACATCTCACAAATTGTTATGGGATCATCACCACAACATTCAAAGGATCATCTCCTTAAAGAAAATAACTTTAAAATGCAATTTCCAGCTAAAATAGATAAAATGCAAAAGCTTACCATAAGATCAAAAGTTGCAAAATGAAGCTCAAGTCATCTATTTAAACTCCTTAAGCTTGGATGTCCATCCTCTTGGCAATTTTGGAATGCATTTTGAAATCCATCAATGAAAATCAAGGAATTGGAACAATATTGAATGATCTTCATCACAAATGCTTTCATTTAAAACAATCTTCAATTATTTTAAATGAATTTTGCTTCTCTATTGATCGATCCTCTAGAGCTTGGCATTTGAACACTTGCATTGAATTTTTAGATTGCAATCATTTAAAATCCTCCTTTGCTTAGGCGATCAGCTATATGCATTTAATTTTGTGTTTGAAATGCATTTAAAATCCTTCTAACCTCCAACTAGTACTTTCTATGATTGGGCGTTTGCATTAAATTATGCCATTTGCTTTTAAAATGATCTTCTACTAATCATCTCTGCCCCATACATGACCACCGCCACTCCATACATTGGTGTTTTGCATTTAAAACTTTCTTTTCCTAAGCCGCCGCCACCTCATTCATGGATGTTTACATTTAAAATATCAAAACAAACCAAATTAAATGCTTTTACCTCATATAGCTGCTCCATGCATGATCGCCGCCGCTCCTTGCAAGGGTGTATTGCATTTAAAATATCTATCAAACAAATTAAATGATTTCAACTTCTTGATCGCCTCCCTCTAGGCCGTTGGCACCACACACTTGCAATGTCTTCTTCATGGTGAATGGGATTTTGCACTCAATGCAAATCGACCTCCTCAAAAATAGCCATTGGCTCCAATACAAAGCTCAAATAAAACCATATTAAATATTCCACATGCATCGATCCATAAACCATGGTATTTAAATTTGAATTGGGCCCATTTTGACTTGTCAATGATCTTTCATAAATAGGTCCTACTTGGAGCTATCCATAATTACATTTCCATACAAAATAGATTAGAGAAAATGTAATAAAAGATTTCATTTTCCCTCCTTATTTATTAAATTCAAATTCAAATTCAAATTCAAATGAATGAAAATACAATCTTAATATTGCATTTTCCATATAGCTCAAATATACTAGTTAAGCTAACTTTCCAAATCTCCATGTGTAGAAGCCAACTCAACTAGCCAATTATTCCCTTACCAATCCATTAGCCTACGGGAATAGATGATAGGCTAACCAAATATTTCCATGTAACATCACTCCGGAATTGGGGACATGACAAATTGCAATAAAATATAATATTTTTTCAAGTCCACCACTATAAGAAAATAATATTATTTTCTTTTTATTTTATTTTATTTTATTTTCCTCCAAGTAGTGGTGGCTAGGGGAGAGAAAATAATAATAAAATATTATTATTTTATAATTTTTGCTTTTTCCTTCTTGAGTGCCAAATTTGTGGGATTTATTATAATATTTTAATAATAAAATATTATAATTTATTCTTCACTCCAATATTTCATTTTTCTACCTTTAAGTTATTTTTCCATCTTCCCACCTAGGTCGTTTTTCCTCTTAGCATAATATTTAATTAATTTTCGTATTTCTCCTTGGCTAAATATTTAATTAATTTTGATTTTTCCAACAATATTATTAAAATATAAAAAATCATCTCCAAACTTCATTTTGCCAAGGAAACTTTTTTTTTTGCCACTAAAAATCCACTTTCCATTCTCCAAGCTTTAAGTTAGTTGCCGACTTTCCTTTTTCCAAGCTTGAAGTCACTTTAGCTCAAAAAGGGGACATTACACTAGGTCTGATTTATAGTGCAGAAATCTGGGCATTGTTTGACATGTTTGTGCCTTAGAATTTATTGTAAAATCAGTCCAGAATATTCAGATTTGTAACAGCAGAAGTCTTCTACAGAAAATTAGATTTGCTTGTTGCATTTGGATGCCCTACATTGTGTTTTTCATGGTGGATTTCATGGTCGTTATGAATATCAATTGGTAGCATCATTTTCCATGTTTATTTGTCATGTTTGGACACCTATATGTTCACTGTGATAAATTGTTTATAATCAGAAAATAAAAATCAGAATTCAGAATTAGGGTTTCAGCGGAAATAAAAATTAGAAGTTTTAGGGCAGATCCCATTGGGGATATTACAGTGGTATCAGAGTTTTGATCTTGCCAGCTTGGAGGGTGTATATATATGTTTTGCATATTTGGCTGATTTATGAATTATGGAAGATAGAGAAACAACAAATTCTTTGCTTGAATCTTTTAGACAAAGTCGGGTTGAATTAAAAAAGGAGTTGGATCAATGGAGGTATGAACTAGAGGCCACAAAAATCATTGATTAATACCGGGGTTTATCAGATGATTTCAAGAATGAAATGTCCTTTGGTTTTTTTTGGGAATACATGAAGACGGGAATCCAGGAAAGAGAGATCTATATAACTACATCATAAAATTGAGAAGAGAAGAAGAAAAATCAGAAGTTACCCAAAAGATCTATATAACTACATAAAATTGAGAAGAGAAGAAGAAAAAGGAAGTAAAGAAGATATAGAAGAAAGAAGAATTGCTTCGTTGTGATTTGCAACCTACAGGTGATCCTAACAAGAGCAAAAATCAATTGAGGAGAGAACAACGTGCTTCACATGCCTAGAAGTTTGGACACCTAGCCATACATGTGGAAGCCCCAAAGAAGATGAAGCTGTGCTTACAAGTTTACTTCAGTGGGATGATGATATCGGCAAAGAAGAATCACTTCTTGCATCCACAAGTGAGGAGTACACGTGTCTTCATGTGGCTTTGCCACCATTAAATGATCCAATTTTAGGTCATTTTCCCCCCTTAAATGTTTGAGCACTAATCGATAACTTATTTGCCACGTTTTGAGCTGTTTAGTCACAGGTTCTTAATGCCCTTGCCACATCTTAGGTGCCTTTTTGAAGTGGCATTGCCACTTCAATTGTGCGCTAACCTAAGACTTGTCCTTGAACACTTAACTATGCTAATGATACTTTGGCATGCTTTCCTTAGGTCTTTTCCCTCCTTTTAGGTATAGTTTTGTGATGTGTTTGCCACCTTTCAATCTTTCAGGTGGAGATTACTTAACACTTTGCCACATTCTCTTAGGTTTTGGCATGGATTTCACCTCTTTCTGCCCTGTTTCATGTCCTAAGTGCACTTTGTCAAGCTGTTTGCCATTTTTCCTTGAAGAATAAAGCACTTTTCTTCTGATTTTATCTTCTCTTTGAAAGATGACTGAAAAACTTTCAGACCTCTGTGCTACTGGCTATTCTTTTTCCTCGGATCCATCTTTGAACATCATCATTGTTTATTCCTTACTTGGGCTTAAGGTGATCATGTTTTCCGTGCAAAATCATTTGTGGAAAAGACTATGACAGGACAAAATTTTGCAGACTGACTGGAAGGATCATGAATTTGAATGGATTGGTAGCAAATTGGACAACAAACTGACAATAAGAGGCACGAACATGGAGTTTTGTACGGGTACCAACACAATTTTCGTGTGGCATTTGGCTGTAGATGGAATGTGAAAAAGTTAAAACAACAGGAATGACATGCTGTGAAGTGTTTCCTAATTTTATTGATGCTGACAATCGTTTGAATCTTTGATTTACAAATTCCTTATTGTACCTGTGCCATGAAAATTTCTGAATCTTGAGTGTGAAAATGAAGGCAAATGCAAAAAATGAAGTACTTCTAGAAAAAAAGAAAACAGTGCATTTGAATAACTCTCCAAAAACTCAAGTTATTAAATAACTCATGATTTTTTCAGCTTTCGATCTTGTTTTGGAAAAACTTGGAATGGTAAGTCAGATCGGTATAAGGAGACAAACCAGTCAATTTTTTTCCAATTTATGCTTCTATGCTTATAGGTGGGGGGTACAAATATTTTTCTTACAAGAAACAAACAATTGCAATAATGTGTACTATAGACATTTTATGCCACCGATTGGAATTCCAATCACATGAGAAAGAAAGACATCTCCATTTCCTAGATCATGGGTTCATATATCTAGTCATAGGATCAATCTGAACAAGACTAATCACAATGACCTACCATCCTAGTGGTTTCTTCACAAGTCAGTCAATCTGTTATGCTACTACAGTACTACTTATGCTGTTTCTCTCAAATGAATCTCTTTTGCTGCACTAGTGGCATGGCTTAATATGAATTAAATGTGCTAGAGGGAATCTTCAACTCTTACAGGACTATACTGTAGAGGTGTAGCCATCTGTGAGCCACTGTTGGCTAAATGATGACAAGAAACTTAATTTGCACCGACCCTGAAATGTATGTAATGGCCATAACTTTTTCCCTGATGAGGTGCTTTTAGCAGGCATATCAATTAAATGATTGCACTTTGCTTTTGTTCACATTTAGAGAGTTACTTTGTACACTAACCCTTTATTGTAACAAGTCTTTATGTTGTTCTGGTTTAATGTTGGGAAAACTAATTCTGTAACATGCTACTTCTATAGTAGTTCTGCATTGGTGGATGGATTAACTTTATTCTCTTTTTGTCATACATGTTATGGTGCTGATCAGGCTTAAACCACATCAACTGTCTCAAGCTCATGAAAGGAAGCTGTGATAATTACTAACAAGACCTTTGGAGTTTCAAGACATAATGTTATATCATTAAGGATTTTACTCTGACAAGTCACAGGTATAACATCATAGGAACAACAATCTGAAAGGAAAAATATTAGGTAACTACAATCCCACAAATTTTTCAAGAGCAAAACCTATTCCATGGGAAAGAACACATCAAAAACCTCCAATTGTATTTAACACTCTTATATTTCGTTCAAGAATCAGATCTCTTTATAAATTTCTTCTGATTCCTAGGTGTACTTTATTACCACACAAAAATGAATTCTCTATAGGGCAAACTAATGGCATTTAGAAAGAAAAGGCTGTAGGAAGATGATCAAGTCAACTTCTCTTGCTTGTGAACTATTCCTGCAAATACTTTTGGACAGGGTGTCAATGATATATATATAGGAAAAAGATGATCTGCATAAACTGATTACTGTAGCATTGAATACATAACCAAATTGCTTTTTGGTGTGATGCTTATCAAGTTATTTTGGGTGATAGTTTTTGTAACTTACTGAAGTTTACTGAATATTGCTATACTATAATCTGAAGCTTATCTGTAGATTCTGATAACAGAAAACTGTTGTTAAATTAACTTGTATATGAAAAACTAGGATACTTGTTATGAGCTAAGGAGAGAGTTTAATTTGTTCTGTGAACAGAGGCATGCCCCTTTTGCAGGCGAGTGAGAGAGGCCTTGACTGAATTAGATCTTCCTGCAGAAGTAAGTAGATGTTGCAATCTTGTTTTTATTATTGAAGGATATTTTCCATTAATCATTAATTTGAAAAAGTAAATATAGTCAATACAAAGATCAGTCATGGGACGATCTGAATTAGTTTATTTCTGTTAAGAGATCCACATCTGCTCAAGATATTTCTACTTAATTTTTAGAGTTAACGAAAAGCCTGAGCAATCCAAGAAGGGTATAAATTTTAAAACAGCTACAGAAGGCCATCTAGAGGTATACTCCATGCAAGGCAGGATAGAGGCTGCAAGGCAAGTACTTGGTGCCTCTTCATATATCAGTAAACTGACTTACATCTTGCTAGTAAGTAGCTGGGACAAAACATTTTCTTCACACAACCTGGTGATGCAATAACAGTATACTCAAATAGAAGGCATTGTGCCATTTTCAACAGGCAGAATGAGGCAAAGTGAAGGGGATCTGGCTGCAATGCCAGATGCTCATAGACTCTGCTATCTGCACTAAGTAAAAGGTCCTCAATTGATTTTCTAATCAGCAAAAGTAATTTATATTTATATAATTAAAGATTGCAAAGTTCCTTGTTAGAATTCATTTTCCCCCATAGGCCGTCTTAAGTTGAGTGTTCGACTTAATCTGACCTTCCAGAGGGACACATTTAGCCATAGGCTTCTAAGGCAAACCTTAACAACCATGCTTAGGAAAATGAAAAAGACCACTTACCTCGAGCTGCTCAATCCGTAGCATCTGAGCCAAAAGAATGGATGTACCATGCTGCTGTAGAACAGTCCCAATTAATAATTGATGTTGTAATGATCCGATGTTTTCCAATTAAAGATTGGAAAGAATAGCATTAATTATTCCTCCCTATCACTCTCTCTACCTTCCCACACTTAGACAAAATTAAGGCCAAGAAGAAAAGACAAAATAAGAATAAGACCAAAATTGATTAATCAAACAAGTCATGCGATTACATAAGAGGCCGATCCATATTAGTTAGAAATAATCTTGTGTGGAGAGGCATTGATCCTCCCTAAAAGACATAACTGCTTCCAATAGACACAGTTTGAAAGTTATTTAAGCCGATCAAAATCAATTGCAAAAGACAACGAACGAACACATTGAACATTGATAGATTAAATGTTATAAGCATTCATCCGATCTTCAAAGACAATCTGATATTAAATTCTATTCGCCAAGGAAGACCATTGGCATACAGCGAACACATTTGGAATATTGATTGATAGCATCCATCAAGGCAGAAAGTTTGTGGCACATTCAGCGATCAAGGATTTACATATGCAGAGATACGATCTGCAAGATTAAAACATTAAACAATTACAAGTTCCCAAATATATATATTTCCAGCCATCGAATTTACATCTGATCTGCAGTTAAGACTTTAAAGCATTATTATACAAAGGAGATACCGCTGCAATCAAGAAGTATCAATAAGCAATCATCAAATCTGAATTCTATTCCTTTTCACATTTGAAGATATCATTGGATTGAATCAGCATTATACGGCCTTGTAATATTCAGGTATGATTGCATATTGATATTTCCTTTTGCATATTTAACATTTTCTTTTTACATGTTATTATTCTTAGAACTTGATTCTATAAGATGAGATCATATATGTATCATAATGAAAGTGCTGTAGCTTATATGCAATCAGTTATATGTATCATATTGAAAGTGCTGTAGATTATGTGCAATCAGTCATTTGTTGTACACATTAACCTCATATGGGAAATAATGAGAATGAGATGCCTAAGAGGCCATTCATGGGTATTTAGAGGCCTTTGTCAGATGTGATACAAGGTATCCATAGTGCAAAGGATAGCAATCACATAGAGGCCTTTGTCACATGCTGGTACAAGGTACCCATAGTGCAAAGGATAGGTGATATATTGGCCTTAGCTACAATGGTGCAAAAGGCATCATAAGTACCAAGGAATCTCATAGAGGCCTTGACTCTAAGAGTACAAAAGGTACTACTTGAGTCTAAGGATAGGAGATATAGAGCCCCATGGTGGATAGTGGCAAGACTCATCTCATCTCTCTTATATGATGTTAATGAGTAACACATGAAAACAGATAGCAAGTATGAAATATATTTTGATAGAGATCATGACTAAATAATAGAGCATGTGAAATGTCATGATAGAGAATCTGAAAGACATATCGATAGTGATCTTAAGAGGAACATGTGAAATATAAATGATAGAAAATGTGTATTGAAAGTAATCATAAGATTAGTAATAGAGATATGTATTGAAAGTAATCATAAAATAATGAATTAAAGATATGAATTGATATTGATCATAGAAGTTATAAAAGCAATGTTCTTATGTGAATTGTATATATTACTATAAATGCAATCAAGAAGGTTTAGTGTACTAATGTTCTCCTTTTGCAGGTTGAAATTTGTGAACAAGGTAGAAATTTTTTGATTTGTGACAAGGGGACATTACAGATGTTATCCTTCCTGCCTAGATTATTATTCCTACCTTCTTGATACACTTGGGGATCAAGGCAGCTAGGGTAGCACCTCATAGAAGATGATTTTGCACATTTTCATCCCTCCAATTGCCGAAGCCATTCAATTTGTAAATATTTTCCTCGACCTTATTTCAAGAGAAAAAAATTTGCCTTTGTCATCTTTCACTTTTGTTTATCATGGAAGATGATTTTGCGCATTTCCAGCTCTCCAAATTTCCAATTGTCGAAGATATCAATTTACAAATATCTTTCTCTGCCTCATATCAAGAGAATCAAATTCATCCCTGTTCATCCTTCAATTCTGTTATTGAGAGATCACTAGATTTTTTTGAAAATTATATATTAATATTATTGTAAGGATGTGACTCTCCTGGCTTTGATCTCAAGGGGTGAACTTTTGCTGGGCTTGTTTCATTAAGTTTGTCTCAGTGTTGCCAAATTCTGCTTGACGTGGACTGATCATCTGTCTTTTCTTGATGGGCTGAATTGGTTCTGTTTGGGTTCTGACAATACTAAATATTTCTTTTTCATTTTCACAATTTCAAAAAATTAAATTTTATTTATCTGCAAACCCACGATGGCCTAGTTGAACTGATCTTTTAGGCCCAGCAAACCCACAATTTTTCTGCAGCCCACAAGTTGGTCACTGCACACCCACGACTTGCATACACAATTTTGGCAGGATCTCTCCAAATCTTGATCTCCATTCCCATTTTGAGTTTGATTTGTTGCTGGTTCAAAATATCCATGTTTGTCAGCTCCAGATTGCTATTGGTAATGCATTGTTGGTGTATTATTGCATTTATGCATTTAGTATGTATTTCTCATGCATTTACTACACCTTAGGTAAGCTTACTTAGATAAAGTTTTACTTAGGTTGAATTTTATTTAATGCATTATTTATTATTGGTGGTGGGTGTTACACTTCCTATGTGGGTAGTGAGTTTAGCATTCTCCTCCTCAGCTGCATTTCCTATAAATGCAACCCCTTTTGCTTGTATTTGCACAATAGATGCATACACTTGATGAGCATATCTCATACTTGATGAGCACAACTCAGCCTTGATGAATGGAAAGCTATTGTGTTGCTTGTTCACATCTCTTTGTTGTCTTGAGCAACCACCTATTTGAGTTATTTCTTGGCATTTTGGTCTTGAGTAAATTGCATTGGCTAATCTCAAATGGTATGAGTGCAAATATGTGACAAATCTTACATGGTATCAAAGCCTTGATGCTCTTAGGCTAGTTCATTCCATTGTTGAGGGTTTTGGGGTTTTGAGGATGCTACTTGGGAAGGTGAACAGATTCTGCAGCATCTAGGTTTGCAATTGCTTGAGGACAAGCAATTTCGGGAAGGGAGGATTGTAATGTCCCTTTTTTCCGAGTGATCACCCAATGGAGTCGGCTAGCCTATTTTATTCCCGTGGGCTAGGTTGAGGTGGCAAGGGAATAACCTAATTGGTTAAATAATATATTTAACTAATTTTGATGGACCAAATTGTGTTATGGAATGACTCCTATTTTTGTGAGGCTCTTGGTAAAATAAAATAAATTAAAGGAAATTGCTAAGAAGGTGGGCGACCTATTTGAGGATAAAAAGAATATAAATTAAGTTGCCAAGGGAGGTCAGCCAAGAAAGAATAAAATAAAGTATAATGGTTAGAAGGAGGTTGGCCATCATGAGATCTCATTGGATGGATATAAAAGAAGGCACTTTGGAGGTCATTAGGATCATTCATTCATATCATTTTTCATTTGGAGATTTATCTCTTTCGCTGCAACTTTGTTTCAACTTATTCCAAGGATGAAAACCCTTAGGAATATAGGTGGATTGGATGGAAACCCAATGTCATCTTGGAGGTGGACTCATACGGAGTTCATATTTGTGCTTCATTGGAGATTTGGAAGGAAATGAGCGACAAAGATATATTTGTTTTTGCAGAAACCCTAAGGCCAAATTGTGAGATTTGTGCCAAATACAATTTGGAAGATTGAAGATATATTCAAATTTTCAGATCAGCTTGGGAGCACCACTCTTCGGAGAGTTTGAGTGAAGATTTCTGCTAGGGTTTTACGCTAGGGTGAGCGCCAACATCAAGGAGGGCGATTTGCATTTTTTTGGAGCATTGGAAACCAAACCCTAGCCGCCGCCAAGGCAGATTCATAAGCAGATTTATTTGCAGGTTTTTAGCTTCATTTTGGAGGTCTAATTTGAAGAATATTATTAGGGTTTGTGTCCTAAGAGGAGCGCCATCCATAAGGAGAAGAATTTTAGACTTGGAAGGTCCTAAACCCTAGTTGCCACCCTCATTGTTTGCATGTCTACATCACTTACAAGGGAGCACCATCATTGTGAAGGAAACCCTAGCTCATTGTGAAGGAATTGTGGAGTTTTTGGAGCAACCTCAAGTGCTAAATCTGATCCCCCATCTAGGGTTTGAAAGAAGACATCATTCTCCACTATTTTGGTATTTATAAGCAATTGTTTGTCAATGTAATGGACTGTTTTGGAACAACAGAGATCTGGGTTGTGTTTAGGCATGTTTGGGCCTTGAAACTTGTAATTTCATGTTTGAGAAGTCTGATTTGTAGCAGCAGAAATTCACATTCAGAAATCAGAACTTTATGTCATTTGGTTCGCATTGGAATGATTATATTATGTGGTGAAAAACATGATTGATGTTATCTTCATAAGAACACATGTTTGGCATGTTTATTTGAGTGTTTTGGCACATGTATATTCACTGCCCATGATTATATTTACTCCAGAAATAAAAATCAGAATTCAGATTAGGGTTTGAGAAGAAAAAGAAATCAGAAAATTAGGGCAGAAAATCAGAATTCTAGGGTAGATCCTATTGGGGATATTACAGTGGTATCAGAGCAAGTGATCTTGCCAGCTTGTTTGGGTTGTGTGATTCAGAAAATGTCAAAGTTATAGCAGTGAATTTTAGCAGTGGTTTAGATGAGACTTGATTCTCTTAGAGGAAATCAATACAAGTTGCTTGAATCTCTTAGAGAAGGTCAAAATGAGGTAATAAGAACTCTCCAAAGGTTCTTACAAAAGGAAGAAGATGAGGAGGTGGTAATGAAAAAAGAGGCCACAAAAATCATTGATGAATACCAGGGTTTACTAGATGATTTCAAGAATCAAGTTTCCTTTGATGCTTATTTGGGAATACTTGAAGATGGTTAATAGGAGTATTGAAAAAAGTCTATTCAATGTGGTGTATGGTTTCAGCCCTAGGGGCGTAGATGAACTAAAAGATAGTGCAGACCTGGTGAGAACAAGTGCTGTGGTAGAGGATTTTGCAGAGTATATTAGAGATTTGCATCAAGAGGTGAAATAAAAGTTGGAGAAGAGTACGACAAAGTACAAAGAATTTGCTGATCGTCACACGAGAGAGTAGGAATTTCAGATTGGAGAACTGGTTTGGGTTCATTTGAGAAAGGAAAGGTTTCCACAGGGAACCTATAATAAGTTAAAATGGAAGAAAATAGGTCCTTGCCGGATCCTATGCAAGTTTTTAGGCAATGCTTATGAAGTTGAACTTCAAGAGCATGTAGATATATCTCCTATCTTCAATGTCAGTGATTTGTACAAATATTTTGAAGGGGAGACAATTACTCAGCCACATTTGCCTACAAATATCACGGATAATGCAAATTGGGTGAATTATCTACCTGAGAAGCAAACTGAAGAAGTAGATGAGATCATTGATTCCAGGGTTGCTAACAAAACCTGTGGTAAAGAGTACAGAGTACCTGGTTCATTGGAAGGGTAAATCAATGGATGAAGCATCTTGGTTGAAGGCACACAAGTTGGCCCAATTTGGAATGTCGATTCCAAATTGGTCTAAATGTTCCTGAGTCTCCACTCATGGAACATTTCTCCTTCTCGGGGTGTTTGATGTAGGAGCATCTCGGGCTCTCAAGCTATCCGCATCAATATGTACATAAGCAAATTTTTGTTCTCAATTTTGTTGTGTTTTGCAAATGCATCGAAGTTCTTTTTGTAAACCCTAGCCCGTTAGATGGTGTCACTTTTTCATCGGTATGACATTATGTGTTCGGTAGGAGTTTAGTTGGTGTCCCCTTGACAACCCGATGCGAAGCTGTGTTTCATCGGTGGGACCAATGACTTTGGAGGGACTTTAAATATAGTCTCCTCGATGCCCAATGGAAGGCTTGTCCACAGTGCATAGGCGGTAAAACTTCATCGGGAGGACTCTCTTATATCGGTGGAAGGTGTTTAGTCGTCCCCTCGATGCAACAATGCAATGTGTTTCGGTGGGAGTTGTTCACTTTGGCGGAACTCTCTTAGCTGCCCCTTCAACAGCCCGTTACAAAGCCTTGACTCTCATCGGTGGGAGATTGGATGTTGACAGGACTATGAGCTCGGTTTCATCGATGACTCGATAGTGCAGTTCTGTATGTTGGTGTGGATGTGTGGTGCTTCATGCTTTATCGATGGGACCTTCTATGTTGAAGGAAGCCCCTTAGCCGTCTCCTCAACATTCCGATGGGATGAAGTTGAAAACTATGTGGTGCGATAGTTCCTTTGGTCTTCGACAATTAAGTCATGTGGAAACTGTTTCGTCGGAGAAGTTGAAACAAACTGTTTTCCTTGGGTAGCAGGGGAAGGTAGAGACAGGGGAATGCGACGACAAGGGAGGTAGCGTTCACAACGGGGAAATGATTGATTGGACTGTATTGTATGAAGAATTGGGGAAAAACTGTTGATGGAAAAGTCAATTTGGTCTCTGTGAAAATGCTTTGTAATTGAACTCGGAATGTCATCTGTACTCTATTGATTGCAATAAAAGGAGGGTTGTTTTCTGTTGAAATTTGTTGCATTATAGTGTGGTTTTGCTGCTTGATTGATAGCTTGTTAAGGCTTTTCAATCTCGACTCCATCACCTTTGTCGGCGAAAAGTCTTTCCCACAGACGTTTGCCTTTGTCAGTGAAAATCACTTTTTCTGAACTCTCCTTGAGCGCTTTATCCATTCTATTGGTGAAATTTACTAACCACGAACTCTCTTCTTTGAGCTCTTTATCACCTAGTCGGCAAATTGGAAAATATCCAAACTCCCGAACTAGTTCTAAAAATAAGAACTTTCCCGACTGTCTTTTTTCCAACTAAGTCTTTTGAACTCTTTAGTCAGTGAAATGGTCAAAACTCGAACATTGACTTGAGAGCCTTAGTTGCCCTGTCGGCAAATCGGCGTACTACCAAACTTCTGAACTAGTTCGGAAAACCAACTTTTTCCCGACTAAGTCTTTTTCTCTTTCCAACACTTTCTCTCTATTGGCGAACTAGTCAAAACACGAACCTTTGACTTTGAGAGCCACTTGTCGCCATGTCGGCGAATCAACAAAATGTCAAACTCACGAACTAGTTCTCAAAAAGAGAACTTTCCCGACTAAGTCCTTTTTCTGACTAAGTCTTTTTCTCTTAAGTGTTCCACAAGAGCGCTTACCCTTCTGTCAACAAATCGCCAAATCAGCAAACCGACCAACTTTAGAACCGGCGAACTTGCCAGTTCGCGAATTGAAGAAAACTCCGATTGGCTATAACTTAGCCATTTTCCGTCCAAATTTCACGAAAGTGAAACTGGGGATACCCATTTGGGTCTTTAACACAATGACAGTTTGATCATACGACCTGAAATGGCAGCAAATCAACAATTCTTCCTTTCTGTGCCTTAGACATCCAACTTTGACATCAATGACAATATATCAACAAAAAGTACTAGTTCTCCAATAGGGAAGATAACAAGGTTATGTAAAGATTCAAATTGGTTGCAAGATTTAGTGTATGAACTCCTTTTTCTCATGTAATTTTTCAAGGAAATCCTAAGTTTCAACTAGGGTTTCCTCTTGCAACACTTCGTGGTATGATTGTAACCATCAATCAGATGGATAAGACAGATTCTTAAAACATTACATGCTATGTGATGATCTCTTCCATGGTTGTATATGAATGATTGCATTTTGATAAAGGATTACTAAGCATATTCCTCGCCAATTGTTTCTCTGCATTTGGGTATTCAGAAAGTGTTTTTTTCCATTTCTGTATTATCTTGTCCTTTGTTGAACTATGGACTTTGTATTCCATCCTAATAGGCACCAGTCTGAAATGTTTGATCATCCACACCACTTTTAAAAACTAAAACAAATTTATCAAGTGTGAAGTAAAATAGTTGCAGTTGTATGCATTGTTGTGGTTCTTTGTTGTAACCAGGAAATATTGTTAGTGAATCTCCAAAGTGCTAATTTTAGTAACCAAACATGCATATTAGCACCTTCCATTATTGCAAGAGTGCTTTTCATCAGCTTAAATAGAGGTTTTAGTGCAGCAAGATTGTCTTAATCTAATAACTGTATTTAGGGATTAAAACAACAGTCTGGGTATTGTTGCAATGATATGAGTTAGAAAACATTTTCTATTGTTGTCAATCTCTATTAAGGGATACCTCGAGGAACACCCTCCTTGTCTTAGTTGAGCTAGAAGTGAAGGGGAGATTACCTACTCCTAACCATTGGCCCTTAATCACCTTCCACCTGTGGATGAGCCCATTTCCCATCTCTCTGATGACACCCTTGGCCTGAGAGATTAGGAAATTAACTCTAGGGTTTTAGGTTAACTATTTTGGGACCCAATAGATTGGCGCCACCGCCGGGGAACAATTTACTTCTAATTGAATTGTTGCAGTCCGTTAACACAGTGGAAAAATCTAAGTATTTATTTGTAATATCCCACCCCCTTTGTGTTTTTTGACGTTTAGTTGATACCTGATGCGTTTTGGGTTTTTTGCATTTTTGACATAACAAAGTGCATGTACATACTTTCAAAAATACAAGGAAATAGAAATACCCAGTTGTTTATATTTGATATAAATGCATTACAAAGCAATAAGGCACAACACCCATATGAAAATATGTAAAGAAGTTCGGTCATTTAACATACCCATCTCGCTGTCATTTAAATATTAGCTAGAAATGCAATTGTACAGCAGATTGGAAACATTCATAACTCTCCAGCTGAAGCTCAAACACAAACTATTACATCAAATGTTATTGTATAGTAGATGCAGTGCATAGACGCCTCAAATGGAAGCTTAGACACAACACCCAACAAGGGTTTTGGTGCCAAACTACACGTCCCTCTGGAGTGCTGGTACAGCCTAGTTGGGAGGTGTGACAACTTACAACACCAAATCTACCTTCAATCACCACTGAAAATCTTTGTTGTAACTATATATGCCCAACGCCCAAGCTGGGAACCAAAAACTAGAAGTATTCCTCTTTAAACACACAAAAATCCCTTCCCTGTGGTACGACCAGGCCCAACAGCAGTACGGCCTGGCTATGGAGTCAAAAGCACATTAGAAATGCATCAAAATCACTACAATAACCTGCATTATATTCTTCAATATCCTCCCAGAATTATGGTGACAAGAAACTGAAGATATCTCCTTATAAATCCTTCCGTGACAATGTTTGATGCCTTCAATGAAGCTCAATAGTGACCACTGAATGAAGCCACTCCAATAAACACCCTGGGAGTGTCTTCCAACCTCACACATTTTCTTAACAATGGAGGTTTTCGTCTCCAATGAAGCTGGTTCAAAACCCTTGCTCTCACGAACAAAGCTCAGACTTAGAGAAAATAACAATTGTGAATGAGAGGAAATGATTTCCATTTTCACTTTTATTCCTCTTTTCCCAATGCCACTTTTGGAGCCTTTTTAAAATTTTAAAATTATTTTTCTCCAAGCCTTGGGCGCCCACATAAAACTAATGACTTTATTTGTTTAAATATTCATTAAGTCTTCAAATATAATAGTGACTTTATAATAATTTAAATAACGATAAAGTTAAATATTTAATTTAACTTTAATATTCAACGTTATTTAAAATAAACGTCCCGAACTAAATCAATTGCCAAGACATTGCCATTAGCACCTTCAACTGACATTCCCGACATAGAAATATTGCCAACTAACCGAGTCGGTGTCCAACCTGTGACTTACTAAAAATAGTATGGGCAAAGGGTCCAAAAATGCTTTGGGAAAGTGTCATCACGGATTCTAGATAATTCTGAGCTCAAAACAATGTCTGTATGTGCCAACTGACTCTCCAGCCAAGTCACCAAAACAGTGTCCAGACTGACACTATAAATAGTAGTGCTCTCTGAGGATTGAAGAGAACAAACCCAGAAAAACCCAGAAGGATTGTCGCCATGCAAGCACTTACTATAAATAGTATGGATAAGTTGTCCAAAATCCCTCCGAAAAGTGTCAGACGTCTCCACTAGAGAACCCAAGCACACTGATGACATTGAAATACTCCACTGATCAGGCTGTCGCAAACTCAGAAAGTCAGCTCCAACTACGCTGCAAGAGAACCCAAAAATGGGGACATTATAGTCCACCCTTCCCAAAGATTGCTTGTCCTAAAGCAATGCCAATACACCCTCTGATCAACATACTTATCCAAACTGGAATCAAGAATGATCCCAGGGTCCCAAATCAATCTATGGAAATATCCATCATGCTGTTGCCGCGCTACTCTGATAAAAATTGTTAATCCATAGCACCAAGTCTACGCTCTCTCCTCCGGTAACCCCATAATGTAATCTATTGAATATAAGGAATACTGAGAGGGGGGTGAATCAGTATTCCGCAAAACCACTTTTTAACATGTTCATTAATCCAATTTCCAAAATTAATAACATGAAAGCAGAATAAGCATAAGAATAGCAACCATATAGACATAACACATGGACACCAAGATTTTTACGTGGAAAAGCCAAAAAGGGAAAAACCACAGTGAGTGTTAGCTCACAATATATTAGAATAACAATATTGGATTACAAAAGGCTCACTGCCATGGGGCTCATTTCCCAAAGAAATGCTCACTGCAGGTGGATTCACTGTCCAAGTGGACTCATTGAAAGATTGGCTCACTGCTAGGAGATGAACTGCTGAAAATGCATCTACCATATGCTGGATCACAGTTCCATTGAAGGTTCAATACACAGATTCAAAGGTCTTCACTTATTTTGCCCTGCTTCTCAACTTAACTACATATACTCTGTTTTCTGCCCTTATTCACTTTTTCGGCTTTGCACTTTGCTCATAACCCTTTACATTTCGAATTCACACACTTAATTCACATCACTTTTCTACTTCAATACCTTAATCCATCAAGTATTTATATCCGCAACAAGATTCATCTCATAATCAAGTCGGCAAGCTAGACATGAAGCATGTATACAATGTATTCTACTTTGTCGGCTTGATCAAGTGTACAAATAGTACTGCAGACCTAAACAATCATTGAATAATCTTCATATAAGTCGGCACCAATCATAAAACCACTTAGATTTATTATTCAAACAATATATCTTCTCCGCATATGGATTTTACATGCTTGTGGACCTATCTCTTAAGAACATGCTTGGCCAATTCATCTGTCACATCAAAAATCTCACTATGGATCACAAGAGACTCAAGGATTCATAACCAACATTCATTCTTGACCTCTTAGCATACCTTCAAAACCACAAGACAAAATATGCAACTGTGGAGAAATGCGGACCCTTTTTCTCAGGCACTATGCATTGTTCTTGTCTTAGTTCTGTTCACCCGGACTGACATTTTATAGTATGACTTCCGGAGGAAGTTAGGTCTTGATCATTGGAACATATCATCATCAAATAACTATGAACAACATACTTGAACCACATATAATGATCTTCTATTGCGGAGGCATACTGACCCAATCTCTGTCACTTACTCTGTATACTGTCCATACTTAGTCATTTTAGCCTTCCGGACCAGAATACTTTTGTGCCTTGTTGCCAAACTAAGTTAGCCTTCCGGAGTAATGTCTCTTTGTCATGCCAATGGAAACCTTTTACCTTGTTGCCATCAATGTCAACATGCAATCCTTCATCAGAGCAGTGTCTCTTGCCAACATAATCATCATCATCATCCAAATTGAAATATCTGTGGGGACTAAAATTTATATCATGAAAAGTCTCTTGCCAAGGCACCACAGTGAGGTCCATATCCAAAATCCCACTGCCTAACTCGATCTTGGCCAACAGAAAAAATAATCTACTCATCGCCAAAGAATAACCCTCAGCATATTCGCTCACAATATCTCGGAAGTGATGCCAATCAGTCCCTAACTGGAAGCTGATAACAATAGTGCCATCCCTGAAATAGACTGTTAACCCTTCATCGACACCTAATCTCCAAGTGTCAACATGCCCATATCGAGCATACCAACTCATCCAATTGACTGCAACCATCACAGTAACATCTGTAGATATATCCATCAACATCTCGAATTGATTGCAGTAACCATCACTCATATTAGTGGGAGCTAAAAATAATGGCTTTAACTCTGTAAATCCTCCCACAACCTGCTGCCAAGAAGCCTATAAGTATTCAAAGTCCATCTGCCTATAAACTGAGGTTGCCATAATCAACGCTGAAATACTAGGGCAGCAACTGTCATAAAAAATTACCCCAGAAAACATAGGAAATGTGATTGTGGGAATGACCAAAGGAACTCCTCCAATAACCACATTACCTCTACTAATCAACACCATCTGCGAATTACTCCATTGTTGGGCTGGAGGTGTTGGCCAATCCAACTGCATGATATCGTTCATTATCCTATGTGGGCTGATTGGAAAGTGGATAGTGTTACCAACTCCAGAGTTATATCCACCTCTCCCATTCTGAATCAACATCTCACCCCTGTAAACTATCCCTGGATCTCAAGTCCTATGATTTCCATCAATCATACTCACACACACCTCTTGGCTGTTGCAACAACTACTAACAGTCCTGATAAGTGTGAAAATCAGATCTATAATCACCTTGGGATTGCTTCTACTGTCATAAATTGGTAATGTCTCATTAGCATTCCAATTCCAAATGCTATAGTGACAAAAACGTGCACACCAATCCATGCAATCAGTTGCTATCATCAATGCGAAGTCTGAAAATATCATAATCAACACCAGAGAACAGCCCTTAAACATAAGTGTGTAAGTTGGAAACCAAAGAACCATGTCTGAACACTCTTGATCCATTTGATGCACTTTGTTATGTGTTTTCATGAAGTAAGGAATAGTAAAGCCATTATGAAGCATCATATCACATGAATGACTTGGGCCAACAAACACCATTTCATGCTTGGCCATAAAATTTTGAATATCAACAAGATGAGTTACTTTACCAATGTCATCCATAAAATTTTCATCTATTATCTCATGAAAAATCAAATCATATGAGGATACTGGTCTGCTGTTCACAATCAAAGAATTAGCAACCAGTTCAAACCTTTCATCGATGTCTTCATGGATCTTATGTATACCTTCTCCCATTTCAAAATGGGCATCATTAGTCACATTTTCAGAAGTATATCATGCCCATACCAAGACAATAGGCTGCTGTTAACACTCATAGAATCCACACTTCCTTCATTCTTTTCAATGGTGTCTTCGTAGGTTTCATGCACCCCTTCACCCAATGTTGAATGTTCATCATTATCTATAGATTCAAAAGATGTATTATGCTGAAATCTGCCCTCATTACCTGTTATATCTGCTATCCCATGGCTGCAAGCTACCCCTTCATGCGAAAATTGATCCTCAAGTAGGTTCCAATCTTCATCAACATACTGAACCTCTTCAATATGGGAAGAGCTGAAAGCATTATGCAACATTTCATCCTTATGGATTTCAACAATCCCTTCAACAATTTGTTTAATTTCCATTATCCTTGTGTCACTTTCTTGAATTTTGGATGTGGCTACAATAGGAATAAAATTTTCTTTTTTGTATGAAGAAAAGTGCGCCATACTCAATTGTAAGCAAAGATCATCAGCGTCTTTTTCTTTGTTCTCCGCATACTTGAAAGCCAAATCCTTGTCCATAAGCAATTGCAAGTGATCTGATTTCATCATTATTAATGCTTCTTTGATAGTGTATAACTGAGTAAGAGTGACTTCACTTGCAACACCCTTTTTCCTCTCCTCAATTTGAGCTTCCCAAATAAGTTCTTCAACATATTTATGAGAATCATCTACCCTTGTTAACACTTGCACCACTTTCTCATCTGTAACCACAAATTGGTCCTTCAAATCCTGCAATGCTAAAGGTCTTTGATCAAATTCATCAAAGTGACTTGGGCTGCTGTACACTAAATTTTCTGATTTACTTCCATGTGTAAGAACCATATCATCATAAAAATCAGGTTTTTCACTAGTTGATGCCTTGCAATCCTCATGTAAAAATGATGGGACAGAGTTATGATCAAACACACTATCCTCAAAGGAATTTGTCTCATCACAAGGCTTATCAATTACAATCTCTAAATCACCTACATAAAGACTTGTGCACATTTCTCTGGTAGATGCAATAAATGGTTCTTTTTCCTCAACGTCCATGGTAATGCTTGCTGGAAGGTTACATTGTGGAAATCATATCTTTGATTGTTTGTCCCTACATCCTCATTGGCTAATTTAGTAACCTCCGGATCAATAGATTTTTTGCTCTCATTATTACTGTGAAGTTCAATATTCTCATCTTCGTTAAGAGCAACACTTGAAGAGTTAACTTCATCCTCATCCTTAATAGCTGCATGCATAATCATAGAATCATCTTGAAGCTCTGTAACATATTCCTCATGCTCCAAGACAATCTCTCCATCAATTTTTATTGCATCAGTGTCCTCAATATCCAAGAAAGGTTTCAGCTTTCCCTCACATTGTTTGAACATTTTGTTGACCAACTCATAAGCAACTGTAGAGACATCCTATTTTTGCCTCAAAATAGCCAACAAGATAGACATAAGGGGTTGGGAATTAGTATCATATTCATCAATGATTAGGACCATAATGGTTTGCATGTAAGAAAAAGCAACTTCTCCATGATCCTTACTGATGGATGCTATGAAATAATGAAACATCTGAAGAATAAGATCATCACATTCTAAAACAATCAAAAGATAACCAGATCTGGATTTTGTCATCACTTCTAACATCCTAACCCTCCTACCAAAGGAAGGGCCTTGGTCATCAGGTAACCCATGAAAGCTGTAATGTCCCCTTTCTGGTGGAAACACTTAAACTTGAATCTGCACTCAAAGTGATTCTCAAAGAGACATTAGAAACATTAGAGATCAATATATTTCAATGGCTAAGATCAAATAAGATCGATGATAATATAAATATATCATTTCCTTGTTAAATGATTATTCACTTCATGATTGTCATTCATTATTGATGACTATCCTATCCTATACTATATTCTATAAGTATATTAAGGGAAATATTAAACATAATTCAAGATTCATATTCTTCCCTCTTATTCTTCATCAAGGAACTAGGCTTTACATGTTAAGGGCACATGGAGACCATCCTAGACCCAGCCTTGGGAAACTACGTTCCAGCCTAGGGGTCTTTACACGGGCAGAATTACACTGCCCCTCCCTTACAATACCTAACATTCCTTTGAGGATGAAGTAATAGGAGTAATTAGAAGTACGATCTTGTATTCTACATTCCTTTGTACTGTTAGGACGGATATTAATCATAAGTCAAGATCCATATCTCCCTTCTTGTTCTTCATCAAAGAACTAGGCTTTAGGGCGCATGGAGACCATACACGGATGGAATTACTCTACCTCTCCCGACAATACCTTGTAGGGTGCATGGAGACCACTCAACATGATGGAATTACTTTGCCTTTCCCTACAATGCCTATCATTCCTGTAAGGATGAAGCAATAGAGGCGATATGATCTCTTACGCTAATATCCCCTGTATTATAAATAACATTATCCATAAATATTTATCATCATAAGCATGGATAGAAACATTCTTATCATAATTTGCAATTTCATTGTAAAATATTCTTGTTTATACAATTGTTCATCATTATTTGATCTTAGATATAAATAAAACATTTCCTTATAAACCATAATGATTTACATAGATTCATATTAACTATGAATTGACATTAATATCATAACATGCATATATATATATATATATATTTGTGTATTTATATATATGGATAAATAACATTATAGATATTATCCTTAATAATTAAACATATTGAATATTGCTTACCTGCTGTGCCTTTGGTTTTGCCTGGCTGCTACTATTATCTTGGTGTAGTCCCTAAATCCCAAACTGTTGTAATGCTTAGTATTTAATAGATATCAGATATGATTAAATGTGAAGCTTTTGGAAACACTGTGTCTTGCTTTTTGACGTAAAAAAGCAAGACACAGTGTTTCCAGAAGCTTCACATTTAATCATGGACTGTGGAAATATCATGTCTACTATATCAGATATGATGTTCGCTGATTACTGCTGAAGATGGATATCCCTCATCGATGCCTTTAGAATGAAGGACCGATCCCATTTATAATTCTTGGAAAGTTGCATCAACCCCCAACGGTCACCTAAGGCAGTGATTACCCTTTGAAACATATCCGCTGCTTTGTATCGGTGTTTCCATTAGGAGTCTTTCGCTGATCTTTATTTGTTTAGTCATTATTAAATAGGAAATGAGATCGGTGTCTTTCTTAAAGAGGCCCGATCCTTATGCAATGCATACATTTATTATATATTCTTACTAATATATATATTAAATATTATTATATTGTTATTATATATATATATATTTATATATTAAGTTAATACATATATATATTTGTATATTATAAATATATATATATATATATTATCACACATATATATTTGTTTATTATTATTATGATAATATATATATATATATATATATTCATATATTACGAATTATATATTATAATTAATAGTATTATTATATTATCATAATAATGCTTAAATTGATAATATAATAAACATATTGTATTTTAATTATATATATTACTATTTAATATTATTACATATTAATAATACTATATATGTTTATCAAATATTATCATATACATGATTATCATTCAAATCGACGATGACAAACATCATATTTGACGGAAGCGATTTCTTCGTTTTTATCATGATGTTTAAATCTTTAATTTAAACAATGCCTTAATAGGGGGACATGACAAAAGCTCTCAACAATCATTTGCAGAATCTCCCTCATTATGTCCCCTTCATAAGGAACCTTAGGAGTTGTAATCCTTGTGATCTCACTTAGACCGCTGGTGACTAAAAGCTTTATCCTTTTACTATGATGTCTCATAAGCATTGGCTTAACCAAAGAATGCACCGCAGGAGTCATAGCGAGTTGCATCAACTCAGAAGGTGACTGTTCAGTCTTTTAAATACAAAATTCTACTTTTTCCAAAATGTTGCATAGAACCCCTTTTGACTGAGGTAGGTGTTCAAGATTCTTTCCGGCATTGTAAAGTTTCTTTTGTAATTCTTCTTCACTGAATCTGTTCATGACTCTGAATCTGATATTAAACTGCACAGGATGGCAAGATGCAACTATGCTTTGATATCACCGTAATATCCCACCCCCTTTGTATTTTCTGACATTTAGTTGATACCTGATGCTGCGGCGAAGGAAATAGTCCATGGAAGTGGAAGTTTGTCGATAACGCAAACTTCCAGGAGGCTACCTAAGTTCAAAAAAGAGGAGAATCGCCGATAAGGCAAAGAAAAGGTGAAAGATAGCTTTGTTGGTGAAATTGGAGGTTCGCGAACCTCCAAGTTCGCTGACAAAAGGTTTGGCCAATGGAGGATTTGCCGATAAGGCTACTAAGAAAGAATGAAGGTGCGGCAATGATCAAGTTCGGCAAATGAGGAATTCGCTGATAAAACAGTGAAGGAAATAGCAAGCAAAGGAAGGTTTGGCAAAATACTTTTTTTCTAACAAGGCAAAGAAAGGGAGAAGATAAAGACAAGGCCAAGTTCGTGGAAGCGAAAATTCGCCAATAGAGCAAAAAAAGTCAAAGGCAAGCTCGATTCGAGAATTGGGGAATTCGCCGACAAGGCAAAAAGTAGCTAAGGGAAAGGCTTCGTTGGCGAGTCGAGGGAAAGCCTAACTTGGTAAGTAAATCGGTTTTCTCATGATTCGCTGATAGGCGAAAGAGCCGATAAAGGAGGATGGTTGAGTGGAGAAGATTCGACAAAAGACACTTTTGCTGACAAAGCAAAATGAAGACAAAGGAGGCGCTAGGAGCTTGGTTCAAAAAAGCGGAAGTTTGTCGATAAAGTGAGAAGGAAGAAGATAGAAAGATTCGCCAAATAGATAATTTTCCGAGAAGGCAAAAATGGTGCCAAAGAGAAAAAAGATAAAAGACAAGGCTTGGTTCGTGAAATGCAGAATTCGCTGATAATGCGAAAATGAACCAAATGGAAAAAGTTTGCCAAATTGTAAGTTTGCCGATAAGGCAAAAGCAAAAGAAGCCTGGTTCTGAAAAATAAAGTTTTGTCGATAAAGCAAAAAGGGAAATTGTTGATATGGCAAAAGACACAACCCAGCAAGCCAAGTTCCAAAAAGGTGACATTTGCCGATAAAGGGCAAAATGGAGATCAACGCTAGATGAGGGAAGGTTCTGAAAAGTTATATTTTGCCGATAAGGTAAGGCCCGATGGTTATGAAAATGCAGATTTCTCCGACTAAAGCAATGAAGCAGAGTTTGGCTCAATGCAAATCCGCTAATGAAGAAGTTGTGCGGGAATTCAATTTTCCTCGAGACACCATGACAAATTTTAAAGGTACAACACTTTAAAGTGTTGTAAAAGCTTGCTCTCCCTGAAATCATGCCATTTTCTCAGGAAGAGGTACTCAACATTCAAAGCTCCGCAGGCTAGGGCCGAATGAGAGTAGTTGGAATAGTGAATTCTTTAATGCGCCAATATAGGAGAGGGACAATACAGATTTGTAGGCCTTCTCTCATAAATGTGCCTGGCACCCATGCGTGCAGGCAATCTTTTTTGTAGGTTTGCAAGCCTGTCAGAAGCATGGCCACTGTCCCAATTTGCAGGTTCCATTCCAGTTTGCAGGGCTTCTGAGCCAGAAATTTAATGAAGCGTGGGCATGTCTTGGGTTAATTGATCAAAATTTAGCACCCACTGAAATGTCCCCTTGTCACAAGTCAACATTTTCAAAACTTTAAACACATTTCCAACTTGCAAAGAGAATGTTATTATACCAAACTTTCTTAATTTCAATTATAGCAATAGATAAATGATATATTCAATCACATAAGAACATTGTCTTTAGATTTTCAATAATTAACATCAATTATCATTTTCTATCTTGCATCCATAATCTTTGTGATTACTTTCAATACGCATTCTCTATCACTTATATTTCATATATTCCTCTTAAGTTCACTATGATATTCTTTATCATTAATGTCATGATCTCTATCAGTATATATATATTTATCATCACTATCCATGCATTAACTCTTAACTTCATATGAGATGAGGTGAAAGGATGCCCTTTGGCCAATCATGGGTCCACTATTAATCCTTTGGCACGAGGGGTGACTTCTTCACCAACTGGAGCCAAAAGCCACTTCCACTTGTCCAAGGGGTACCTTTTATACCTACTGAGACAAGGGCCATATCCACTTGTCCAAGGGGTGCCATTGCACCTACTGAGACAAGGGCCATATCCACTTGTCCAAGGGGTGCCATTGCACCTACTGAGACAAGGGCCACTTCCACTTGTCCAAGGGGTACCTTTTTGTACCTACTGAGACAAGGGCCACTTCCACTTGTCCAAGGGGTACCTTTTTGTACCTACTGAGACAAGGGCCATATCCACTTGTCCAAGGGGTGCCATTGCACCTACTGAGACAAGGGCCACTTCCACTTGTCCAAGGGGTGCCATTGCACCTACTGAGACAAGGGCCACTTTCCACTTGTCCAAGGGGTGCCATTGCACCTACTGAGACAAGGGACAAAACATACCATGTTGGCTACTATACATCTCAGACTCACCATCTCATATGAGGTTATATGTTAATCTCATGATTCAACATGTTTTCCGAGCATTATCCCCTATCTCAGGTAATCATGAAGCATATAATATAGTAATGTTATATGGCATACCTTTGAATTACTCTAATTAACATAATGAGCTGATTTTAGAGTACTAAGTCATGAAATACACTTATTAATCCTAATGCCTATTCGAATCTGAACCAAGATATCTTTTACACAGTTATTCTTAGAAATCAGAGTACATTATTCATTATATGCAAGGTATATGCATACAAATTAGGTAAAGAATTTATTAATGGAGTAAGAGTATTATGACGTACCTTGCTGTGTATGGTGTCTGGTTGCGGCAGAGCCCTGAAATTATTCTTTGGCTGTATATGATGCTGCTCCTGTTATTTCCTATTGCAGAGAGGAATGTATCTTTTTTTGCTGGTTGAAGTTAAGTATTTATACAGAAATATTTATTATGCTTTGCTTTTGGTTGACCTTCCAATTGAAGTTGATTGAAATGATAGATTGTTGAATGATGAATGATTGATTGTATTTGTGTTGTGATTCCTCCCCCTTTGTCCAAGAAATGATCTTCCTTATATTCCTTTTTCCCTCCAATGGACACAACCTTTTCACAAGCCCTTTGACCTTTATCACAACTTAAACTTTAGTTATTTTATAATTATATTATAATTTATCTCGTGATTATTATTATTATTATCATATTTCAAAAGGGGACATTACAGTCCTCCCCACTCAAGGATTGCTTGTCCTCAAGCAATTTTTAAACATTGGATGATTAGTAATTTCAACTCCTTTAAAAAGGTTTGATCAACATAAATCCGGTAATATGTTTGAGTCAAATATGAATGGCTATTCACAAACTCCCAATTAATTCTCGAGCACTAAAAGGAATTATTTCTCATTTCTTCTGTTCTCAAAACTGTACCCTAAAGACTTTGGAAAGCATATTTGTCTTTTTCAAACCCAGTGACATAACCATGCCATGTATGTTGATATCTTGTTTTGTTTTGTTTTGTTTTGTTTTTTTTTTTGGGTTAGAAATTCTGGTAAAAATTAATGCGTGCTGCTGTGTCTCGCTGGGACCTATATTGTGGATGAAGGGGAGAGGCCTAAATAAGAATAAATCTATCTTCTAAAAGAAGGGGTTCCACTACTAATTTTCTCTCGTCATCAAGCGGTAATTCTGTGTGATGGTTCTTTAAGTCATCCATGGTATCTTATTTGTTACTAAAGTCTGTTGAAAGATAGTGGATGTTTCACTGTGGGTTTAGTTGAATGGTTGAATTCAATGCGACGGTTTTCCCTTGTGGAAATGAAGATAGAGATTGAAATGTATCTCGTGAACCTTTTCATTAAGATTCTGAGTGTGGTTTGGCTTTTTTTTTTTTTTTAAAGTATGAAACTCAATTTTCATACTATTTCATAGCAATAAGAGTGCAAGTTTATGTCAGCCAGAAGGGAGACAAAGTCTGACAGCCTAGCTTAGTTAGCAAATTCCATGTTTTAATATTGTTTGAAGCAAATTCAGGGGTCTTCTCATTGCATAAAAGAGAGCTAGTGGATGGTGGGACCCTAGAAGCACTAAGGCAAGTTTGCAAAGGACTTCAAAGATTTACATTATTTTAATCTGTTGTCAAAAGATGCCAATAAGTCTGACGCAGCCTTTGGGATTATTGGTAATTGTTTGAAGTAATTTGAATCATATTTAAGAGGGCAGATATCATATAAAGGTTCTACATAGTATTTGATAAAGCTTTGAAGGCTGGATGTTTCTCATATATCTACGCAACCTTCATAATACAGTTTATTTAAGGAATCGCATATATTAAAGGAGAATTACAAAGTCATTGTGGGACCGTCATTTGTAAGTAAGAAAGAAATATCAATAAAGAAATGTTCTTATGAAATCATGGCTCCTTTGAATCATTCGTAGCCTAAAGGGAAGTGAACATATCATAAAAGATCATTGAAGCCGTCTGTAACTCGTGGAAGTTCTTTAATAAGGGACTATTCACATAATATTTTCGGAAAGATGATTTACGAGCCATATTTTCAATCCTAAGACGCTCAAAAGCTAACTCAACATTTCAAAGGAGTCGCACCTTTTAAAAGACTCATTTCATAAGTCCTAAGTGTAAGGTTTTGAAAAGGACACGTGGTGTTAAAGGATTTTCAAGGAGTTGCTCCCCTTTTGGAAAGGATGGCGATTCAAATAAAAACTTAGCAAAAGGACATACTTATCCCTTGGAAATGAGTTCTTTCTAGTATTCGTTCCTAAGCCTCTATAACATAACTGCAAATTTAACCAAATGTGTCATTGTTCGAAAAATCTTCCATACTAGTGACTCACTCATAGGGTGGCTGCGCACAATTTTAGATCAAAACTTTTACTTAAATGGTAACTCAGTATTTTGTCTGTTGATCATGTTTTTAATCATGCATTTATTAATTTATTTTCTACTGTATGAATAACTGAGTATAATTTCAACACGATAGACCTGGATTGCCCTTGTAGAATCGCCAATATTGACTACACAGGGTAGAATCTGGCATACATGAAATGATTGTAAACAATATATGATTACAAATTACAATTCTCATTGTCGTTTACTTCAATAATGTAGGAAGGGAAATAGCTCAGGCTCTTGAACCCTTATTTTGCTGTATGATGCTCTAGAGATGTTTGATGACCTGAGATTTTTCGGGTTCCTCTTAAATGAAATCCTCTTACCCTTGACATGCCACTATTTCATCATGGTACAAACATCATAGCCCTCTAATCAAATATCTGGGCAACAGAGGGAACCAGATTCTCTGACTTATCCGCTAATGATTCCCAGTTCTTGGTTTTACAAATCATTCGTATTATTCTTTCAATATCCTTTATGACAAGTAATTTAATTATAAATCTTTCCAGTTTTCACTGAAACACATTGACGTCCCAAATATTACATATATCCTTCTCAAATGCAAAATTTCTTCTTCCTATCCTAATAAAATTTCCTCAAAATATTATGTTTAAGTCATTGTTAAACTGTTTGATTTGCAGTGAAGGCTGGAATTGAGTGGAACTTGTGCAGGTAGACATCCACCTGCATTGGCCAGATTATGTGACATGCATATTTGTATAATATCCTATGCAAGGATTGTCTTTAGGCATTATGATTTTGATTTCATGTCTGTTTGTGATAATTTTCTTCAAGAACTTACTTGGCAAGGTGTAGTATTTGTCTCAATATCTTATATGTTTTAATTGAAGGTGCAGTGGCTTCCATCTATAGTTGGTACTTGTGAGTAGAATTCTCGGTAGTATTAGTTGATAGATCTAGTTTAATTCAACAATATCTGACTGCGTGTGTACTAACCTCAGTAAGGCTGATTAAGGACAGCATAGCCTGACTGTAATACTATTATTAATGCTTAAGTACTGCTAAACCATATAACAAACTGAATCTAAAGAATTCAACTGTTCTTAGATTCATACTACTTTTAGATCCATGTTGAAAGTATATGAGAGATACGAAGTATAAGACATAATATACGGAATACACGAGTCATGTAAGTCAACTATCATTCACAGGATGGCAGGATGACTGCTCTGATACCACTGAAATGTCCCCTTGTCACAAGTCAACATTTTCAAAACTTTAAACACATTTCCAACTTGCAAAGAGAATGTTATTATACCAAACTTTCTTAATTTCAATTATAGCAATAGATAAATGATATATTCAATCACATAAGAACATTGTCTTTAGATTTTCAATAATTAACATCAATTATCATTTTCTATCTTGCATCCATAATCTTTGTGATTACTTTCAATACGCATTCTCTATCACTTATATTTCATATATTCCTCTTAAGTTCACTATGATATTCTTTATCATTAATGTCATGATCTCTATCAGTATATATATATTTATCATCACTATCCATGCATTAACTCTTAACTTCATATGAGATGAGGTGAAAGGATGCCCTTTGGCCAATCATGGGTCCACTATTAATCCTTTGGCACGAGGGGTGACTTCTTCACCAACTGGAGCCAAAAGCCACTTCCACTTGTCCAAGGGGTACCTTTTATACCTACTGAGACAAGGGCCATATCCACTTGTCCAAGGGGTGCCATTGCACCTACTGAGACAAGGGCCATATCCACTTGTCCAAGGGGTGCCATTGCACCTACTGAGACAAGGGCCACTTCCACTTGTCCAAGGGGTACCTTTTTGTACCTACTGAGACAAGGGCCACTTCCACTTGTCCAAGGGGTACCTTTTTGTACCTACTGAGACAAGGGCCATATCCACTTGTCCAAGGGGTGCCATTGCACCTACTGAGACAAGGGCCACTTCCACTTGTCCAAGGGGTGCCATTGCACCTACTGAGACAAGGGCCACTTTCCACTTGTCCAAGGGGTGCCATTGCACCTACTGAGACAAGGGACAAAACATACCATGTTGGCTACTATACATCTCAGACTCACCATCTCATATGAGGTTATATGTTAATCTCATGATTCAACATGTTTTCCGAGCATTATCCCCTATCTCAGGTAATCATGAAGCATATAATATAGTAATGTTATATGGCATACCTTTGAATTACTCTAATTAACATAATGAGCTGATTTTAGAGTACTAAGTCATGAAATACACTTATTAATCCTAATGCCTATTCGAATCTGAACCAAGATATCTTTTACACAGTTATTCTTAGAAATCAGAGTACATTATTCATTATATGCAAGGTATATGCATACAAATTAGGTAAAGAATTTATTAATGGAGTAAGAGTATTATGACGTACCTTGCTGTGTATGGTGTCTGGTTGCGGCAGAGCCCTGAAATTATTCTTTGGCTGTATATGATGCTGCTCCTGTTATTTCCTATTGCAGAGAGGAATGTATCTTTTTTTGCTGGTTGAAGTTAAGTATTTATACAGAAATATTTATTATGCTTTGCTTTTGGTTGACCTTCCAATTGAAGTTGATTGAAATGATAGATTGTTGAATGATGAATGATTGATTGTATTTGTGTTGTGATTCCTCCCCCTTTGTCCAAGAAATGATCTTCCTTATATTCCTTTTTCCCTCCAATGGACACAACCTTTTCACAAGCCCTTTGACCTTTATCACAACTTAAACTTTAGTTATTTTATAATTATATTATAATTTATCTCGTGATTATTATTATTATTATCATATTTCAAAAGGGGACATTACAGTCCTCCCCACTCAAGGATTGCTTGTCCTCAAGCAATTTTTAAACATTGGATGATTAGTAATTTCAACTCCTTTAAAAAGGTTTGATCAACATAAATCCGGTAATATGTTTGAGTCAAATATGAATGGCTATTCACAAACTCCCAATTAATTCTCGAGCACTAAAAGGAATTATTTCTCATTTCTTCTGTTCTCAAAACTGTACCCTAAAGACTTTGGAAAGCATATTTGTCTTTTTCAAACCCAGTGACATAACCATGCCATGTATGTTGATATCTTGTTTTGTTTTGTTTTGTTTTGTTTTTTTTTTTGGGTTAGAAATTCTGGTAAAAATTAATGCGTGCTGCTGTGTCTCGCTGGGACCTATATTGTGGATGAAGGGGAGAGGCCTAAATAAGAATAAATCTATCTTCTAAAAGAAGGGGTTCCACTACTAATTTTCTCTCGTCATCAAGCGGTAATTCTGTGTGATGGTTCTTTAAGTCATCCATGGTATCTTATTTGTTACTAAAGTCTGTTGAAAGATAGTGGATGTTTCACTGTGGGTTTAGTTGAATGGTTGAATTCAATGCGACGGTTTTCCCTTGTGGAAATGAAGATAGAGATTGAAATGTATCTCGTGAACCTTTTCATTAAGATTCTGAGTGTGGTTTGGCTTTTTTTTTTTTTTTAAAGTATGAAACTCAATTTTCATATATATGAAGAATGATGATGAAATGTTATATATACATTTGAAAACAATGTATTTCTGTTAGCTGTTCTTCTGGGTTGTTATGCTGGCTAGATAATTTGTTGTCACTGACCTCGTAGTGCATTTGCAAGAACCAGTCGGATTTGATATGTTGTGCTCGAAGATGAGTTTTCGATGTCCTTGAGTATGGTTCACCAATGAATGTAAATCGCTATTATGTGTCTACCTTTTCTGTAACAAATCGTCTATCTTTTGTAATGGTTATTTGACCTCTGTGATTAATACAAGAAACTGATTCTGCCTCTCATTCTCTTTTACATTGTGTTTGTTTGAATGTTGCTCATTTATTCTATGGATAAAACGGTCCCTCTATAAGTTTCAGCATTCTGTTTTGGCCTTTGTTAAAGATTGTATGAGTCTGTGTTAGTCTATTCAGCCTTTGAAATCACTAATGTGTTATGTCAGTTCTTGCTAAACATCCTAAATCTGGTGCATCACCATTTTCTTTTATGCATTCCTTCTATCCCTTTTCCCTTGCAAGCATTAGCACTAGATTTAGTTCAATTCTTTGAGCATTAAGTTCAGAATGAGGAACTAGCCTTCTCTGGAGGTCTGATCTCATCAACAAGGTCCCAAACCTTGAGATCAGTCCCATTGTGTCATTGGAGTGCTTGAACGAGCTGCAAGCAGGGTGCAATTTCACATGACAACTGTAAGATACCCAACTAATTCTACCAAAATTTTTCCTTACTTAGACAATTTTACTTGCTATCAACTCATCAACTATTTCAACGACACAAAGATATACATCAAAGATAACTATTTGAATGAATCAACCTTAAGCTGGGTACTTGTTTTATTACTTGATTCAATCAACTCACAATGTCTTATTACATGAATAATGCTTTCAATAGCATGAAGTATAACTTATTCAAATGGAAATTCAAAGGAAAGGCCTTGAAGCCTTGATGATTACAATGGGCGCCTATACTAGATTAACTCAATTGAGCTCAATGATGTCAACTGAATGTCAACATCTCACAATATCACAAGGGAGCATCACCTTGCTTGTTGAGGGAGCATCAACCCAACACTTGAAACTCGCGGGCCTCAAGATTACAAGCTCAACAGCTTTGCAGAGAGAATTTTTGTCAAATGCATAGATGCCAAATGAAAGAGAGGGCTCCTCCTTTTATAGGCCTTCCAAAGGCAATGAAGGCACGTTTTTCAATGCACAAAGAGAAACCAAGGCACGTTTCCCAAGAAGCATATCCATGGAGAATATTCCATCTGACAACTCACTCTGAGGTGGCAACCTTACCCACTGAACCGGTACGGATCCCAATATCATTTTGTTGACCAATGAGAGCTCAGGTACTTCTAGGCGCCCAGTTGAGGTAATTTGATCATGAACTTGCGCCTTACCACTGCTAGGCGCCAATTGAGATGGTGACTGCTAGAAGTTGCGCCTTGCTAGAGAAAGGCTTTTCAATGAAGTCCACTCACTTCCCAAGATGCTTTTGACAACAACTATGAATTCAAAGTCCCAAAGTGAGCAAACTCCTCAAGGTGTATCTTGAGTTGGTTTGAGGTGGAAATTGCGCCTACTCTTCTCAATTTGATCATTTCCCACACTTGAACTTCTTTAGTGCCACAAACCACTTGAATGAAAGAAATGTTAGTAGGCGCTAGAAATGGCAGAGTGTGACTAAATGTGCGCCTAGTCTGGAAACTCCTTCTAGGCGCCAAAATTTGATGTGTTTTGCCCAAAGATGCGCCTAGGCATCATAACACTTCCTTGACTTTATCTTTCTCCTTGCATTCTTAGAGTAATGTTCATTTCATCAATGTACAAGGTAGGCGCTCATTTGGTCAATTTGACATTGAATTTGTAACTTAGCCAATACTTGTAATCAAGTCTTTTGATGCTCTTTAAACCTAGCGCCCTCATCTGGAGTATTAACATCCTGTTTGAGTCTTCAACTTCTCTTGGGCGCACTCATTGATAGAGGAATGTTTAGATTAGCGCCTTAGGAAGAAAACGGTTTTGTCAAGCTCAAATCTTCAACACAAGTCACAACTGAATCAAACTGACTGTCTTCTACCAAGCGCCTTTCACTAAAGGTAGATCAAAAGTTGTTGCCCTTCTTAGGCGCACTTTTGGATGAGTTCACGATGCCAGGAGAAGAGTAAAATGGCGCCTTCATTTGAATGGTTCATCTTGCATGAATTTGGCGCCTAGTCAAGCTGTAAGGGAGATGACTTTGAACAACTTATCACATTACCCCTTAGGCACTCTTTAAGACCTCAGAGTTCAAGAGACGTGAAATGGCGCCTATGCTCCTTGAAGTGAATTCTAACTTCATACAAGTCTTCACAGGTTCAGGCGCTCAAAAGGAAGTCTTGTACCATCTAGGCGCCAACTGGAGGTAGGAGAGAAGGAGATTGGCGCCCCACTTGGACTTCAATTCTAGGCGCCCAAATGCCCTTTCCAGATGATAGGCGCCAAAGTAAAGGCAGTACTGCGCCTCTGAAAGGTTGAACTAGCAAGAAATGGCGCCTTGACACTTAGGTTCATGTTCAATGTGGAGGAATGTTTCAATTGGCGCCTAGGTTTCCTTAGATAAATTTATGAACTCCAAACTAAGTTTGATATTTCTGGATGCTCAACCTGGGTTCAATGAACTAGCGCCCTAGGAGCAAACTTGATTTAGGAACAATCATGGAGTAGCGCCTTCATTCCTTGGCATAAGCTTGGCGCCATAAGTCCTTCAAACACATTCTGACTCCTTATAAACTATCCTAAATGCTTAGGCGCTTATTAGGAAAATCTGGAGTGAAATGGGCGCCTAAACTCCAAAGTTTCCAGACTTAGTCAAATTTTTAGGTTCCTGACCTTATTCCTGCAAAACAAAAGATTGAGTTAGTCAGAAACCAATTCATTCCCTCATCATTTGGAATTAGCCTCCGGGAATGAGAAATAGGCTATTCCATTATACACTTGATGATCAAGCTGGAAACGGGGACATGACAGTCTCCCCTTCCCGGGATTGCTTGTCCTCAAGCAATTGGAGGTTAGGATGCTCCAGAATCTTTTCACCTTCCCAGGTAGCATCCTCCATTGGCAACCCCTTCCACTTCACCAGATACTCTCTAATGTTTCGGTTGCGAAGTTTCTTTTCCCTTATATCCACCACAGTTTCAGGTTCAAGTGCAAGCATTCCTTCTTCATCAAGTGGTGGAAGTTCATTAGTTGAAACCACATGTTGACCAAGTGCCTTTTTGAGACACGACACATGAAATACATTGTGGATACGGCTTCCTGCTGGCAAGTCTAGTTCATATGCCACTTCTCCTACTCTTCTCAACACCTTGTAGGGTCCATAAAACCTTGGTTTCAATTTCTCTGCACCTGACCTCTTCAAAGTACTCTGTCTATACGGCTGAAGGCGCAGAAACACCATGTCACCTACTTCAAAGTGTCGCTCAACTCGGTGTTTGTCGGCATACAACTTTTGTTGATTTTGAGCTCTTAGCAAATTGTCCTTCAGGACTCTCAAAATATCTTGAGTATCTTTCATCAATTCACTTGCTCTGGGAGCTCTACTGTCATCCAATGCCAGATCAACAAATGAAACAGCTTCATATCCATACAAAGCTCGGAAGGGAGTCATGCCAATTGACATATGAAAAGTAGTGTTGTAGCAGTATTCACCTAGATGTAGCCACTTAATCCAAGCACGCTGATGATCAGACACATAGTTTCTCAAGTATCCCTCAAGCCATTTGTTTACAATTTCAGTCTGTCCATCGGTTTGAGGATGATAACTAGTGCTTGGTGTTAAGTCAGTTCCAGCTAGTCGAAATAGCTCTCTCCAAAACACACTGATGAACCGGCTATCTCGATCACTGACTATGGTTTTAGGTAGGCCATGTAGTCGGAAGACTTCACGAAAGAATAACTCAGCTACTTGCAATGCTGATGACTCAACTGGGATTGCAAAGAAGTGAGCAAACTTGGTTAATCTGTCCACAACTACATAGATACAGTCTCTTCCATTCACCTTCGGAAGACCTGTGATGAAGTCCATAGAAATACTCTCCCACTTATGTTTTGGAATTGGCAGTGGTTGGAGTAATCCTGCTGGAAATGTATGCTCTGACTTATTCTGTTGACAAGTCAGACACTCCCTGACATACTGAAGAACTTCTTCCTTCAGACCTTTCCAAGTGAATCTTTCCCTGATCTGTCTGTAGGTCTTGAAGTAACCAGGGTGTCCTGCAAGTGGAGCATCATGGTATGATTGCAAAATCTGTCGCTTCAGCTCCGATTCAGGAGTCAGATAGATTCTGTCTTTGTAATAGATGATTTCATCAATCACCTTGTACCTATCATTCTGAATGATTCCATCCATGATCTCACAAGCAAATTTTGATTTAGAATACTCAACTAGAAGCTGAGCCTTCCAATCCACTGAAACTTTGCTCAGGGCACAAACAGCAGGTCTTCTAGACAGGGCATCGGCAACTACATTCTTCTTGCCTTTCACATATTCAATGTCGAAATCATATGATTGTATCTTCACAACCCATTTCTGCTGTCTTTCATTCAAATCTTTCTGCCCTAGAAAGTATTTCAAACTGTTGTGATCAGTTCTGACCACAAACTTAGATCCAACTAGATACTGGCGGAACTTAGCCAAGGCATGCATGATTGCCAGCATCTCTTTGTCATAAGTTGAGTACAACCTTTCTGTCTCTTTCAACTTCCTGCTTTCGAATGCGATGGGATGTCGATCTTGCATCAAAATAGCCCCAATACCTTCTCCTGAAGCGTCACATTCTAAAACAAAGGACTTAGTAAAATCTGGCAAAGCCAGTACTGGTGTTGTACTCATCACTTCCTTCAGTCTATCAAATGCAGCTTGAGCTTCTATTGACCAAATGAAAGCTCCTTTCTTTGTTAGATTTTTCAAGGGTGCAGCAAGCTGTGAGAATCCTCTAACAAATCTTCTATAGTAGCTGCAGAGGCCAAGGAAACCTCTTAATTCCGACACATTCTTGGGAACTGGCCAATTGCGAATGGCTTCAATCTTTTCTTCTTGAACTTTAACTCCATTTGCTCCTATCACATGACCCAGGTACAGAATCTCCTTCAAGCCAAAATCACACTTAGACATCTTTGCATACAAAGATTGATTCTCCATGACATTCAATACTTCATCTAAGTGTTGGAGATGTTCTTCCCATGTCTTGCTGTAGATCAAGATGTCGTCAAAGAAAACCAACAGGTACTTTCTCAACTGCTTGTTGAACACATGATTCATACAGGACTGAAAAGTGGCTGGTGCATTTGTCACCCCAAACGGCATCACCATAAATTCATAATGCCCATAATGGCATCTGAATGCTGTCTTTGGAATGTCCTCTTCTCTGACACGAATTTGATGGTAACCTGATCGAAGATCTATCTTTGAGAAATAGACTGCTCCATGCAGTTCATCAAGGAGTTCATCAATCCTAGGTATTGGATACCTATTCTTGATGGTCTTCTTGTTCAATGCGCGATAGTCAACACACATCCGCATTGTTCCATCCTTCTTCTTCACTAGCACCACAGATGATGCAAATGGACTTGATGATGGCCTTATGTGCCCCATATCGATCAATTCTTTGATCGTCTTCTCAATTTCAATCTTAAAATGCCGAGGATGCCGATAGGGTGCAATGTTAACAGGTTTAGCCCCATCCTCCAATTCAATTACATGTTCAAAACCTCTATCAGGAGGTATTCCTAGAGGTATGTCCCTAAACACCTTACCATGCTTATCCAACATTGCCTGAATATCTGCAGGATAAATTTCTTCAGCAGAGAGGATTTGGTTGTCCTTGATGCAAACCTGTGCTGCCCATTCGATGCCATTATGCCTGAATAATGCTTCCATTCGTTTTGCTGAGACAACTTTGGGGTTTCCATCAGACACTGACTTCAGTTTGATCTTCTTTCCTTCATGCATGAATTCTAACTCCATCTTTTGAAAGTCCTGGACAATTCTTCCAAGCGAATGCAACCATTGTACTCCAAGTACTACATCAATATGCCCAAGTCCAATCACATAGAAATCATCCTGTAAAGAATAATCTCCCATTTGAATTTGCAGTTGGGATACTTTTCTGGTACAACTCATTAGGAATCCATCAGCAACCGCTATTTGAAATCCTTCGAAGTCTTCAACTGTGAGACCTCGCCTTGCTACCAAACCTTCATCTATAAAGTTGTGAGTAGCACCACTGTCAATTAGACAGGTGACTCTTTGACCCTTCACAACTCCTCTAATGCGGAAGGCATGATACTTAGGCACTCCTGAGATAGTTGCTAATGTTATTTTGTCAAGTGTTTCTTCTGAGACAACATTAAGAGTTGGTTGTACCTCCTCTTCACCTTGGATTGATTCTTCTTCACTCAATGATTCTTCTTCACTTCCATCATCAGAGACAACTTCAATTAGGTGTGCTTTACCTTTACCAAGACATCTGTGTCCGGGTTCCCAAGGTTGTTTGCAAGAAAAGCAGAGTTTCTTCCTCCTTAGCTCATCTCTTTCGGCTGCAGAGGGACCTTGAGTCATCTTTTGAGGAAAAGAAGGTCTCCTTTGAGTAGAGCTAACACCCTTATAGAACTTTTTCTTAGGCTGATAGACAGGAGTAGTATCAAGATCTAGAGCAAAATCAATTGCTTCTTCCAAATTGGCTGGCCTTTGTACCTTTACCAATGGCTTGATTTGATTGTTCAATCCCTCAATGAACAGCATAGTGATTCTTCGGTCAGTCATATCAGGTACCATTACTGCAATCTTCTGAAAGTCATTAACATACTGCACAACCCTTCCTTCTTGCTTGAGTTGAGCTAGTTCACGATAGTACACTTCGGTGTCTTTTCTGTCAAACCTCTGAATCAACTTGGTTACAAACTCATCATAGGAATTTATCCTATCATGATGTTGAGAAACTAGGCCATGATGCCACCATTCATAAGCCAAACCTTCAAGATGCATTGTCGCAAATTGAATTGCCTTCTTCTCCGTCAATGGCTTAAGTGAAAGGTATGTATCCAGCTTGTTTACCCAAGCCCTAGCACTGAGCTTACCACTTCCATCAAAGGTAGGAATGGGAACTCGATTCAAGGCTTCTTTATACTCCTTTGTATCATCATCCCTTCTAGGACGAAAGCCTCTAGTTCTACCTCGCCTGTCTCTATCTTCCCTCTTCTGTCGGCAATATTCATTGAAAGTCATCATATCTCGAACACGTTCCGGAAGTCTAGCATAAAGATCTGCAAAGAGGGCTATCTCATTTTCAAAATTGTTTGGTTCTTCTTCGTCAAACTCTTCATCAGCTTCATTGTCCTGTTCAGGTGGTGGTGGAAGGAAGGTTGGTCTTAAAGGCCTATCAACTGTAGGAGTTCGTGTGCGAACTCTTCTACCTACTGCACTACCAGCATCATCATCAACATGTCTTTCTTGTCTCTCATGTCTAGCTGCATCTCGACGACCTTGTCTAGCTACTTCACCTTGATTCATATTTTGAAGGGATTGTAGGACATGTTGCAATATTTGAGCGGTTTGTTGTTGTTCAGCGGCAATGTTCCTAAACATCTCCCTAGCTGCACGTTCACCATCTACAGGTGGACTTCTACTTCTTCTTTCCTCCGCCATGTTAGCCTGTCTAGCTACAATTGCTTCTGAAAGAGTATCCTGTTGTGGGTAAGGATGAGTCCACTGGAACTGCCTTCTTTGTTCACGCGCAATGTATCTCCTGGTTCTATCACTTTGTTGATCACCTTCTTGCATGAAAACTCCCAAAGGCTGGCAGGATCCAAGCTCTGATACCACTGTAAGATACCCAACTAATTCTACCAAAATTTTTCCTTACTTAGACAATTTTACTTGCTATCAACTCATCAACTATTTCAACGACACAAAGATATACATCAAAGATAACTATTTGAATGAATCAACCTTAAGCTGGGTACTTGTTTTATTACTTGATTCAATCAACTCACAATGTCTTATTACATGAATAATGCTTTCAATAGCATGAAGTATAACTTATTCAAATGGAAATTCAAAGGAAAGGCCTTGAAGCCTTGATGATTACAATGGGCGCCTATACTAGATTAACTCAATTGAGCTCAATGATGTCAACTGAATGTCAACATCTCACAATATCACAAGGGAGCATCACCTTGCTTGTTGAGGGAGCATCACCCCAACACTTGAAACTAGCAGGCCTCAAGATTACAAGCTCAACAGCTTTGCAGAGAGAATTTTTGTCAAATGCATAGATGCCAAATGAAAGAGAGGGCTCCTCCTTTTATAGGCCTTCCAAAGGCAATGAAGGCACGTTTTTCAATGCACAAAGAGAAACCAAGGCACGTTTCCCAAGAAGCATATCCATGGAGAATATTCCATCTGACAACTCACTCTGAGGTGGCAACCTTACCCACTAAACCGGTACGGATCCCAATATCATTTTGTTGACCAATGAGAGCTCAGGTACTTCTAGGCGCCCAGTTGAGGTAATTTGATCATGAACTTGCGCCTTACCACTGCTAGGCGCCAATTGAGATGGTGACTGCTAGAAGTTGCGCCTTGCTAGAGAAAGGCTTTTCAATGAAGTCCACTCACTTCCCAAGATGCTTTTGACAACAACTATGAATTCAAAGTCCCAAAGTGAGCAAACTCCTCAAGGTGTATCTTGAGTTGGTTTGAGGTGGAAATTGCGCCTACTCTTCTCAATTTGATCATTTCCCACACTTGAAGTTCTTTAGTGCCACAAACCACTTGAATGAAAGAAATGTTAGTAGGCGCTAGAAATGGCAGAGTGTGACTAAATGTGCGCCTAGTCTGGAAACTCCTTCTAGGCGCCAAAATTTGATGTGTTTTGCCCAAAGATGCGCCTAGGCATCATAACACTTCCTTGACTTTATCTTTCTCCTTGCATTCTTAGAGTAATGTTCATTTCATCAATGTACAAGGTAGGCGCTCATTTGGTCAATTTGACATTGAATTTGTAACTTAGCCAATACTTGTAATCAAGTCTTTTGATGCTCTTTAAACCTAGCGCCCTCATCTGGAGTATTAACATCCTGTTTGAGTCTTCAACTTCTCTTGGGCGCACTCATTGATAGAGGAATGTTTAGATTAGCGCCTTAGGAAGAAAACGGTTTTGTCAAGCTCAAATCTTCAACACAAGTCACAACTGAATCAAACTGACTGTCTTCTACCAAGCGCCTTTCACTAAAAGTAGATCAAAAGTTGTTGCCCTTCTTAGGCGCACTTTTGGATGAGTTCACGATGCCAGGAGAAGAGTAAAATGGCGCCTTCATTGAATGGTTCATCTTGCATGAATTTGGCGCCTAGTCAAGCTGTAAGGAAGATGACTTTGAACAACTTATCACATTACCCCTTAGGCGCTCTTTAAGACCTCAGAGTTCAAGAGACGTGAAATGGCGCCTATGCTCCTTGAAGTGAATTCTAACTTCATACAAGTCTTCACAGGTTCAGGCGCTCAAAAGGAAGTCTTGTACCATCTAGGCGCCAACTGGAGGTAGGAGAGAAGGAGATTGGCGCCCCACTTGGACTTCAATTCTAGGCGCCCAAATGCCCTTTCCAGATGATAGGCGCCAAAGTAAAGGCAGTACTGCGCCTCTGAAAGGTTGAACTAGCAAGAAATGGCGCCTTGACACTTAGGTTCATGTTCAATGTGGAGGAATGTTTCAATTGGCGCCTAGGTTTCCTTAGATAAATTTATGAACTCCAAACTAAGTTTGATATTTCTGGATGCTCAACCGGGGTTCAATGAACTAGCGCCCTAGGAGCAAACTTGATTTAGGAACAATCATGGAGTAGCGCCTTCATTCCTTGGCATAAGCTTGGCGCCATAAGTCCTTCAAACACATTCTGACTCCTTAAAAACTCTCCTAAATGCTTAGGCGCTTATTAGGAAAATCTGGAGTGAAATGGGCGCCTAAACTCCAAAGTTTCCAGACTTAGTCAAATTTTTAGGTTCCTGACCTTATTCCTGCAAAACAAAAGATTGAGTTAGTCAGAAACCAATTCATTCCCTCATCATTTGGAATTAGCCTCCGGGAATGAGAAATAGGCTATTCCATTATACACTTGATGATCAAGCTGGAAACGGGGACATGACAACAACAATGCCCATCAACATGGAGTTACCGGTCTATCAATTGCTACAGGATATAGAAGAAGATCAGTGTGACACACTTTCCCAAAGGATCATGCAATTGACTGACTTGGAAGAGCAGAGAAGAGTTGCACATGATAAAATTCTAGATCATAAGGAGACAATGAAGTGTTTGTTTGATAAAGGCACCAGGTCAAGGGATTTCCAGATTGGTAATTTGGTTCTCCTTTGGAATGCAAAGTCTAAAGACAAAGGGAAGCATGGTAAGTTTGATCCATTGTGGCTTGGGTCATATGAAGTGGTTGAGAAGTTCGAGCTCGACCTCTACCATTTGATGACTCTGGAAGGAGAACTCATGGAGCTGTCCGTTCACGGTTAGCATTATTTTTCATAAGTAATGATTTCCTTCGAATTTTGAATGGTGAAGTCAAGTTCTGTCTTTCATATTTTGAACCTCGTGCAATCTTGACCATTGTTGGTCATAATGGTGTGTTTGTGTTGTGTTTTTCCCATTTCCATTTTTTTTTTGGGTGGTTTGCCCAGATATGTTCTAAATTCTCATTATGTCAATGCTTGACACACGCCCCCAACTAGAGCCACTATTGGGACTCCTATTTTCAAGCTTCATAGTTGCAAAATCTTGTCAAATTCCTTAAAATTTTCCTAAGGGGTCCATTTGCCTTTACCCCAATGCATGTTGTTGAATCCTTGAATTTGGCTAACCCCGAAACCCTAAAAATTTGACCAAGTTTGAAATATGAGGGATCCTCCACATTCTAGATTTTGCATTTTAACTCCTATGGATCCGAAACCACTCTCAAACATTCTGACAGTATATACATAAAATATAACTTAATGTATAACTTTATACTTAAATGTTATATTTTATGTATATACCTCATGAAAATCCTGTTAAAATCCTAAGTTTTTCTTTCTCTAGCTTAAGTTTGGACCCCTACAAGATGTTGCGGAACTTTTCCCTCCATCAGGATGTTGCGGGATGTTGGAGTAAAAGAGTTTTTACCATTTACATTTGCTTAAGTTTACTTAGGCATCCAACATAATGCATTATTAGTGCATTTAATTATTTAGGTAGTTTTTCTGTTCGAGCAGTTTTACCTACCTTCTCCTGCACTTGCATTTATAAGAAAGGCATATGTACATTATTTTGCATCTCAATCTCATTTTAATTATTCACTAATTTGGTGAATTTTTTTTCTCTGTGAAGGTTTATTTGCAAATTGTGCTCCTGGGAGGTGGTTCACACTAACATGGTATCAGAGATGATTATTTGCACCTCCTTTTGTTTTGAGATTTTTCATCAGTGAATTGGTGAGATCGAAATTTTATTGCATGCATTTTCTAGTGGAACAATATTTTTGGTGTTTGAAATTTTATAAATTTCTATTTCGCCTATTATTTGCTGAAATCTGCATCTTTATTCATCGAGTTCCGGAGATCATAATTGTTAGTTAGCTAGTATTGCCGGAGATGAGTTTGATTTAGGCGTTTTTTAATCTCCATTCTAGTTTGTGAGTGGAGGATTCACCTGGAGGCGTTCGAACCGGTGATCTAACCTTTCCAGCAATACGTTTTTTGGAGCAGCAATTATTCCCAGTTTTGGCGCCTGATTTATTGCCTGATTTTACACCAAATATATTTGTTATTGGCCGATTCAAAAATCTTTTGTGATTCTTTGACAACATATCATTAGTGACTGATCAAAGACCAAGCGTGAAGAGTTTGCGTAGGAACCTAGTTAGAGGCGATTGTTGTTTTGACGTTTTATGGCATTCATTTATTTCATTCGCTGACTTCTGCAAACCAGCAATATAATTCCTTTGGCCAATTCCTTATCAATTGGGCATCTCAACTGGCAATTTTGGAAATATAGACTGAATTCTCACCTTTTACAACGATCTCCATACAAAACCCAACGATATATATTAGAGCGGCATCATTTGTAGCATGTGATTGGTCAGCAATTTTTCTTTGGAACGGGGACTTTATCTTCTATAAAGTTTATTACAAATATTTTATTTGCTGTCACGTTTAGGTTTTCTATCTTGGTGTTGTTGTTTGGGTGTGGGACTTTTATCCCATATTGCCTGTGCAAGAAGCCTTTTTGGCATTAATATGCCCCAGCACTCATTCATTACATTGTGAGCACTTGGAAAAGCCTCACGCCCGTGCATGGTATGTGGGTTTGAAGTGGTGACAACTGCAATCTGAGAGAATTAATCTTGGTGAAGAAGTCCTAGATATTGTCAAAATATTACATCCCCTTTTTGGATTCAGTTTTACTATTTACTTTTACTCGTTTCATGGACAGAATAGACATGTGAATATGTTTTAAGTTCACGGGAAACAATGTTATGATTAGAAATAATTTTATGGAATCATGATTATATATCTCTTAAATATGATTAATTCGATGAAACGAATTAAAATGTCTTTTATAACGTGAAAAAGAGAAATGTTATGATTGTATTATGCTTTGACCGAGATACCGATATGTTGACCACAATTTGTATGTGAGAATGTTTTGACAAGAACAGGTGGATCAGACTCTCTGTGAAGCAAAGGGGAGAGAGTATTTTCGGGGAAGGGGAGTATAGACTCTGGATCACCAAAGGGTATTTGCCACTGAGAACGGATATCGGACACTAAAACCTAGCATCTTGAGGTAAGCTTTGATTTTTGTTAAGTCAAGTTATCGATGAGTTCGTTATGAGTTGTAAGGGTAAGTCACTCTTTGTTACATCGTTGTGGAAGAACAACGTTGTCTATCCAAACATCGTTGTCATGATGAGTAAGATTGATTGACAATTGTGTCATAATATCATGAGTTCATGTCGCCAATTATGGACGACAGGTATAAATGTCGGGAATGTGTCATATGTTATGTCTTGTTAAGTTTACTCGACGTAAAACGTCGACAGTGGTTTGTCAATCGTACGCTTTGTCGTTGCGATCGCGTATTTGTTCCAAATCGCCGTCGTCGTAACATCCGACGTGCGTGTGACGTAAACGTAGTAAATCCGACTAGGATAACGTCATGAAATAGGTTTCAACAACGTTTTAAGTTTATATGAGCATCGAGTGTCTTACCATCGTTTTAATCATAAAGAAATGGTATAAATAAAATATGTGTTTGTCTTTAAGTACCACCGTGAGCAAATAGCTCCATTTCGATAAATAAAGTGTTGTCATTGATTGGGCACTAACTTATTGGACCATTTTTTAAATCGTTAATCCTTAATCTTTTCAATCTTCGAAGATGGTCAATAAAATCAAGAGTCGAAAACAAGTCATTTCATGATGACCATATTTACCTTAGCTTGTAAGTGGAATGGCATAAAGCCATCAACCATTCTGCCACCTCACATATAATTTCATCATTCAAACTAAAAACCCACGATAACTTGTTTGATGGAAAATCGATGCCATCAATAGTGGATCAACGTGGAGGCAATCGATGATGATTATGTTTCAAGCTTATCACAAAAGGCAATTGCGGTAGTTAGGGTTAATGAAAAATGGTTATCAACTCTCTCACCACCTTAAGAGAGCATTCAGGAAGTCTTGGAAAGGGGGGTACCCGAGTTAGTTTTCAAGAAACACATTGGCAAAGAAGGCAACAAGAGTTAGGAGTTGGTAAAAGTGAAGAGGATCAAGTGGGAGCCACAGTGAATAGTCCTTTGAATAGGTTCTTGATTCCTCTTTTTAAATCTGTAATTAGTCATAAGTGATAATGCAAAGTCGAATCTTTACTTTTGTTTGCACTGTTATGTGAATAATAATCATTTGTAAGAGGAAAACGAATGTCCTGCAACATGCCTCATTTCTTATTGTCATTCGTTCAAACAACTTATTGACTATTCTTTGCACCATAGATAATGTGTTATTAAGATATCATTGTCGAAGAGAAATCACTGCTTTACGTGGAGTTGAAACGACAACACAAGCTTAGTTAATCCGTGATATTAGAACAATTAGTCTTTATTACCGAGAGATGTGAAATACAAACTATAACGACCATTCGAGAGCAAAGTTATCGAGACATGATGGTTTAAAAGAGATAAACTTATGCCATCTTTGTGCATTCCCAGTTATCTTTTCATACATGTATCAACTTCGTAATATTGAAGTACCATTTAATGTCGTATAATGAGCAAAATAGCAGTTTGTTATATAACACAGTGAAGTTGCTTAAAATGTTTTAGACCGTGGAATTACTCTGTCAACTGTAGTATTTTGAGTCTCTAAAACTCAGTAAACGAAGGACAACCTCTTCTCTGGGAAGATTTAGTTAGAATAATAACCGCCAACAGTGAGAATATAGGCACCCTGCAGCCTTAATAGTTGCGCATGTGTATATCGGAAGGAGGGTTTTTGAAAGCAACTATTCAATAAACTTTAGTAACGTTATTTTCAAAACAGATTATTCTTGACTTTATTAACTAGCTAATCATAAGTTTTGATGAAAAACAACTTTTTATGTCAAAGAAGAACTTGCATGCCTTATCTTGTATAGATCTCCTATGTCTACTGGTGTGATCTATCTTTTACATAAACCAACCAACCAACCACATCCAAGGATCTTTTAATTTATGTATCTTTCATTAATTTCCTTATCATTTTATCTTCACCACATCAGACCACATCTGCATGGATATTTAAGATAAGAACATAAGTCATGCATCTTTTCCATCAGAAAGTAGCATTGACTTAAATGCTCCTAAGTTTGTGTCCCCATATGATCTTTGGGCATCGAGAAAACACATCCTCATAATTACCATAGGTTTATTTAGCATTTCTATGATAAATTTAAAGGGTCCTCAAGCTAGCCAATGCAAGTATAGAAATCAACCATGTACACATAATGATAACTATTAGCTTTGTCAAATTTAATGTTGGCCACTATTGGTAAATGGTATCGACCTAGAATTGTTCTATTGATTTGGCTCTCTATATGACAATATTTGGCCTCTAAAGTCATCAATTATCATCAACCTCTATTGTATATAATTATTGGTCATGGATAATGATGATATCGACCTCTATAAAGGTTAATGGTTATTATATGATGAGATTGATTGATATCTCAATAGGTTAAATATTTCTTTTGGTAGGAATAGTAGATATGGATGCCCCCAATGAGCGAGTTCACTACTTATTATGGCTTCTTTGATCAATATCTTTATACCTTGACTATTAAGAATATTGTCATTTGGGCATGAAATTATTGTTCCCAACTATTGATGTTTTGACTTGATAGCCTTTCGTAAGGTCATGTTACCTTCCATGATGATGGTAAACATATTATTGACATACAGTTAGCCATTCATGATAATTTTATTATTTGTTCAATTTCCTTATTCTTTATAACATGATGACATTATAGATCTTAGTGAAGAATTATTACTTGATGACTATGATGGATCCACATACACATCTTTACATGTGGAATTATCCCACTCAGTGATTATCTATTCATAGATATTGGTTCATTATATAAACCAATCACATGAAAGGTTATCATGACTACTATTATTTGATTTTCTTATGACCGGTTGAGGATTGTTATTAATTTCGAATAGTAATGGTGCAGCCATTCTTGTACATTTTGAGTTGGATTCAAAAATGGGTTTTTACCATTAGAGTCATACTACCCTATTATAATTGTATAACTATGTCATGTTTAAATACCAACATTGATATTAGTTAATGAAAATATCAAACAATCCTTTTGGAAACTAAAGACCACTTAGTGGATGATTTTACCTCCCCAAACTACTGGAGTATATACTCTGTGATTTTCTTATGTTATCAACCTAAAAATGGCAGGATGTTGTTAGAATGATAGGATGACATTTTCTATTGGGGCAACCTAGAAGGTTGTTTATAAGGTTCTAAGAATGATGGTACTGAGAGTTATAATAAAATTATGTGAATTTCACGGACTCATATTGCAAATATATTCTAGATTAAGGATTGATTTGAGTCAGATTGATTGGAATGGATTTACCGATTAGACAAGTTTGTGTCTAAGTATAACTAAATGATGGGGTAAGGACCCTAGTTATGTTTATTTGATCTTATTTGTGAAAAGAGATAATTGCCTTGACTATGATGCTTAACCTGGGTAAGGTAACCATTTTAGTTGTATTGAATCGACTTAAACTCCATTAAGTGTCGATAAGTCTTGAATCTCGGGTATTGCAAAGTTACAATGAGAATCCTTGTATGGAAAGTTAATCTGTCAGGATTATGGAACCTAGACAATATTTGGAAAATTGTTGAAAACGAAAAAGATTGGATTAGAATTGATGAACTTTAAATATAAACCTAGTTCACCACATTCGGGATAACGTAACCTATTGGGATGATCATACTTAGCTAGAGGGTATCTAGGGTTGTATGACCAATAGTGTTACATAGGATACACCCCAGTACTTTGATGGCAAATACCATGGGTCATCCTAAGTCTATACTCTTTGTGCAGGGTAGGGCCACTTCTGGTTAGGAAGGTGTGCGGGAGACCGTCGGTCTATGGATGGAGGTAAAGCTCCCTGAAGATGCTTTCTCTCTCTTTAACTAGAGGGTAGCCGAGGCTTGTGACATGGAGGTCGACAATCGAGTTGCAGTGATCTCTTGGTGAGTTTTATTTTGTAAATTTTTCTTTATGAATAATATATATAAATATCATATTGTTGATTCATTGAAAATGAATGGACCCTTTGTGGTCAAATAAGTTGTTGATTAAACTTCAATGTTTGAAAAAGTGAAATTTTTTTTATCACCCTTTTACCTCTTTGAATTTTACTTCATGGTAAAACTAGATTATAGAGTTGGAATTATTTTTGGATATTACACAAATGTCTAGGATCAAGATTCATTAGTTCATTCTCCAAATGAAATTTCCTCATTTTATCTGGCTTACCAAAACGATTCTCTAAGGTAGTCCAAATATCATTAGGATATTTACAAGATAACACATGATATCTTAAGTCAGGAGAAATGGACATAATGAGAGTACCAAGAGTTTCATCTCTTCGATCAAATCATTTCCTTTTTTCTACAACACTTGTGGGTTCAGGATCTTGGCCATATGCAATTCTTTGCAACTTCAACTTCAACAACAAAATCTCCATATCGGATTTCCACTTAAGATAATTTGTTGGAGTTAGAAGTTCTACTTTAGGCAAATCCATGATGAAACAAGAGAATGTAGCAAATACCCCTCACAATGTAAATAATCAACCCGTTTGTTCACAAGAATTAAGCAAAACCAATATCGAACTTCAACTGATTAAAAACACCATCAAACAACAAAATATGTGAGAAATACCTCAACCACTGTGAAGGTAACGAAAATATCTTTCCGTTGATATCTGGTTTGCGAAAATCAACCTCCATTTGCAAAAGATATGCAAAAATGAAAAAAAGGCCTATATTAGGCACTTTCAAAGCACCAGCAAAAATAACTCAATCTCTCAAGCACCACTGCATTTTACCTTCAAATCAGTCTCAGAAAATCTGCATTGAAAACTCCATAGTAAATCAATAGAAAATATTCCAATGAAAGCCCAAGCGTGATCCTTGTATGAAATCACCAGCAACCCCCCAAATTGTGTCTTTCAACAACATAGGATGCGTAGTTTGCAGAGGATTTCATCTCCACAAACCCTAGAAGGATAACCAACTCCTCCAACAAGCATAAGCTCAAGAAAATGAATGCACGACAATGAATCCTCAAAATGAGTTCTATTTTCACATTTATTCCTTCTCTCCTTCCAACGCCCAAATTGGAGTCTTTGAATTTAATATTTTATTTAATATTCATAACCCCATATGACTCCCCATGGGATGAGCGCCCCACCCCCCCTTTCACTAACACATTACATTAAAATCACACTTATACCCCCTTAAGTCACTTTTAAGAATAAAGTAGCTTATAACATTTAAGTACCATATGTTAAATATTTAATTTAACTTTGATATTTTTGACATTTAAAACAATATTCCTTGGCCACTTCAAATGTTGAAAAATCAATACAAATCGCTCCCACCAATGCTACTAAGAATAGAAATAACGATACAGGCTCCATCGGTGACCCCCCCCCCCGACTTACTAAAAATAATAAGTCCTAGAGAACTCATCCAGAGACACTCCGGAAAGGAAAATGTGCTCAAAGCTATTGTCGGCACTCAATCAAAATCTCATTCATGTCACAAGTACAACTGCTGGTAACCTCCACCAAAGTTCCCTATCCATCAAACATTAGCCTATGGGAACCCTAGAATAGGCTAATTGAGTCAACCTGTTGAACTGGCTAGGACGGGGACATTACAGTCTGCCCTCTCCAAAATTGCTTGTCCTCAAGCAATCTCAACTTAGGATGCTGTAATATTTGCTCATTCTCCCACGTTGCATCCTCCACATATAAGTTCTTCCATTTGACCAAATACTCCTTGATGATCCTTCTCTGGAGAGTTCGCTCCTGAGAATCAATAATGGCCTCTGGAATTAGTATTAACTTCCCCTCCCCCTTCAATGGTGGCAACTCAGATGAGGGAACTACATTGTGTCCAAGTGCCTTCTTGAGCTTAGATACATGAAAAACATTATGCACTCGACTGCTGGCTAGTAATTCCAGCTCATAGGCAACCTCTCCAACTCTCCTGGACACCCTGAATGGACCATAAAATCTAGGTTTCAGCTTCTTTGCTCCACTCCTTTTGAGAGTAAATTGTTTGTATGGCTGAAGTCTCAAGTAAACCATGTCTCCAACCTCAAAACTGTGTTCCACTCGATGCTGATCTGCATACAATTTCTGTTGATTTTGTGCTTGTTGCAGATTTTCCTTAAGTGCTTTCATGATGTCCTGACTTTCCTATAACAAATTGTAATATCCCGCTTAGGATATTCTCTAAAGATTCTAAATGCTCTGATACCACTGAGATGTCCCAACGGAAATATGCCAAATCTAACCCAAATTTGAACCTTTCGGTGCTTGAGGAATTCCATCAAACACTTGTTTTGCAAACTGTATTCTTGCTGGTAAATGATTTTCTATTTGTGTTTCTTGTTTTTTGAATGAAGGTATGATGCATGGACTACTTCTCTAAGAATGCCATATAACTTCTAATGTATTAAAGATGAAATGCAAGTATGTTTAGGCTTTTCTATGCAATGTTATGACTGAAACTAATTGCAAGTATGCAGCTACAACACTTTGGGAATTTTGACAGACACTTAGTATGCAACCTATCCATGCAATGATCACCTATACAGCAAGGAGACATTTTTACAAACATTTTAAGTGCAACCTCTTTGACGAATATTATTGCAAATAAATTTCCAATCTGATTACAAATTGAAAAGGTCTGACCAGACTTATGTCTGACTGATATAACTCCCTAAAACTTATTCCAAATTAAGATTGGGAATGGATATACAAGTAGGCATACCTGGAAATGCAAGAAGAAAGCTTTTATAGAATTCTGGAAGTTGTTGCAGCAATATAAATGTCTGATTATTAAATTGATCTGCCCCCTTGAATGCTTTCTCCACCCCAAAAATCACAGCTAATGCCTTCAATGGCTTAGATGACCACAATGGTGATGATATAGGCACAAAAAACTAGGCATTTTGTCCTAGAATCCATACGCCTGCAATAAATGATGGTACAGCTGGCAGCAAGGAATCTGTACGGCCTTGGAAATTATGCACAACAGTTAGTAAATGGTAGCCACAAAGATATCTGGTTCCTCTACAACCAGCTGCTCAAACCCTTGATCAAAACTTCACATTTTTTGCATGATTTGGACTTCTGATTGAAGCCCACACTCTGGCAATGATTCAGCTGATCTTTCATAGCATCAAGATTGCAAAAACATTGAAGAGATCTCGTTCTCCAATGGCTGAAGATGACTGAAACTCTTGGTCTCAAGATCAAATCCCAAGAACACCAAAATGACAAGGTCAGGTAATCATCAAGAATGAATCTATTTGCTTTTTGATGCCCTTTTATAACTTCTCCAAATGAAGTGTATTTAATTTGTCTTTGAAATCCACTTTTAGGTTTTTAATAAATACTTTATAATATAACTTCACTTGAGCGCTTTAATCCATGACTTAATTATTTGACTTTAATATCATTAAATGAATAAAGTCAAATAAGTCATAATATGCACCTTTAAAAAAATATCATTATAACCCCCTTATAACATAAGGTCTATTAACCACATGATGCCCTTTTAATAATAATTAAAAATCACTCATCTCCATAATTAGACATTATTTCTCAATTCTGTTTGAATCTGGGGTTTCACCATGGTACCCTCTGTGCATCCAATCGCCTTACTAAAAATAGCAAGGGTCCCTCTCTACAACCACAATCTTACTATAAATAGTAAATCCCTCATTACCTGATCAAACCAATAGAGTAAGGGATTGACACTGCAATCAAGACCTGTCTAGGGGCCCTGCTATATATAGAAACACTGACTCTCTTAAAATGGTGACTTACTATAAATAGTAAGTGTGTATAACTGAGTCCAGAAACATCAAATGAAGGCCCAACCTGAACTAAACTGAGCTCTGGAGAAGGAAACACCCTGATAACTGCCAAATGGGACCCTCTAAACAACTCCATTAGCCTACAAGGGTCAGATAATAGGTTAATCTTCCAAACTCTAATGCTCTCGAAATTGGGGACATTACACAAATCCTTTGCTTTAGGCACTCTACTATCACCAAGCAGTAAATCCGTGAAGTTAGGGGCATCATACCCATATGAAGCCATAAATGGAGACATCCTGATAGACAAATGATAGGTAGTGTTGTAACAATACTCCCCAAGATGCAACCATTTGATCCATGCTCTTTGCTGCCCAGAAACATAATTTCTGAGATACCCTTCCACCCATTTGTTCACTATTTCTATTTGCCCATCCATCTGTGGGTGGTAACTGGTAGTAGGGGTAAGCTCGGTGCCACACAACCTGAACAACTCTTGCCAAAAAAGACTTAGGAATTTGCTGTCCCTATCGCTCACAATTCCCTTGGGCATCCCATGCAACCTGAAGATGTCCCTGAAGAACAAATCAGCCACCTGTACTACAGTGTATGTTACTGACATAGTGGAGAAGTGTGCAAATTTGGTCAATCTGTCGACCACCACAAATATGTAGTTTTTGCCTTGTATCTTATGTATCCTAATAATGAAGTCCATGGAGATATATTCCCATTTCTGATTAGGAATGGGTAAGGGCTGAAGTAGTCTAGCTGGATAAGTGTGTTCATTTCTATTCTGCTGGCAAGTAGGGCACTCCCTAACATACTCCCTAACATACTTAAGAACCTCATTCGTGAGTCCCTTCCAAGTAAAATGCTCCCGGATCTTCCTATAAGTCTTAAAGAACTCGGGGTGACCAGCCATGGGTGTATCATGAAAAGTCCTCAATATCTTGCCCTTAAACTGTGAAGTAGGCACCAGAAAAATCCTCTCCTTATAAATGATCAAGTCATTAACCACATAGTACTTGTCATCATGCATTGTGCCCTCTATGATTCCTGTTGCCCAAGAATTCTTAGCATACTCTGTTGAAATTAATTCCCTCTAATCAGCAGAAATCTCCCCTAACAAACACGAGTGGGCTCTCTTGGAAAGTGCATCTGCTACTACATTTTTCTTCCCTTTGACATATTATATGTCAAAGTCATATCCCTGTAGTCTGCTCACCCACTTTTGTTGACGATCATTAAGGTCCTTCTAATTCATGAAGTACTTAATGCTGTTGTGGTCCGTTTTTATGATAAACTTCCCTCCAACCAGGTATGGTCTGAATTTGGCCAACATCTCCCTGTCATAAATTGAATAGCTCCTCTCCACACCTTTGAGCTTCCTGCTCTCAAATGCTATGGGGTGTTTCTCCTGCATTAGCACTACCCCAATCTCCCCTCCTGAGGCATCACACTCCAACTCAAAAGGTTTGGAGAAATCTGGAATCGCAAACACAAGGCATGAGGACATCAATTGTTTGAAGTGTTCAAAACACTTTTGTGTTGAGTCTGACCATATAAAAGCTCCTTTCTTGGTCAAGTTTGTAAGTGGGCCTGTAGTCTGTGAGAAGCCCTTGACGAAGCTCCCGTAAAAACCACACAACCCAAAGAATCCCTTGAGTTGAGAGAGATTTGTAGGTGTAAGCCATTCTATAATAGCCCTTATGTTTTTTGGATCAACTCTTATCCCCTCTGCACTGATGATATGTCCAAGGTAGAGAAGTTCAATCATGCCGAAGTCGCACTTAGACTCCTTAGCATACAAAGACTCACTCTCTAGTATGCTCAACACCTCCTCAAGATGCCTCATGTGCTCCTCCTAGGTTCTATTGAAGATCAGGATATTGTCAAAGAAGATCAACACAAATCTCCTCAACTGCTTCCTGAAGATCTGATTCATGCAACTCTAGAAAGTAGCCGGTGCATTAGTCAATCCAAACAGCATCACCAAAAACTCAAAATGACTGTAGTAGCACCTGAAGGCGATCTTCTCTATATCCTCCTCCCTCATTCTGATCTGATGGTAACCTGATCTCAAGTCAATTTTGGAAAAATAACAAGCTTCGTGTAGCTCATCGATTAGCTCATCAATTCTAGGAATGGGGTATCTGTTTTTTATGGTCTTATTATTCAGTGCACGGTAGTCAATACACATGCATATGGTCCCATCCTTCTTTTTGACTAGAACAACTGCAGAAGCAAATGGGCTCTTGCGGGGTCTAATATGCCCCATCTCTAGCAACTCCTTAATGGTTTTCTCTATCTCATCTTTAAGCATCTTAGGATGCTGATAGGGTGTGGTAATCACCGGTTTTGCACCATCCTCTAACTCTATTATGTGCTCTATCCCTCTGTCAGGTGGCACTCTAGGTGGTATACTCCGAAACACGTTGCTATGTTTTGTTAGCAATTTCTAAATATTTGGATGGTGGTTGTTCTTCTGCTGCTCTGGAACCATAGGCATGATTAGACACTCTGGTGCCCACTCCACCTGATCGTGTCTAAGCATCCACTCCATCCTCTTAGATACAACTTGGGGATCTCCATTTGATAATGCTCTGAGCATAATCTTTTTCCCATTGGAATCGAACTTCATTTCCATGTTATGCAAGTTCATAGTGAACTTTCCAAGGGTCATCATCCAATGCATGCCTAAAACTACATCAGTGTCACCAATGCCAACTACATAAGAGTCATTCTTAAGTTCATATTCACCCAACCGAATACTCAAACCAGAAATCTTCCTAGTACAAGTGAGTTTGAAACCATCTGCAACCATCACCTTGAATCCTTCAAACTCCTCTGTTTTGATTCCTCTTTTGGCTACAAGTCCCTCATCAATGAAATAATGTGTAGCACTTGTGTCGATGAGAGTAACTATCCGCTACCCACAAAGAACTCCTCTAACTCTAAAAGAGAGTTGAGCCATCACCCCTTCACCATCACTGTCTCCTTTTGATGAGTTTTCCTCTTCGCTGTCCTCTATATCAGATTGCTGATTTGATTTTTCTGAGTTAGTTTCTTCAGCTGAAAAATATTCTATTTGTTTGGCCTTTGCTTTGTTAAGGCATTTGTGAGATGGGTCCCAAGGTTCCCTACAATGGAAGCATAATTTTTTCCTCCGATACCCATTCAACTGCTCATTACTCAACTGATTTGTTTCCGTCTTTGGCTGGTTAACATCACGCTAAAAATGTTTTTTATTCTTGTCCTTCTTACATTATGTAGAAAACCCTTAGATTGAAATTTGCTCCTAGAAGTAGAGGACTCCATATCTCTCGCCTTCTTCATTGCTTCCTGTAATGAAAGTGGATTAAGCCCCTTAATCCAACCCCTCAACGGATCTGTAAGTCCATCTATAAAAAGAACTACCAATCTCCACTCTGAAATATCAGTGACCATCACAGATAACTTTCGGAACTCTGAGATGTAGCTGTCCACTAAACCCCATTGTTTCAATTGTGCTAGCTCCTTAAACTACAACTCTTGGTCTTTCTTATCAAACCTGACAATCAATCGCTTAGTGAACTTTGCATATGAAGTAATCTGATCATGGCCAAGTGTAATCATACTATGGTGCCACCACTCATGGGCACTACCATCAAGATGCAATGCAACATAGGTAATAGCCTCCTCTGGCATAGGACTAAGATGAAGGTAGTTATCCATCCGTTGTACCCAAGCTCTGGCAATAGTCTTCCTTGACCCATCGAACCATGAAATGGACAATTTACTTACTTTTGTCTGTAACTCATGATTATGCTGTGTGTTACCCCTATTGGGTCTATGCCTCATCCTCAGATCCACATAATTTCTGAAAGACATTTCAGCCTGGAACTCCGCCCCTAAAGCCCTCCAATCTCTCATAATCAAATCCTGTAGCTCCTGCTGAGTCGACTCAATAACCTCATGTGGGTTATCACGAGGGGGAAAAGTATGCGTGGTTTGGTATTCGCTGTCCCAACCATTGTACGTTGGTTGACTGTCTTGTTATTCATGGATGCATCCCCATCATTTCTTCTATCGCCATTGCCTTCATTACCATTTCTATTCCTGTCATGGTTGTTATTATTCTCCTCAATTTGTCTAGCCAGTAGGGCACAAATCTAGTTTAGATTTTGCTGGAACTCACGCTGCCCCCTAGCCAAATCATTCAAAATGTCCCTGGTGCTTGCTTCACTGTGATCTATGTCACCCATCTCAACCTCTACCCTGTCAACACCTGCAAATGGGTCAATATGTGGTGGTAATTCGAGGTTTGGCTGTGACCTGTTCCTCAAGTAATATTGGTGTGTGTTGGGTTGCATTACTCATTGAAAACTCTGCATGTTTTTTCAAATAACTGCACAGGATGGCAAGAAGAGTTGAGCTCTGATACCACTGTAATATACACCCTTGTTTGTAGAGTTTTTGATGCCAAATTTTTTGTTTGTTTTGTTTATGCTCATTGCTGTTTGGTTTGTTTGCTTGTTTGCATTTTCACATTCAATATTGCAAAATATAAAGAAATACATAACATGCAATGATTCCTAGAAGTGTAGAGAGCATAAACAACTTAAACTATGATTACCTAGATGAAGAAATAGCACAAATTTCAATTTAGAGACATACCCATTATCAGTTCAACAAAATGTAGGTCTGATATGCAATAACCAACAAGAGGAATGCTACAGAACATCTCCAGACAACTCAGATTTGAAGTTTTCCCTCCTACAAATGATGATATTCAATTTAGAAGCCTTAGACGCCTTTATTACAAGTAAAATAAGCCTCCCAAATGAGGCGCTTTGACCCCCAAGTACCTCACGTCCTTGGTAAGCTGTTGTACGGCCCTATGAGGGTTTATCACAGCAAGTAAAATACAGATTTATCACCTCAATCTGCTTGAACTATGCCAAAATCAATGAACGACAGCTGATAAGTTTGGACACCACTATGAAGGGAGAAAATAGCAAATAAAACTCTCAAAATCACTACAATGGATGGTGGCCAGCATAAGGAATGGTACGACCCTATTGGAACTCACTACAGCATCAAAAATAACTCAATCTCTCAAGCACCACTGCATTGAAAGCTCCATAGTAAATCAATAGAAAATCTTCCAATGAAAGCCCAAGCGTGATCCCTGTCTGAAATCACCAGCAACCCCCCAAATTGTGTCTTTCAACAACATAGGAAGCGTAGTCTGCAGAGGATTTCGTCTCCACAAACCCTAGAAGGATAACCAACTCCTCCAACAAGCATAAGCTCAAGAAAATAAATGCACGACAGTGAATCCTCAAAATGAGTTCTATTTTCACTTTTATTCCTTCTCTCCTTCCAACGCCCAAATTGGAGTCTTTAAATTTAATATTTTATCTAATATTCATAACCCCTTATGACTCCCCATGGGATGAGCACCCCCCCTTTTCACTAACACATCACATTAAAATCACACTCATACCCCCTTAAGTCACTTTTAAGAATACAATAGCTTATAACATTTAAATACCATAAGTTAAATATTTAATTTAACTTTGATATTTTCGACATTTAAAATAATATTCCTTGGCCACTTCAAATGTCGAGAAACCAATACAAATCGCTCCCACTGATACTGCTAAGAATAGAAATATCGATACAGGCTCCACAGGTGACCCCACCCGACTTACTAAAAATAGTAAGTCCTAGAGAACTCATCCAGAGACACTCTGGAAAGGAAAATATACTCAAAGCTATTGTCGGCACTCAATCAAAACATCCCATACATGTCACAACTACTGGGAACCTCCACCAAAGTTCCCTATCCATCAAACATTAGCCTACGAGAACCCTAGAATAGGCTAATTGAATCAACCTGTTGAACTGGCTAGGAAGGGAACATTGCAAAAATGTACCAGGTCGCCATTAATGCGAAATGGGTAGTTGAAAATAATGAATTTAATGCAATTGGTGGGGTTGTTAGGGTTTTCTCTCCCATTCCATCATCAAATCCGAGTTGCCAAGGCTATAAATAGAAGATTGAAACTCTTTTCAAGGGTTGGTTTGTTGACCATTTTTTAGGCAACAAAAGTGTAGAGCTCTCTAGCGTTTTAAAGAACAAAAGTTCCAGTTCTCTAGCAAGGAAGATAACAAGGTTATGTAAAGATTCAAATTGGTTTCAAGATTCAATGTATAAACTCCTTTTTCTCATGTAATTTTTCAAGGAAATCCTAAGTTTCAGCTAGGGTTTCCTCTTGCTACACTTCGTGGTATGATTGTAACCATTGATTAGATGAATTAGATAGATTCTTAAAACATTACATGCTATGTGATGATCTATTCAATGGTTGTATATGAATGATTGCATTTTGATAAAAGGTTACTAGGCATATTCCTCACTGGTTGTTTTTCTGCATCAGGGTATCCAAAAAGTGTTGTTTTCCATTTCTATATTATCTTGTCCTTTGTTGAACTGTGGACTTTGTAGCCCATCCTAATAGGCACCAGTCTGAAATGTTTGATCACCCACACTTCTTTTAAAAACTAAAACAAATTTATCAAGTGTAAAGTAAAATAGTTACAATTGTATGCATTGTTGTGGTTCTGTGTTGTAACTAGGAAATATTGTTAGTGAATCTTCAAAGTGCCAATTTTAGCAAACCAAACATGCATATTAGCACCTTCCATTATTTCAAGAGTGCTTTTCATCAGCTTAAACAAAGGCTTTAGTGTGGCAAGCTTGTCTTAATCTAGTGGTTGTATTTAGGGATTAAAATTGTAGTTTGGGTATTGTTGCAATGATATGAGTTAGAAACATTTTCTATTGTTGTCAATCCCTGTTAAGGGATACCTCTAGGAACACCATCCTTGGCTTAGCTGAGCTAGAAGCAAAGGGGAGATTACCCACTCCTAACCATTGGCCCTTAATCACCTTCCACCTATGGATGAGCCTGTTTCCCGTCTCTCTGATGGCACCCCTGAGCCCGTTATCCAACTCTAGGGTTTTAGATTAGCTATTTTGGGACCTAACAGGTGCCTCCAAGGAATGCTTCCATGATCCCTCTTGATGCTCACGCCTTAGTCCAAGATGAGCTGACTCCCTTAGATATTTAATGTAGTCTCTAGAAATGTTGTGGTTGCTTGGTCAAGGGCTGCGTCTAGATATTAGGAGTTTTAACTCCCTCAAAATCTTCCTCGAATAAAATATATCGCTGGGAAATGTTTAAGGTATAAACCCTCCAAAAAATCCACAAAAACTAAGAAGGAATCTTCAACAATAGCTTTCAAATTTGTATTTGTAAACAAATCTCACAAATTTGGCAATGTAAACCTCCAGAAGCAACACACCAAAACCTGTATAAGATATAACTTTGCACACCAATCTTCAACTTTAAACCTTTAGCATGAGCATGAAATCTGAATGACTCCACCTGCAAATTGATTAGGGAAGATCTTTCACTTCCAAAATCAATATTCCCAAGGGTTTCTGTCCTAGGGTTTTGCGAAACAAAGTTCCAGCTCAAAGAGACTCCAAAATAATAAAATGACAAGTAAAATGAGTCTTTGACCTCCTATTATAATTTCCCTTGTAACTTTCCCAAAGATATATGTCATGTCCCCGTTTCCAGCTTGATCATCAAGTGTATAATGGAATAGCCTATTTCTCATTCCCGGAGGCTAATTCCAAATGATGAGGGAATGAATTGGTTTCTGACTAACTCAATCTTTTGTTTTGCAGGAATAAGGTCAGGAACCTAAAAATTTGACTAAGTCTGGAAACTTTGGAGTTTAGGCGCCCATTTCACTCCAGATTTTCCTAATAAGCGCCTAAGCATTTAGGAGAGTTTTTAAGGAGTCAGAATGTGTTTGAAGGACTTATGGCGCCAAGCTTATGCCAAGGAATGAAGGCGCTACTCCATGATTGTTCCTAAATCAAGTTTGCTCCTAGGGCGCTAGTTCATTGAACCCCGGTTGAGCATCCAGAAATATCAAACTTAGTTTGGAGTTCATAAATTTATCTAAGGAAACCTAGGCGCCAATTGAAACATTCCTCCACATTGAACATGAACCTAAGTGTCAAGGCGCCATTTCTTGCTAGTTCAACCTTTCAGAGGCGCAGTACTGCCTTTACTTTGGCACCTATCATCTGGAAAGGGCATTTGGGCGCCTAGAATTGAAGTCCAAGTGGGGCGCCAATCTCCTTCTCTCCTACCTCCAGTTGGCGCCTAGATGGTACAAGACTTCCTTTTGAGCGCCTGAACCTGTGAAGACTTGTATGAAGTTAGAATTCACTTCAAGGAGCATAGGCGCCATTTCACGTCTCTTGAACTCTGAGGTCTTAAAGAGCGCCTAAGGGGTAATGTGATAAGTTGTTCAAAGTCATCTTCCTTACAGCTTGACTAGGCGCCAAATTCATGCAAGATGAACCATTCAAATGAAGGCGCCATTTTACTCTTCTCCTGGCATCGTGAACTCATCCAAAAGTGCGCCTAAGAAGGGCAACAACTTTTGATCTACTTTTAGTGAAAGGCGCTTGGTAGAAGACAGTCAGTTTGATTCAGTTGTGACTTGTGTTGAAGATTTGAGCTTGACAAAACCGTTTTCTTCCTAAGGCGCTAATCTAAACATTCCTCTATCAATGAGTGCGCCCAAGAGAAGTTGAAGACTCAAACAGGATGTTAATACTCCAGATGAGGGCGCTAGGTTTAAAGAGCATCAAAAGACTTGATTACAAGTATTGGCTAAGTTACAAATTCAATGTCAAATTGACCAAATGAGCGCCTACCTTGTACATTGATGAAATGAACATTACTCTAAGAATGCAAGGAGAAAGATAAAGTCAAGGAAGTGTTATGATGCCTAGGCGCATCTTTGGGCAAAACACATCAAATTTTGGCGCCTAGAAGGAGTTTCCAGACTAGGCGCACATTTAGTCACACTCTGCCATTTCTAGCGCCTACTAACATTTCTTTCATTCAAGTGGTTTGTGGCACTAAAGAACTTCAAGTGTGGGAAATGATCAAATTGAGAAGAGTAGGCGCAATTTCCACCTCAAACCAACTCAAGATACACCTTGAGGAGTTTGCTCACTTTGGGACTTTGAATTCATAGTTGTTGTCAAAAGCATCTTGGGAAGTGAGTGGACTTCATTGAAAAGCCTTTTCTAGCAAGGCGCAACTTCTAGCAGTCACCATCTCAATTGGCGCCTAGCAGTGGTAAGGCGCAAGTTCATGATCAAATTACCTCAACTGGGCGCCTAGAAGTACCTGAGCTCTCATTGGTCAACAAAATGATATTGGGATCCGTACCGGTTCAGTGGGTAAGGTTGCCACCTCAGAATGAGTTGTCAGATGGAATATTCTCCATGGATATGCTTCTTGGGAAACGTGCCTTGGTTTCTCTTTGTGCATTGAAAAACGTGCCTTCATTGCCTTTGGAAGGCCTATAAAAGGAGGAGCCCTCTCATTCATTTGGCATCTATGCATTTGACAAAAATTCTCTCTGCAAAGCTGTTGAGCTTGTAATCTTGAGGCCTGCGAGTTTCAAGTGTTGGGGTGATGCTCCCTCAACAAGCAAGGTGATGCTCCCTTGTGATATTGTGAGATGTTGACATTCAGTTGACATCATTGAGCTCAATTGAGTTAATCTAGGATAGGCGCCCATTGTAATCATCAAGGCTTCAAGGCCTTTCCTTTGAATTTCCATTTGAATAAGTTATACTTCATGCTATTGAAAGCATTATTCATGTAATAAGACATTGTGAGTTGATTGAATCAAGTAATAAAACAAGTACCCAGCTTAAGGTTGATTCATTCAAATAGTTATCTTTGATGTATATCTTTGTGTCGTTGAAATAGTTGATGAGTTGATAGCAAGTAAAATTGTCTAAGGAAAAATTTTGGTAGAATTAGTTGGGTATCTTACAATATAATTTAAAATTACCCTTTTAAAATATCTTCAGCACAAATATAAGTGACTTTATAATATTTTACTTTTGGCTCCAAATTAAGTCACTTTATAACAACATTATTAATTAAATACAATTTGTCTGTAAAATTAAAATTTTCTAGCCATTTACACTCATTGTCAAACTCAAGAATGGGAAGAACAACATCTAGTGGTGTTTCAGGGGATGTACCTCGCGGAACACCTTGGGGACAAATTTTTGAGGGCGTTTGAGCAGGGGTGCCATTGGAAGTCGCCACCAAACCTTCAGCTCTAGCAGCAACAGCTACGGAGGAATGAAAGGTTGAGCCCATATAAAGTGGGCAAAAAATGCCCACAGACTTAGCGATGTAAAACACGCTGCAATAAATGCAAGCTAGCACTAGAAAGTTCCTGTAGAAAGCTGCAGGTTGATATAAACGCAACAAGGCCAAGAAACCCTGGCAGAGCCAAGAACCTCCAACATGTATGTTTTGGCAATATGCTGTTGCAAAAGTATAATTTTGTGTCACTTGTATGGACATGTAGGGGAAAAGCATGGCAAAATGGGAATTTGGTAACATGGACAGCACTATGGGAAGTTTATTTGGGTGTTCTAAGTACGTATATTTCCTTTGGTTGAGCATGGGTAACACTTTGACATGTTTTTGGGCATTGTAAGCATGCATATTTCCATTCCATAGCAATGTAAACATTGTAGTAGGTTGCAAGTCTCACTTGTTGTTGGATGTGACAAGAAGAGTAAACTATTTTGGCTTTTATGGGCAAGGAAGTCACCTTGATGAGCATAAAGACATATGAGAGCATAAAAATGATGGTTTTCATTATTGTATTGTGCACAAACTCTTATTACAACTGTAGCATGTGCATCCTTGTAGAAAGAGGTCTCTTTTTCAAATTGTAAACATTGTAAAAATATATGGCCTTCATTGTAGGGACCACTTTGTAATAGCTTTCACAGCATTGTAAAATGGCCTCCATAACATGGAAATCATTGTTGCGTGTCTTGAGCATCACAAGAGGTTGTAGCCAGTGGAGTTTCAGCACATGGAAGTTGTAAAAACGATACATGAAGTTTCACCAATGGAGGGAGTTTGTATCCCAAATATAAGCTTTTGTGGGACCAAAAGCTCTCCAAGAAGGGAGGTGTGATCTGTATGGATCCATGAGGGTGTGACACTGTGATTCATAATGATCCAAAGAGAAATGGAACGTCCCAGTTATCTTTTCTTTCTCCAAGAAGGGCTAGAACGCCCCACTTTGCCTCTTTCTTGAATAGAAGACAAAATGCTCCTTACGTGACTCTTCATATTTCATACACGACTTTTCTTGACTGCATGACTCTTCATGCCCCACGACTTTTCATATACTCCCCTATGACTTTTCACGTTCTTTCATGACTCCTCACATCCCTCACATGAACCTTCCTTCTCTAAGGCAAGGAAACTTACTTAAAGACAATTAAAGGATGAATTGACGATAGAGGCAAACCATAGTGAATGTATCATCAAAGGAGGCAATTGGAGGCTTGAGTAATTGTTCAAAGTAGGAGAATTCAACTAAGTCTTTGATCTTGATAGAGAAGTTAAGGAGCAATCCGAGTTGCATCCATTTTTTGTACTTTTCTTGAGCATAAATGTTTCTAGGATAAAATCTCAGAGTTTCATGGTGAATTCTTTCCATTTCCAGCTCTGTTTTTCTCCGTTTTGAGCAACATTGATTCCTCTTATGAACTGTCATATGTGTGAACAAGTTGAACAATCTTTTAACTAATGTCTTAGTAAATTCTAGATAGATTTTTGAGACTTCACAGATCAAGAAATATAGGATGATTGAGTGCAAACTAATGGGGACAACCATGGAACCAAGATTAAATTTTTCTAGATTGGCTGATTTAGAGAAGGTAAACGAAACTCTCTAAAGCTCAGTGATTGAGTCTCATTTATTTCACAAAGAACATGACCTAGGGTATTTGTGGACTATCTCTTTAGGTTCATGACAAATAAGAGAATGGTCCACTAGAAGAGAACTAAGCATTGTTGAGAAAAAGTGTGGTACTCTGAACTTTGGATTGTCATACATGGAGAATAACAGTTTCTGCTTGACAGCTACATTGATGCAGACCAAGCAGCCTCTATTGATGATCAAAGGTTGACATGTGGGACATTTTACACCTAGGAGCAGGTACAGTTTCTTGGGTGAGTGAAATGCATGTGATTGTTGCTATTTCTTTCACTGCAAAGGACAAAGAAGAAGATTAAGTCATAGATGCAACACTCGCCATTTACTCGCCGAGTTTTGAAAAACTCGCGAGTCCGTGACAAAAAGTCGTCCGGCGGCAAAAGTGCGTTTTCAGCGGCATTTAAAGGTATTTTATGACTCATTTTTGGCCATTTCACTTGCTCCATATGAGAAAAAAACCCCTCCCAAGCATTTTACACCTATTTGCAGCAATTTGGCATCGACCAAACAAGATTTGAGGCGGATTTGAATCGAATTTGAAAGGCAAATCAGATTTCCAGGTAGGTTTTTGTTTTTTTTTTGTCTTTCTTTTTTTGAAATTTCTTCTTCATTTTTGAAGCATCTAAGTTTAAAAAACATCATGAATGTAGTATAAATGGATTTGTATTGATCAAAACAAGATTTATATTCATAAAAACAAGATTCATCACTGTTTTGTTTGCATTTTTTCTGATTTTTTCATTTTTCTTCATTTTTCTTATTTCAATCCAATTTTTTTTTTGAAGGAAATGTTTAAGTCTTAGATTAGTTTGCATTTTTAGTAATTTAGAGTAATTTTTTTATTTCTTCATTGTTTTCATATTTTTTCCAAACCCTAGTTAAATTTTTTTTTGCAACAAAATGTTTTAACTTTAGAATTTTATGTTAGTTTAAATTTAATCTATCAAGTAGAAATCTAATTTAGGTTTTTTTAAATTTTCTATTAAAAAACTAACAACTTGTGCTTTCTCTTTGTATGTGCAGGTTAATTTATAATGGCAGATAGAGATGTTTCTATATCCGGTTCAGCCTCAGGCCTTGTTGCATCATCATCATTTGTAGACAAACGTCCTCTAGGAGCTAGAGATCCTGCGTGGAAATATGCCTATCTAGGACCATACCCTGGCTCAGTTTTTTGCATCCAGTGCGAAAACGTATACTGTGGAGGCATTAACCGCCTCAAATACAATCTTGCAAGCATCAGTCGTCGTGATGCGAAGGCCTGTACTAAAACCACGGAAGAAATAAAAAGACAAATGAATGCCATACTTGCAATCGCAGAAGGAAGAAAATTACAAAGGGAGAAGGCAAAGGCAGCCATGCAAGTATCCATAGCTTCTTCTCAAGGTGCTCCAGTCAACCTTGAGTCGGATGATGATGCACTTTAGGGCATAGTGGGCTCTCTTCGTGGTCCACGTAACCGAAGGCAACCCACCACCACTGCGAGCCCTTCATCTACTTTCAGTAGAGCACCAGGATCAGCACCTACATGCATAGTAGATAGTTTTTTTGTGCCTAGAAACACACCTGGATCACAAACTTCCTTAGAGGCAACTGTGTGGAATAAGGAGGTGCATGACCATGCATACATTGCTTGTGCTGATTTTTGGTATTTCAACAACATCCCTTTCAATGTGGCAAATTCTCCTTATTGGCATAATTTGGTTACTGCACTGACGGTTGCAGGAAAGGGCTTCAAGGCACCTTCTCGCACAGACTTGATTGGGAGGTTAGTTAATTTAATCTTTTAGGTTTTAAGTTTTTGATAAATTTATGTTCTTTAATTTATAGAAATTTATGATGAATTTAAGCTATTTTTTGTTTACAAACAAAATTTGTGTACTTAATTTCACTTTGTACTTGTAGGTTGCTTACAAATGCAAGAGATAGGGCAAGGGCAGTGGTGGAAGACCAAAGAAATGAATGGAAAAAATATGGCTGCTCTATTCTTTCCGATGGGTGGACGGATGGTAAAAACCGCACCATCATTAATTTTTTGGTAGCTTGCAAGAATGAAGTGGTGTTCTTGAAATCAGTGGATGCCTCCAACATAGTGAAAAATGCAGAAAATTTGGCTAAAATGTTGGAGCAAGTTTGCATGGAGGTTGGGATTGAAAATGTTGTGCAAATAATTACTGACAATGCAACAACATATGTGGCAGCTGGTAGAATCTTCCAAGAGAGACACCACACAATTTTTTGGACACCTTGTGCAGCACATGTCGTTGACCTTCTTTTGGAGGACATAGGCAAGCTTGATTGGGTCACACCGATTGTAGAGGATGCAAGGAGGATCACAAAATTTATCTACAATCACCCTTGGGTTCTTCACATGATGAGGGATTACACCCAAAGGAAAGAGTTGGTGAGATCCAGTGTGACAAGGTTTGCAACGGTTTTCTTAACGTTGCAAAGCATTCTTGGTGCATTGGTGGCTTTGAAACAAATGTTTGTGTGCCCAAAATGGACAGAATCATCTTATGCGAAGAAGCCAGAAGGAGACAAGGTTGCATGCATTATCTTCGACAAAGTATTTGCAGAAAGAGCTGCAGAGATTGTGAAGGTAACTTCAAAACTTCGAATTTAAATTCAAATTGAATATTTATTTATTTTTAATGTCTTTCATTGTAAATTAGTAACGTTAATCTTTTTGCATTTTTATATTGTAGGTGTCGGAGCCCTTGGTTAGAGTCCTCCGATTGGTAGATGGGGATAAAACCCCAATGGGGTATCTTTATGAGGCCATGGATAGGGCCAAGGAGGCTATAAGAAATTATTATAAGGGGGACAACCTCAAATTTGATCCCATATGGGAAATTATTGATAGGAGGTGGAACAATCAACTCCACCAACCCATCTATGCAGCAGGGTACTTTTTGAACCCCCGTTTCTTCCATTCAGGCACCTTCTCAGATCCTACTAGAGAGGTTATGGAGGGCCTCACTTCTTGCATTCAGAGGATGACACCCTAGGCTGAGGTGGCAGACCTCATTGTTGATGAATTGCAAGCTTATAGGGAAAGAAGGGGTAGGCTCTTTTCTTCAGACTTGGCTACACGAGCAATAAACAATCAGTCACCAGGTATAAAATTTGAAATTTACAAGTTACAAACTTACAACTATTGATAATTTGATATTTAATATGTTTTGAACTTTTCACTTTCCTTTCTAAGTTTCTAACTCTTCAATATTTATTTTGTAGAGGTTTGTTGGACAAATTGGGGTGGAAATACCCCAAATCTCCAGAGATTTGCCCTCTATGTCTTATGCCAACCATGTAGTTCATCCAATTGTGAGCGCAACTGGAGCTTATTTCAGGCCATCCACACAAAGAAGAGGAACAAGCTAGCTCAAAAATGCCTCAATGACCTTGTCTATGTGCAATATAATCTTCGGCTGCGCATAAGAAGAGTAGAGGAAATATTAGATGATCCAATTGATTTGGATGAGATAGATCCTTACAGTGATTGGACAGGGCAGGATGAGCAGCTTTCATTGTTTTCTGAGGATGAGATCTATGATTTGGAGAGACAAGCAATGGAGGAGGGGGCTGCCGCTGGAATCGATGGATTGGGATTCTCATTGGATGGCATTGAGGATGAGGAGGATGAGGATGAGGAGGATGAGGAGACATTGCCACCAGGACCACTACCAGCATCTACATCCAGGATGGAGGTTGAGCCACAGTTTGTCATGCCGAGGAGGGAGGAGCCACAGTAGATTCTTAGGACTAGACCTTCTAGTTCTACCACTCCCCTAGTTTTCAGTAGACTTGGGAAGAGGAAGATGTAGTATTTTACTATTTAGTATTTACTTTCAGTTTTACAAAAACAATTTGCTATTTCCATTTTGTTTCAGACTATAAGTATCAGTGCATTCCACATGAGGATGCCATTTTGTACCCAATTTACTTTGAAATCAATCAAATACAACTAGACTTAGCTTGTTTCTCATTTATTGACTTGTTGGATGCATCTGATCATTGAATTTTGCAAACAAAATGTGTTTTTAATGAAATTTAAACAATTTTTTAAGTTGCCGAGTTTTTGCCGAGTCGAGTTTTTTGAGCTTGGCAGGTTTTTACTTTTGGCGACTTTTTCAACTATGGATTAAGTTGTGTGAGAAGCTACATGGCTTTGCAAAATCTAGAGTGATATGGATATAGCATAAGGTCAGCTGACAAAATTGTTCAACACAAAGTAGAGTACCCTAAAGATGGTGAAGAATCCACTTATGCATGAAAGATCAAGTAAATTGAGGTTCACTCACTTTATTAGAGAGAAGGGCAATGTAATGACCCTTATAGGAACAATACTAATTTTCCCCTAAATTATCAATTTTCAAGCAAACAAAGGTTTAGAGAGTACCTTGGCTTGATTTAATTCCTGCAAACAAGTTAGAAAATACTTACAATAATATTTCACAATCAACTTAACATGATTAACAACTCATAATGGCATTATTAATTCAACTCAACCTAACTTTCTAGGAGACTCAACCATAAGAGAGTTGAGGAGTGTGACTTTGATGGGGTGTCTCGAATATCCTAGGCCCATATGATGTCCCGATGTTAAGGCAGCGTATTGAAGACTCCTTTGCTGACTATGAAAAGTGATGTGGATCCTATATACTCCTCAAGCAACTCTTTAAAGTGCTTCTTTAAATGCTCTAATGATACGGGAGGCTTGGAAATGAATACGTTGGAATATTTGATGTGTGGGGTTTACCTTGGCAGCAATTCACAATTAAAAGGAATAGTTTAAATGTTGACCATACTTTCAAATGGGAGCGATCATCTATGCTAATGACTAAATAAAGGGACCAGCGATTTATTATCATCAAGGAAACATCAATTCATGATTATGTAGCTGTAGTAACTGTAATATAACTCTTAATATAATTCAAAAGGTGCGATTGGTGGAGTAGACACATCTACTCATCTAAGGACATGTCACTGTTGGAGTCTATAAAGGAAGGCAACAATTGAACCAAGAAGGGGGGATAAGAATTCTGAGTTCTAATCTATAGTCAGCATAAGAGATCAGGGATACAAACACAAGGAAAATATACAGCAGGTTCTGAGTCTTCCAAATCTGCAATAGTAAGACAGAAAGACGTGAACAGTTAAGGAATATATTTTCTGAGTTCTATTACTAATATATATTCAGAGCTGCCCATGAGAATGTGTTAAGCACAGCATTCAACAGATTATAATAGGAGAAAATATACATCATTCATTCAAGATCTAATCTAGATATAAGAAGGAAAGCAACGAACAAGGATATACAATTAGAGGAAGCAACAATATAATAATAATCAATAAGTCTGATAACATGGTAGCAGTCAAAGAATCAATATCCATTTCAGATTGCATTACCTATGTAGAAGGAATAGATGTAAATAAATAGAATATGAAATGCTAATATAGCTTAAATGATAATGCTTGTATTTATTATGTATCAATGTATTTTAAATGAAAATGATAGCGAACCTCATCATGGAGGAAAGGAAGGAGATGTAGGTAAGAGGGTATAAGGTTTCCATCTAAGTACCCCACCTTGGATGGATGTCAAAGCCCTGCCATCAAGGCCAAGAGTGTCAAAGTCCCGCTCTTGGGCTTAGATTGGATAAACTGAGAACTCCGCTACGATCCCCATACCATTCCTACCATGATGAGTTGTTAATTGTAAGAGATAAGGCATGAATAGGGAAGCAAGAAAAGCACTCTACTAAGTACCCCACTTTGGTGGATGTCTAAGTCTTGCCACCAAAGCTAGGAGGGCCAAAGTTCCGCTCTTGGGCTTAGTATGGGTTGGCTAGGTCAAACCTATCATGTCCCTATCCCTATGCTCTAAATGTGTTTGATAGTAATAGTAATATTGGAGTTGTATTATGAGTTTAATGCTTAGCTACCCTAACAATGACATTAGTATATATATGCACTCTTGTTTTCTATGTGATGATTACAGGATTTATATTCAAAAGCATAACGAAGAAATAACTACATGTAAGTCATCTCCCTAACCCTAATTTATTATAATTGTGATTGTAGGGTTTAATCTAGGGCAAATCTAGAAGGGGACATTACATGAGAATTCCGAAACCCTAACCCTAAACTTGGGTATTTGAATTTTTAGGGAAAAATTAGTATTGTTTCAATAGGGGACATTACAGCCCAAGAGCGGATATACCATCCCCCTTGGCCTCATGTGGCCCATGCCATCCATATGAGGTGGTCTACCTAACAAGGTATCCGTTATCCCGTTATCCCCTCATCTTATCATTTCCTTTCCCTTTCTCTATATTGGTTCCTTTGAATTGGCATGTCTATGATAGGAGAATGAGATCACAAAAAGGTGCCCCAGAAGCCATCTCTTCTAAGCCCAAGGGTAGTACCCTTTGTACCCTTGTACCCTTTGTACCCCGTGGCCCCAATGGGATTATTCAATCCCCCCCTAAAGGGGTGGCATACCTAGGAGAGTGACCCATCGCCGTTATCCTTCTTGCACCACATTACCTCCATCATAGTAACCATGGCATTCATGCAAGAATCCATATTAATGCATAATAAACTCATCAACTCATAGTTGCAAACAATTCTATCAGCCATACAAATGAATCATGAAGATGATATCACAATATGTATGATCATATCTACACAACACATTATATTCCTATATAGATTCTACCACACATATATTAACTTACAAATCTATAATCACAAGATAGCTTATGCAAACAAAGATTCTATGGTTTGCTCGCTGATCTGTTTCTCTTCCTTCTTCAACTTTGCATACTTCTCTTTCAAATCCGCATGCTGATATTCATAAGTCTGCTGGTATGTATATGATTTTCTTCTTATACATATTTAATGATACTAATGATAATCTTTCAATTATATGCATTTCTCATTACTTACCACATGGCATTCATCATAATAAACATAGGGTTAGATACATCATACCAGTAGATAATTTTTGCCTTTGTATCCTTTAGAGATCTAAGGATTGTGTTCCTTTCTTTAGTGTTGTTCTTATTTATTCTTCACAATAATCTGTTCATCATACACATCTGCACATTGTCTTCATATACTACTGCATATGTTCTTTAATATCTAGATATATATTATTACTCCTCTTTCCTCTTCCTCTTAAATCAGAGTATTTATATGTTCTTAAAACTTTTGATATATATATATATAATGCTCTGTATTAACTTCTCTTCCCTTCTAATGATCTTCTACTAAATCTTTATATGCAGATCTGTATATGTTTATCACCTTTCCTAAATATATCAGAAATAGATGTTTAATTCAGAATATTTTATTACTCTATAAAATCAGATGTTATTCCTTATTTTTCTACCCCCTCAATCGATTATCCTTAATGACCTTTTATATGGTTTGCAAGGGTCTTACTGCTGGTAAAAGGTCACACCTTTTCCAGCAGTCGTTTCTTTATGGGAATCGTTGCTTTTAAGGAATATAAGCTATGATTGCTATATAAGCGCTGCTATAAATAATTACTGCCATAGTAATAAAAATCGGTCAGCCTTTAAGAATATTTAACTTTTATAATATTTAAATTAAATAATAATATTTTATATTAATATTTATATTTATTTACATATTATATATATCATAGTTGAAAAACTTGGACTTGGCAAAAACTCGGCAGACCCAAAATTTTTAAAAACTCGGGGAAAAACTTGGCAATAACTCGGCAAATTTATCGAACATTTAAAAATGCATAATTTTTTAAAATTATTCTTAAAAACACACATCTTTGAAATTGTAGAATGGATTGTTGATTTCCTTCATATAATACTAAATGACAATCTAATACTAAATTAAAAATTAAAATTTTAAATCTAATTAAATTCTAAATTAAAATATAAATCTAGATTAATATCTAAATTTAATACTAAAATAAAGTTTAATTCTAAATTAAAATTAAAATCTAAATTAAAATTTAAAGTTAATACTAAATTGAAATTTAAATCTAATTCTAATTAAAATTTAATACTAAAATTAAAATCTAAATTAAAATTTAAAGTTAATACTAAATTGAAATTTAAATCTAATTCTAATTAAAATTTAATACTAAAATTAAAATCTAAATTAAAATTTAAAGTTAATACTAAATTGAAATTTAAATCTAATTCTAATTAAAATTTAATACTAAATCTAAAATCTAAATTTAAGATTAAAGTAAAATTAAAATTAAAATCTAAATTAGAACCTAAATAAAAAACCTAAATCTAATATTAATATGTAAATCTAATACTAATTGAAATGAAAATTAGAATCTAAATTTAAAACTAAATAAAAACCTAAATCTAATACTAAACAAGGTAAATACCTAATACGAAATCTAATACCTAAATCTAATGCTAAACACAATAATATGATGTATAGTGTGTGTCGACCGATCAATGGGGAGAGTCTGCGAAGAGGGTTAGCGAGCACGATGGACAATTCGTCCAAAATCTCTCCTATAAACTATTCTTGGACCTGTCGTTGGGCTAGGGTTTTGTGGGCACTGGGGTCACAATCGTCTCATCGTCAAGGTTGCCGTCCGTCGTTGCCACTGAAGAAAACAAAATAAAAAGTTAAAAATGCTTTTTTAGGTTTTTATGACATTCGCTTTCGTTGCCACTGAGTTTTGTGGTTAGGGCACGCGAGTTTTTTGCGAACCTGCGAGTGTTTGACCAAAAACTCACCGCGAGTTTATGAAAAATTCGGGCCGAGTTTTTAACAGTAAAACTCACCTCATAGAATGCCCCGACGGGTTTTTGGTGGGTTTTTCAACAATGATATATATAAATATATCTATTAATATATTATATTATAATTATTTTAATTATAATAATATTTATATTATATTTTAATATGTTAAAATATTCATATAATAATATTATTTATTAAATAATATATATTAATAATATATGTAATGAATTGATATTTTACAAAAGCAACTTCACAGTCTTTTATCATGATGTTTAAATCTTTAATTTAAACAATGTCTTAATATGGGACATCACAGGGAAAATGATGAGATAGAGCCCTAGTATTGCCCCATTCAAGACCAGCTTGTGGGTCAATTCACTATGGAATTGTCCAAAGTCAAATTTGGGAAGTACAATCATTGTCTAGTTTTCTACAAAGAATTTAAATAAGAATATTCATGGGCGTAGGTGTTAAGAATACCCTTCAAGTCAATATCCAGATTTATCAATATTAATACATCTACATTTTTCTGGTTTTTGATCGGTGTAAGTAGAAATGGTTAGTCAGTTTACTAAATGGTCCTGTGGGACCTACCTACCTACGTGCCTATCAAATTTCTAAACAAGCAGATATAACATTGGGATTTCTCTCTCCTGTATTTTTTTGTGTAAACTTTAAAAAAAAAAAATTAAGTCTGAAGTTTCTTATTTCATAAATAGTACATTAGTATTTTATGTTTACTTCCAAAAAAATTATTTCATTATGGATGGATTACTATATACACAAGGCCTATAAGTAGTCTTTTAGCCGAGTTCATTCTTTGCGCAACAGTGTAGGCTTTCCTTAAGAGTGTGTATTTTGTTAACTTTGTTGACAATTAATACTTTATTCTTTTCCTGATAAAAATGTGTACTTTATTTTACCACAGCAGGCATTCCTATTAGGCTCCTACCTTGTCATTTAGTCTGACGGTGACCATTTTAGAATGTTTCGTAATCCTACCAGGGTCCTTCGCCATTTTATGTCAATCTCATTTAGTAAAACAATTTCGATATGTGAGTGCTATTATTTATTAAGTGTGTGTTCTACTTCTATTTTTATAAGCGGTCTTATTTGTTTCAATTTACCACTTCTGAATTTTCTTTTTCTTTTACAATTCGATTATATGTAGGTCTACCCTTGTCCCAAAGGCTCTTTAATGCATCGGGACTTAGTCAGAAGATTTGGTGGCAAGGAACAGTACGTTTTACTTCTTTCACTGTTGAGATAAAGCATATACTTTCTAAAGAAACATATAAAATGGATAAATTTTGTTTTGACAGTTTTCTATCAGTGTTTCAGGAGCAGAATCTTGAATCTTCTAAGGGACTAGTTATTTAATGTTATAAGAGTTCAAGGTTGACAAAAGAACCTTGACGCTTTCTGTTTGTTCTCCACGTGAATATGCAATTTCAAATTTGTTTTCTATGGAATCTATGATGCCACAAAGAGTTTAATATGAACGAATATTTGCAGGTTCCCATATCTTGTGGATCCAAATACGGGTGTCTCTCTTTATGAAAGTGGTATTCTCTGATTCCTGTCTGATTTCTTTTATGCTGTATTATCTGTTGTCCTTGTTTTGATGCATTACAGTTATATCCTCTAGAACTGACATTTTTGACTCTCTCTCTCTCTCTCTCTCTCTCTATATATATATATATATATATCTATATATATATACATTCTTGATTGTTAATGCCTGGTAAGATAAATTTAATTCCCTCTTAGGTTTGAAATAAGTTATTTATGGTTATCTTCCTGTCTATATTTTCATATGCTCAACAATGATAGTTTTGGGTGCTAGCATATTTGAAAGTTTTTTTTTTCTTAAGGGTGATGATTTAGAAAGTGCAAGGTTTTGTCTATAAAGTGCAAGGTTTTGTCTATACGTGGAAACTAAGTTGTTTTGACAGAAGAGAAGTATTAAAATTGCACAAAATATGGCATTGATTTTACTGTAACAGTATTATATAATATGATTGGTAGATCCTATGCTATGGTTGGTCTGATAGATCCTATGCTGTGATTGGTCTGATTTTTAACAGGTGACATAGTGAAATACTTATTCCAACAATATGGCGAAGGTAGAGGCCCCTCTCTAGGTCTCTTAGAAAGGTATTTATAGCATTTTTTTATTTGTGTATTTGTTATTTAACTGGTTAATTGGACTGTAATGTCCCCTTTTTCCAGTTAAATCAAATCAGAGGATCCGAAGCCTATTTTTATTTCCCATAGGCTAAAGGGGGGATTTAAAAGGGGAATTATATAATAATAATTTATTAAGTTGTCCAAAAAGGTAATTAATAATTAGAACTATAAGTTTGAAAAAAGGTGAATATTCAATTAAAAGAAATATTAACTACCTTTAGGGTTTAGATGGAAAAGTGATTAAAAAAGTATTAATGGAAAAAGAAGAGATATTCTATTCATTATCAAAATCAAAATCCTTAATTTGCAGAGCTTTGACAATTTGTTCATCTTTTTCTTAAGGACGAAAACCCTCCAGTTTCCAAAGGATTAAAGGATGAAAACCCTTTGATTCCCCTAATGGTGATTCCACCCAGGAATCATATTGTGCTTAGATTTAAGATTTTCTATTTTTCTACCACTATAGTACCTGCCCTACAGTAAATTTGTACTGTTACAGTACCCACACTACAGTAAATCTAGACTACTACAGTGAAATCCCTACTGCTACAGTGAAATTCGTACAACAATTAAGAGGTTTTTGGGACTGAAAAACCAGTCATAAAATTTCTAATTCAGGCCTTACAAATCAACCTCCAGCCATACAGCTACAGCAGTTGGTAAAGCTTCAAAAATCAATTTTTATTTAGTTTCTTTGATTGCAATCATTCTACTTTGGCAGAAAAATAAATATAGAAGGGGTTTCATTGAAATTCTAAACTCATTCTGAGCATTGATTATAATCATTTTTTTTTACGAAGAATAAATACAAGGGTTTTAGAGGAATTGTTATTTGTATAAATAAATCAGAAACTTACCTATTGCCATTCATATTTTGTGTTATTTCATATTTTGTGATAATTGGTAAAAGAAAAAAAAATCATTGGTTTATCAAATATCTAGAAAAGGGATACTTCAGTGGTATCAAAGCCATTTCCTTGCCAGCTATGGGTAGATTTTTTTTTTTACAAAATCAACTTCATGCACAGAAGTGACAGGAAACTTAGATATTCCCAGAGGGAAAGATGAAAAGAACCGAATCATCTGGAAATTTTTATAGGGCAGCAAGGCTCAAAAATTCTCATAAAAGACAAAGAAGCAATGGGTCACAATAACAGGGATGGAGATGATGCTCAGTTTGATAGGCTTGTCCAATGCCAAGAACGATTAGTTGGCATAATGGCACAACCTGTCTCTACCATGCAAAATAATAATATATAGAGGCCTCCCAATGGTGAAGGCAGATCATCAGGGGGAAATATTAATCAAAACACTCAAAGGATAGCCATTGGTTATGCGACAAGACCGTTCCGGCCCAATTTCATCCGTAGGGAAGAAGCAGTTGTTGAGCCAGAGATTTAGCCATCCATAGTAGATGACATAACAACCAATTATGAGGAGTATAGGCTCCTTCTAGGTGAAATTAGGGAGGCAATAACACTCACTAATTTTATGGGTTTGAAGAAAAATAGGGGTGGTCAAAGAGCTAAAATGAGGCCAGAAAGAAATCCAGGGGATCTCTAATAGGCATTGGGGAAATTGACACTTCCTTCATATGATGGATCTAGTAAGTGTACAACACGTTCCTAGATACAGAAATTGGACACTTTCTTATCATTGAGATCTATGACGGAGGATGAAGCCATCAAATATGCCACCCTTCATCTTGAAGGTGTAGCACATGAGTGGTGGTATCACAAGTTGATCACACAAGGTCACAATCACATACACACTTATGCTAAGTTCAGAACTAGGTTGATTGAGAGATTTGATAGGGTTGATCCAGAAATCCATTTTCGAGAATTAGCTCAATTTAAACCAACCCATACAGTTGATGCCTATGTTGCTGATTTTCATAAGCTTTCAGTTATGATGCTTGATGGGTCAGAAAGGAGGCTTGTGGTGTTGTTCATTGAAGGCTTAGCTAAACTTCTTAGAGGCTTAGTAAAGACTTTCAACCCTACCTCTCTATAGGAAGCTATTAAAAAGGATTTAGATCTTGAAACTTTAGCCCCTAGAGGAAGATTTCAGCTCATCGGACAGCAAAGATCAATGCCCTGTGGGCAGCCCAAATCAGTTCCATATGGGTAGCCAATGACAAATAATTATGAGCAGCCAAAAACCACTTCCTTTGGGCAGCAAAAGAGGCCATTTCAATAGGTTTATCAAAATAAAGAATTACCAAAAACCACCAAAGAAATTGAAACAAGGAATGAACTCTGAAGAAAGAAACTTTGCTTCTCATGCAAAGAGCCTTAGGAACCAGGCCATAGGTGTCTTCCAAAAGGACAGTTGCATTACATTGAGTTAATTTCCAAGGATGAGGAAGAAGTGGAAGAACATGAAGTAATAGGAGAGGAAGAAGCAGAAGCAGAAGTTATTGAAGGGGAGAAGAATTCTAGTAGTACCCTTGCTACACTCTCAGGTGCACCCAAGTATCACCCATTTAGAGTTTGTGGAGTGTTGAAAGGACAAGGTGACAGTATTGATTAATAGTGGGGCAACCCACTACTTCATTGATGAGAGCTTGGTAATACAGAGAGGGCTACCAACAAAGGACTTTCAAGGATTTAATGTTACTGTGGCAGATGGATTTACTATACCATGCACCAAGAGGGTCAAAGGATTGGACATTACTCTTGTAAACACAAAATTATTGATGATTTCTATGTAGTAGGCATAGTAGAAACAAATCTAGTTTTAGGGGTGCAATGGCTCCATTCCCTTGGGGAGTTCACAGAAAATTACAAAATCATGGAGCTGAAATTCCAATATGATGGTAAAGAGGTGTTGCTTCATGGTATGGCCAATGGATCTCCTACATCAATTATAGCTAGGAGCATAGAGAGAGATTTCCGTAAGGGAAAAATAGAGTGGGCAGCTCATTGCTATATGAGAGATACATCCACATCCAATGATAAGAGCTTATTGTATGGATGTTTAGTCTATTTTAGACAGCCATGGTTTAGTGTTTAGTGATTTGCCTCCAGGATTACCTCCTGATAGAGGGTTTCATCATATCATAGAGCTTGAAATAGGCTTTAAATCTATTATGGGTACTCCTTATCGCCATCTGAGAGCTTTTAGAAAAGAAATAGAAAAAACAATTAAGGAATTATTGGAGATGGGGCACATACATCCTAGTTCTAGTCCCTTCTTCTGTGGCACTGGTTAAGAAGGATGGTACTATGAGGATGTGTATAGAGTATAGACTATCGTGCACCAAATTAGAAGACTATTAGAAATAGGTACCAAATACCCAGGATCGATGAATTGCATGGAGCGGTTTATTTTTCAAAAATTGACTTGAGATCCAGTTATCACCAAATCAAGGTGAGAGATGAGGATGTACACAAAACCACTTTCAGATGTCATTTTGGGCACTTTGAATTCTTGGTTATGCCTTTTGGTTTAACCAATGCTCTAACTACTTTTCAATCATGCATGAATCATATTTTTAGGGAGCAATTGAGGAAGTTTGTTTTAGTGTTCTTTGATGACATATTGGTGTACAGTAGAACTTGGGAAGAGCACTTGGAACCATAGTTGGAAAACTCTGCTAGGACTCTCCAAAACTTGGCGGACTCGTGAGTCCTATGGCGAGCCGAGTCGACTCGCTTAGGACTCCCAAGTCGAGTCTTAAAGAGTCCAGGGTCAGGACTCGGGAGTCCTATCCTGGGACTCGCATGAGTCCCAGGGTAGGACTCTCGAGTCTCGACCCTGGACTCTCGGTCTGTCACTTGAGTCGACTCGCTTAGGACTCCCAAGTCGAGTCTTAAAGAGTCCAGGGTCCTATCCTGGGACTCGCATGAGTCCCAGGGTAGGACTCCCGAGTCCCGACCCTGGACTCTCGGTCTGTCACTTGAACGCCCAGCAACATTTAAAACTCTTTTTTTTTGTTTTTTTCTTCATTTTAACACTCTTTGAGGCACACAATAGGTCTGCATTGTGGATTAGAAGCTGGAGAAGAGGAGATTACGAGCTAAGGAGATCGAAATAGAGCCAGGTAAGTGATTTTAATTCTCTTTTTTTTTGTTTTGTTTGATTGAAAATCGAAAAATCTTCAAAAATAAGGGGAAATGTTGGCATTTTTTTTTTCATTTCCCTTCATAACGTATTTCTTAGTAGTTTTAGCTTGTTTTTGAATTCTATTTTTTTTCAAATGATTGATTATCATTTTTTTGCTGATTTTTCACAAAATTGAAAACCCTACTGATTTTTTTTTTCATGTTAAAACAACAATGTCAACTTCAAGGCCATCAAGAAGAGACCCAGCATGGAAGTATGAAGTACAGGGAAATAAAAAGGGTGATGTCACTTGTACTGAATGTGGTAAATCGATGACAGGAGGAATCAATAGATTAAAATACCATCTTGCCAAAATACCTGGACAAAATGTGGAGATATGCACTAATTCAACTCTGGAGATGGTTAGAGAGATGAAGGCCCTTCTTTCTAGTTTTGAGATAAGAAAAGAAGAAAGGCAAAAAAACAAAGGGAGCAATAACAGTAGTGATGTCTCCGTCTCACACTTCTACGCAATCGGATCCAAGTCAAACCGTCTGTCAAGCACATTCATCTTTTGGTGAGACTCCTGGTGGTTCTTTTTCTACTGCTAGTCAGATGCCTCCTTCATCAGGACTGAATTACTTTATTCTATGCAATGTTCCAGGAGCACAACCTTCACTTGAAGGTACCAGTTGGAATAAAGAAAAACATCAGGAAGCTAGGATGGCAGCAACAAATTTTTGGTACTACAATAATTTACCTTTCAATGTGGCGAGCAGCCCATATTGGGAAGGTTTGGTGAATGCATTGATAGTTGCAAGCAAGGGGTTTAAGACCCCAACAGCACGTGACTTGAGTGGGCCATTGCTAGAGGATGCAGTAAAAAATACACGGCTTGTGCTTGAGGAACAAAAAAAATTTTGAAGGAGAAAAGGATGTAGCATTTTATCAGATGGATGGATAGATGGACGGAATGGAACTCTCCTGAACTTCTTAGTGGCTTCTAATGGTGGATTGGTGTTCCTGAAGTCTGTAGATCCCTCCTATGAAGTCAAAAATGCTGTGACTTTGTGCAATTTATTAGATGGGGTGGTCCAGGAGGTTGGTGTTGAGAATGTTGTCCAAATTATCACGGACAACGCAGCTGCATATGTAGCTACAGGTAGATTGCTTATGGTGAGGCATCCTACAATTTCATGGAGTCCTTGTGCTGCACATTGCTTGGACTTGGTAGAGGACATTGGGAAGATTGGATGGGTGAAAAGTGTGGTTGAAGATGCTAAAAATGTCACCAAATTCCTCTACAACCATACTTGGGTCCTTTCTTTGATGAGACAACACACAAATGACAAGGATCTTGTGCGATCAGGAGTGACACGATTTGCTAGTCATTTCCTCACATTGCAAAGCATTCTTGGTGCCATTCCTCATCTCATATAGATGTTTGTGTCTGATACTTGGATGCAGTCTCCATTTCACAAAAAACCTGAAGCTAAGAAGATTGTAAAAATTGTTTTTGATGAGTCATTCAAGAAAAATGCAGAGGAGTTGGTTAGGGTAAGTAAGAAACACAAACATAAACTTTATAAGTTTATACAAGATACTCTAGAGTCTATTTGCTGTTTTTTTTTAGTTTAATTTTGTAATGATTTATAATTTGTTTTCATTTTTTTAGATGACAGAACCTTTGGTAAGGGTTCTTCATATGGTGGATGGAGAGGGCATGCCAATGGGTTTCATTTATGAGGCCATGGATAGGGCCAAAGAGGCCATTTCACATTTATATAGCGGAAACAAGAAGAAATATGCAATCATTTGGCGCATCATTGATCGTAGATGGACAAACCAACTCCACTAGCCAATACATGCCTTTGCCTACTTCTTGAATCCAAAATTCTACTTCTCTGATTCACTTAAGGTTGATGAGGAGGTCATGGCAGGTGTTATTACATGCATTGATAAGATGGCACCTGAACCTGAGTTGAGAGACAAGGTTCTTGATGAGTTGGAGGTGAGATTTGCTATATCTTATTTATGAATTTGGCAATGTTGAGTCGTTGACTATCTAGAAACATGCATTTTACATACCTAGTAACTAATTTTCTATGTTTGATTTAATTTAATTTTTTATCCTTTCAAGGTCTATAAGGGAGCAAAGGGGAGACTTTTTTCTTCATCTCAAGCAATTGATAGGAGAGGAAAACAACAACCAGGTAAAAAATTTAGTTCAATACTACAAGAAAAAAATAGAAAATTGACTTTTATATTTCTTTGCTTAATTCTAATATTTCTAAATGATTTTTTGTAGATTTATGGTGGGAGAATTATGGTGCTGCCACACCTAATCTTCAAAAGATCGCTGTCTGTATTTTGTCCCAGCCATGTAGTGCTTCTGGGTGTGAATGCAATTGGAGTTTATTTGAGAACATTCACACGAAGAAGAGAAATAGGTTGACCCAACAGCGGCTCAATGATCTTGTCTTCGTCCGGTACAACCTTCGCCTTCGAACTAGAAAGGTGGAGGGCATTTCACATGAGTCCATCGACTTAGATGATATTGATCCATATGGTGAATGGACTATGTAAGATACCCAACTAGGTCTACGAAAATTTTTCCTTAAACAATTTTACTTGCTATCAATTCATCAACTACTTCAACAACATAAAGATATACATCAAAGATAACTATTTGAATGAATCAACCTTAGAGTTGGGTACTTGTCTAGTTACTTGATTCAATCAACTTGCAATGTCTTATTACATGGATAATGCTTTCAATAGCATGAAGTTACAACTTATTCAATGGAAATACAAAAGAAAGGCCTTGAAGCCTTGATGTTTACAATGGCGTCTACACTTGATCAACTCAATCAAACTCAATGATGTCAACTGAATGTCAACACCTCACAATATCACAAGGGAGCATCACCTTGCTTGTTGAGGGAGCATCACCCCAACACTTGAAACTCGCAGGCCTCAAGATCACAAGCTAAATAGCTTTGCAGAGAGAATTCTATTAAAATGAATAGATGCCAAATGAATGAGAGAGCTCCTCCTTTTATAGGCCTTCTAAAAGTAATGAAGGCACGTTTTTCAATGCACAAAGAGGAACCAAGGCATGTTTCCCAAGAAGCATATCCAAGGGAATATTCCAACTGATGACTCATTCTGAGTTGGCAAGCTCATCTAGAGACCTTGACACAGATCCCTAAAACATTCTGTTGACCAATGAGAGCTCAGGTAGTTACAAGTTACAACTACCTCATCTTCTGATCAGGCGCCAAGTGGAAGCAGTTTAAACATGGAATGGCGCCCAATGAGTCCTAGGTGCCCAACTGAGGTAGCAAAGGCATGGAGATGCGCCTAACCTTTCTGGTGACTTTAACATGCATGACATCTTGCAGGAATGTTCATTGAGGGTTCTCTGACAGCGTTTAATACTATTTTCATGTCTTGGCGCCTATTTGATATAGTTCCTTCATGAAACTGCGCCTTACCATCACTAGGCGCCAATTGAATGGAGTGGAGACCAGTATAGGCGCCATCCTAAGCTGGGCACTTCCTTGAAGTGGCAAAGACATGGATGAACGCCTAGTGGGGTTTGATGATTCTATATGCCCTTAGATCATTCATTAGTCAGTTGGAAAGATGGTGATTGACACTCAAACTCACTTAGGTGCAATATTAGTGTTCTTCTGACTAGGCGCCAGCTAGGAGGATTCACAGGGGTTTTGGCACCTAGGTTACAACTTGTCAATTTCTCAAAGAATCTTTGAAACAACTTGACTTCCAATGATCATCAACTTACCCTCTGATGGAGCGCCTTGTTCCAAAACTAGTCTTGGGGACTTGCAACTCCCTTAGGCGCATGTCTGGAGTAATGTCAACTGGCATCAGCGCTTATTACCTCAATTCACACTTAAAATCAAACTCTTGAAACTCTTTTACCCTAGCGCCCTTATCTTCTATCAAGCACCTAACATTCTGGAGGTGAATTCCATTTTAATCCAAGTCTTCAAGGTGCTTTCAAGTTTAGGTGCCAAAACAGGGTCATGGATAAGCAGAACCACGCCTTAGGAAGATATCTGAACCCTAGGCGCCAATTTGAGGTTGCAAAAGCATAGGTATGCGCCAAGCAGAGTTTGATGCTCAAAACATTAGCATTATTCAGTGAAATCCTTTTTGACTCAAGGTGCCATTTGAAGGTTAGAAAGATCCACTGGGCGCCATTTCAGGTGTCTGGAGAGATCATCAACCAAGGGTGCTTCTTCAACTTCTCCTAACTTGATCCATTCCAAAGTTATGAGCCATGTGAGTGAGTCCTCATCCTAAGCGCCAAAATGGAAGCATTTTATCCAGAATGTGCGCCTTACATAGATTTGATTTCTGGATGCCAGAATTGAGGAATGTTGCGCCTAGGCTAAGAGTTTCTCATTTCAATCTTGAATATTCATCGAAGTGACTTTCCAAGCCTTCAATCAAACAATTACCCATGCTAGGCGCTCAAATGGAGTGTTTAAACTTGAATTGACGTCTTAGGCGCATTCTGGGGTTTGGTGAGAGTAAGAAAGTGCGCCTAGCTCAATTAGGCTCTTTCAATGACCACAAACATATGTTAGGTGAATGAGCAGTTGCCAGTGATGCTCAATTAGTTAATAGATGACTTCACCTTCCTGATTGTTGCCTTCAAAACCCAAGGCGCTCATTTAGGTGAGTTCAACCTGCTATTGGCGCCTAAGCATGAAACTGCATTCCAAACCTACTTAGCTTAACTCAAAACTGGGCACCAGGATGGAGAAGGTTAAATCAAAAGGAGCGCCTCAATTGGATGCTTAACTGAGTGCCAGAATAGACTTTGGGAGTTGGGCGCCAAAATGAGCCTGAATTGTCAAGGAAGGCGCCTGGAAAACATGATCACTGGAGTTGATGAAACCACTCCCAGACTTAGTCAAATTTCAAGTTTTTGACTTTGCTCCTGCAAAACAAAAGGTTAAGTTAGTCAAAACCTAGTTCATTCCCTCATTATTTAGAATTAGCCTTCGGGAATGAGGAATAGGCTAATCCATTCTTTACTTGATGATCAAGCCAGAAACGGGGACATGACAGTCTCCCCTTCCCGAGATTGCTTGTCCTCAAGCAATTGAAGGTTAGGATGCTCTAGGATCTTCTCTCCTTCCCAAGTAGCATCCTCCATTGGCAACCCTTTCCACTTCACCAGATATTCTCTTATGCTTCGGTTGCGAAGTTTCTTCTCCCTTATATCCACCACATTTTCATGTTCAAGTGCAAGCATTCCTTCTTCATCAAGTGGTGGTAGTTCATCAGTTGAAACCACATGTTGACCTAATGCCCTTTTGAGACATGACACATGGAACACATTGTGGATGCGGCTTCCTGCTGGCAAGTCTAGTTCATATGCCACTTCCCCTACTCTTCTCAACACCTTGTAGGGTCTGTAAAATCTTGGTTTCAATTTCTCTGCACCTGACTTCTTCAAGGTACTTTGTCTATATGGCTGAAGGCACAGGAACACCATGTCACCTACTTCAAAGCTTCTTTCAACTCGGTGTTTGTCGGCATACAACTTCTGTTGATTTTGAGCTCTTTGCAAATTTTCCTTAAGGACCCTCAAAATATCTTGAGTATCCTTCATCAATTCACTTGCTCTGGGAGCTCTACTGTCATCCAATGCCAGATCAACAAATGAAACAGCTTCATATCCATACAAAGCTCGGAAGGGGGTCATGCCAATTGACATGTGAAAAGTGGTGTTGTAGCAGTATTCACCCAGATGTAGCCACTTAATCCAAGCACGCTGATGATCAGACACATAGTTCCTTAAGTATCCCTCAAGCCATTTATTTACAATTTCAGTCTGTCCGTCGGTTTGAGGATGATAGCTAGTGCTTGGTGTTAGGTCAGTTCCAGCTAATCGAAATAGCTCTCTCCAAAACACACTGATGAATCGGCTATCACGATCACTGACTATGGTTTTAGGCAGGCCATGTAGTCGGAAATATTCACGAAAGAATAACTCAGCTACTTGCAATGCTGATGACTCAACTGGGATTGCAAAGAAGTGAGCGAACTGGGTTAATCTGTCCACAACTACATAGATATAGTCTCTTCCATTCACCTTCGGAAGACCTGTGATGAAGTCTATAGAAATACTCTCCCACTTATGTTCAGGAATTGGCAGTGGTTGGAGTAATCCTGCTGGAAATGTATGTTCTGTCTTATTTTGTTGACAAGTCAGACACTCCCTGACATACCAAAGAACTTCTTCCTTCAGACCTTTCCAAGTGAACCTTTCCCTGATCTGTCTGTAGGTCTTGAAGTAACCAGGGTGTCCTGCAAGTGGAGTATCCTGGTAAGTCTGCAAAATCTGTCGCTTCAGCTCCGATTTAGGAGTCGGATAGATTTTGTCTTTGTAATAGATGATTTCATCAATCACCTTGTACCTATCATCCTGAATGAGTCCTTCCATGATCTCACAAGCAAATTTTGATTTGGAATACTCAACTAGGAGCTGAGACTTCCAATCAACTGAAACTTTGCTCAGGGCACAAACTGTAGGTTTTCTAGATAAGGCATCGGCAACCACATTCTTCTTGCCTTTTACATATTCAATATCGAAATCATATGCTTGTATCTTCACAACCCACTTTTGCTGTCTTTCATTCAAATCCTTCTGTCCTAACAAGTATTTCAAACTGTTGTGATCAGTCCTGACCACAAACTTAGATCCAACTAGATACTGGCGGAACTTAGCCAAGGCATGCATAATTGCCAGCATCTCTTTATCTTAAGTCGAGTACAATCTTTCTGTATCCTTCAACTTTCTGCTTTCGAATGCGGTGGGATGATGATCTTGCATCAATACTGCTCCAATGCCTTCTTCTGAAGCATCATATTCTAGAACAAAGGACTTAGTAAAATCTGGCAAAGCCAGCACTGGTGTTGTACTCATTACTTCCTTCAGTCGATCAAATGCAGCTTGAGCTTCTATTGACCAGATAAAAGCACCTTTCTTTGTCTGATTTGTTAAGGGTGCAGCAAGTTGCGAGAAACCTTTAACAAACCTTCTGTAATAGCTGCAAAGGCCAAGAAAACCTCTTAGTTCTGACACATTCCCGGGAACTGGCCAGTTGCGAATAGCTTCAATCTTTTCCTCTTGAACTTTCACACCATTTGCTCCTATCACATGACCCAGGTACAGAATTTCCTTCAAGCCAAATTCACACTTAGACATCTTTGCATACAAAGATTGATTCTCCATGACATTCAATACTTCATCTAGGTGTTGGAGATGTTCTTCCCATGTCTTGCTGTAAATCAAGATGTCGTCGAAGAAAACCAACAGGTACTTCCTCAACTGCTTGTTGAACACATGATTCATGCAGGACTAGAAAGTGGCGGGAGCATTTGTCAGCCCAAATGGCATCACCATAAATTGATAATGTCCATAATGGCATCTGAATGCTGTCTTTGGGATGTCTTCTTCTCTGACACGAATTTGATGGTAGCTAAATCGAAGATCTATCTTTGAGAAATAGACTGCTCCATGTAGCTCATCAAGTAGTTCATCAATCCTAGGTATTGGATACCTATTCTTGATGGTCTTCTTGTTCAATGCGTGATAGTCAATACACATCCGCATTGTTCCATCCTTCTTCTTTACTAACACCACAGATGATGCAAATGGACTTGATGATGGCCTTATATGTCCCATATCGATCAATTTTTTGATCGTCTTTTCAATTTCAATCTTGAAATGCCTTGGATGCCGATAGGGTGCAATATTAACAGGTTTCGCCCCATCCTCCAATTCAATGACATGTTCAAAACCTCTATTAGGAGGTATTCCTGGGGGTATATCCCTGAACACTTTACCATGCTTATCCAACATTGCCTGGATATCTGCAGGATAAATTTCTTCAGCAGAGAGAATTTGGTTGTCTTTGATACAAACCTGTGCTGCCCACTCAATATCATTATGCCTAAACAATGCTTCCATTCGTTTTGCTGAGACAACTCAAGGATTTCCATCAGACATTGACTTCAATTTGATCTTTCTTCCCTCATGCATGAATTCCAATTCCATCTTCTGAAAGTCCTAGACAATTCTTCCAAGTGAATGCAACCATTGCACTCCAAGTACTACATCAATATGTCCGAGTCCAACCACATAGAAATCATTCTATAGAGAATAATCTCCCATTTGAATTTGCAGTTGGGACACTTTTCTGGTACAACTCATTAGGAATCCATCAGCAACTACTATTTGAAATCCTTCGAAGTCTTCAACTGTTAGACCCCGCCTCGCTACCAAACCTTCATCTATGAAGTTGTGAGTAGCACCATTGTCAATAAGACAGGTGACTCTCTGACCCTTCACAACTCCTCTTATGCGAAAGGCATGATATTTCGGAACTCCCGAAATAGTTGCTAAGGTTATTTTGTCAATTCCTTCCGAAACATTCAGAGTTGGTTGTTCTTGTACTTCCTCTCCATCCTGAGATGATTCTTCTTCACTCATTGACTCTTCTTCACTTCCATCATCAGATGCAACTTCAATCAAATGTGCTTTACCTTTACCAAGGCATCTGTGTCCTGGTTCCCAAGGTTGCTTGCAAGAAAAGCAAAGTTTCTTCCTTCTTAGCTCATCTCTTTCAGCTGCAGATGGACCTTGAGTTATCTTTTGAGGAAAAGAGGGTCTCCTTTGAGTAGAGCTAACTCCTTTATAGAACTTTTTCTTAGGTTGATAAATAGGAGTAGTATCAAGATCTAGAGCAAAGTCAATTGCTTCTTCCAGGTTTGCTGGCCTTTGTACCTTTACCAATGGCTTGATCTGATTGTTCAATCCCTCAATGAACAGCATAGTGATTCTTCGGTCAGTCATATCAGGTACCATTACTGCGATCTTCTGAAAGTCATTAACATACTGCACAACCCTTCCTTCTTGCTTGAGTTGAGCTAGTTCGCGATAGTACACTTCGGTGTCTTTTCTATCAAACCTCTGAATAAACTTGGTTACAAACTCATCATAGGAATTTATCCTATCATGATGTTGAGAGACTAGGCCATGATGCCACCATTCATAAGCCAAACCTTCAAGATGCATTGTAGCAAATTGAATTGCCTTCTCCGTCAAAGGCTTAAGTGAAAGGTATGTATCCAGCTTGTTTACCCAAGCCCTAGCACTGAGCTTACCACTTCTATCAAAAGTAGGAATGGGAACTCGATTCAATGCTTCTTTATACTCCTTTGTATCATCATCCCATCTAGGACGAAAGCCTCTAGGTCTACCTCGCCTATCCCTATCTTCCCTCTTCTGTCGGCAATATTCATTGAAGGTCATCATATCCCGAACACGTTCCGGAAGTCTGGCATAAAGATCTGCAAAGAGAGCTATCTCATCTTCAAAATTATTTGGTTCTTCTTCGTCAAACTCTTCATCAGCTTCATTGTCCTGTTCAGGTGGTGGTGGAAGGAAAGTTGGTCTTAAAGGCCTATCAACTGTAGGAGTTTGTGTGCGAACCCTTTTGCCTGTTGCACTAGCAACATCATCATCAACTTGTCGTTCTTGTCTCTCAGGTCTAGCTGCATCTCTACGACCTTGTCTAGCTGCTTCACCCTGATTCAAGTTTTGAAGGGATTGTAGAATTTGTTGCAATACTAGAGTTGTTTGTTGATGTCCAGCAGCAATGTTTAAGAACATGTCTCTGGCTGCGCGTTCATTATCACCCGGTGGGCTTCTGCTTCTTCTTTCCTCAGCCATGTTAGCCTGTCTAGCCACATTTTGATACCACTGTAAGATACCCAACTAGGTCTACGAAATTTTTTCCTTAAACAATTTTACTTGCTATCAATTCATCAACTACTTCAACAACATAAAGATATACATCAAAGATAACTACTTGAATGAATCAACCTTAGAGTTGGGTACTTGTCTAGTTACTTGATTCAATCAACTTGCAATGTCTTATTACATGGATAATGCTTTCAATAGCATGAAGTTACAACTTATTCAATGGAAATACAAAAGAAAGGCCTTGAAGCCTTGATGTTTACAATGGCGTCTACATTTGATCAACTCAATCAAACTCAATGATGTCAACTGAATGTCAACACCTCACAATATCACAAGGGAGCATCACCTTGCTTGTTGAGGGAGCATCACCCCAACACTTGAAACTCGCAGGCCTCAAGATCACAAGCTAAATAGCTTTGCAGAGAGAATTCTGTCAAAATGAATAGATGCCAAATGAATGAGAGAGCTCCTCCTTTTATAGGCCTTCCAAAAGCAATGAAGGCACGTTTTTCAATGCACGAAGAGGAACTAAGGCACGTTTCCCAAGAAGCATATCCAAGGGAATATTCCAACTGATGACTCATTCTGAGTTGGCAAGCTCATCTAGAGACCTTGACACGGATCCCCAAAACATTCTGTCGACCAATGAGAGCTCAGGTAGTTACAAGTTACAACTACCTCATCTTCTGATCAGGCGCCAAGTGGAAGCAGTTTAAACATGGAATGGAGCCCAATGAGTCCTAGGCGCCCAACTGAGGTAGCAAAGGCATGGAGATGCGCCTAACCTTTCTGGTGACTTTAACATGCATGACATCTTGCAGGAATGTTCATTGAGGGTTCTCTGACAGCGTTTAATACTATTTTCATGTCTTGGCGCCTATTTGATATAGTTCCTTCATGAAACTGCACCTTACCATCACTAGGCGCCAATTGAATGGAGTGGAGACCAGTATAGGCGCCATCCTAAGCTGGGCGCTTCCTTGAAGTGGCAAAGACATGGATGAACGCCTAGTGGGGTTTGATGATTCTATATGCCCTTAGATCATTCATTAGTTAGTTGGAAAGATGGTGATTGACAGTCAAACTCACTTAGGCACAATATTAGTGTTCTTCTGACTAGGCGCCAGCTAGGAGGATTCACAGGGGTTTTGGCGCCTAGGTTACAACTTGTCAATTTCTCAAAGAATCTTTGAAACAACTTGACTTCCAATGATCATCAACTTACCCTCTGATGGAGCGCCTTGTTCCAAAACTAGTCTTGGGGACTTGCAACTCCCTTAGGCGCATGTCTGGAGTAATGTCAACTGGCATCAGCGCTTATTACCTCAATTCACACTTAAAATCAAACTCTTGAAACTCTTTTACCCTTGCGCCCTTATCTTCTATCAAGCGCCTAACATTCTGGAGGTGAATTCCATTTTAATCCAAGTCTTCAAGGTGCTTTCAAGTTTAGGCGCCAAAACAGGGTCATGGAGAAGCAGAACCACGCCTTAGGAAGATATCTGAACCCTAGGCGCCAATTTGAGGTTGCAAAAGCATAGGTATGCGCCAAGCAGAGTTTGATGCTCAAAACATTAACATTATTCAGTGAAATCCTTTTTGACTCAAGGCGCCATTTGAAGGTTAGAAAGATCCACTGGGTGCCATTTCAGGTGTCTGGAGAGATCATCAACCAAGGGCGCTTCTTCAACTTCTCCTATCTTGATCCATTCCAAAGTTATGAGCCATGTGAGTGAGTCCTCATCCTAAGTGTCAAAATGGAAGCATTTTATCCAGAATGTGCACCTTACATAGATTTGATTTCTGGATACCAGAATTGAGGAATGTTGCACCTAGGCTAAGAGTTTCTCATTTCAATCTTGATTATTCATCGAAGTGACTTTCCAAGCCTTCAATCTAACAATTACCCATGCTAGGCGCTCAAATGGAGTGTTTAAACTTGAATTGATGCCTTAGGCGCATTTTGGGGTTTGGTGAGAGTAAGAAAGTGCGCCTAGCTCAATTAGGCTCTTTCAATGACCACAAACATATGTTAGGTGAATGAGCAGTTGCCAGTGATGCTCAATTAGTTAATAGACGACTTCACCTTCCTGATTGTTGCCTTCAAAACCCAAGGCACTCATTTAGGTGAGTTCAACCTGCTATTGGCGCCTAAGCATGAAACTGCATTCCAAAGCTACTTAGCTTAACTCAAAACTGGGCACCAGGATGGAGAAGGTTAAATCAAAAGGAGCACCTCAATTGGATGCTTAACTGAGTGCTAGAATAGACTTTGGGAGTTGGGCACCAAAATGAGCCTGAATTGTCAAGGAAGGCGCTTGGAAAACATGATCACTGGAGTTGATGAAACCACTTCCAGACTTAGTCAAATTTCAAGTTTCTGACTTTGCTCCTGCAAAACAAAAGGTTAAGTTAGTCAAAACCTAGTTCATTCCCTCATTATTTAGAATTAGCCTTCGGGAATGAGGAATAGGCTAATCTATTCTTTACTTGATGATCAAGCCAGAAACGGGGACATGACAGACTACCAATGAACAAAATGATGATGATGTCCTCCCTACTGAAGACGATCTTGCAGAATTGGAGAGAGGAGCAGCAGAATTGGATGAAATGGAGGATGACGAAGACAGTTTTGATTTTGAAGAACAAGAAACAACTGTAGCACCTTCTAGTTCGAGGCCTCAAAAATTGAGTTACATTAGGAGAGGAAAGAGGAAGATGTAGATTTTATTTGGTTGTTTTTCTCATTTTGACATCATTATATGTAAACATTTATAAACTTATGATGTTGTTATACTGTTATACGTTGGAAAGTTTGAAACTATGAATATGAATCGTATGATTATGGTTCATGAATGATGAAATTTCAAATATTGAGTGTTTGAAGATCATATGACATGTGTAATGTTTGAATTATGGCTCTTATGTTCTCTAAATGCATTAATTTCTTTTTTTTTGTAAAACTACGGTTTTCTTCTTTGCCGAGTCCTAGCCGAGTTTTTTGCCAAGTCTCGAGTCTAAGTCCTATTTTGGGCTGCCGAGTCCGCGGCAAGTCCAAGTTTTCCAACTATGCTTGGAACACTTGAATACGGTGTGGGAAATTCCCTGGCAGCAGACTCTTTTGCTCTAAGTGTGAATTTGGTATGACCGAGATTTTATACTTAGGACATGTTATTAATGCATAGGGAGTACAAGTGGATCAAGAGAAGATTCATGCAATAAGAGATTGGCCACCACCCACTTCTTTGACACAATTGAGAGGTTTTCTGGGACTTTGCAGCTATTATAGGAGATTTGTGAAAGGAGTTTCACAACTTGTTCCATTGACTAAACTAACAAAGAAAGGAGCTTTCAAATGGTCCGAATCAGCCCAAGCCACATTTGAAAAACTCAAAGAGGTAACAAGTTCTTGTTCAGTACTAGTTGTTCTGGATTTCTATAATCCATTTGTCCTAGAATGTGATGCATTAGAGGAAGGAATAGGGGCTATTTGAATGCAAAAGGGGCATCCCACTGCCTTTGAAAGTTAGAAATTAAAAGATATAGAATGCAGGTTTTCTATTTATGACAAGGAGATGTTGGCTATCATGCATGCCTTAGCCAAATTCCGACAATACTTGATGTGCGGCAGATTTGTGGTCAAGACTAATCACAACAGTTTGAGGTTTTTCTCAACCAAAAGAACTTAAATGACAGACAACAAAAGTGGGTGAGTAAGCTTCAAACTTATGATTTTGATATAGACTATGTAAAAGGCAAAAATAATGTGGTAGCTGATGCTTTATCTAGAAAGCCTTATTTATGTTCTATGTCCGAGATCTTTGCTGATTGGAAAGTGTTGATAATAGTAGAGTATGCAAAAAATGACTTCACTGATGAGATCCTTGAAAGCAAAATACAAGATGACAGGTACAAGGTGGTTGATGACCTCATCCTCTACAAGGATAGGATCTATTTAGTCCCAAAATCAAAAATCAAAAGCAAAGTCTTGAGGGTGTCCATGATACACCCTTGGCTGGTCACCTAGGGTATTTCAAGACTTACAAGCAAGTTAGGGTCATATTCTTTTGGAGAGGGCTCAAGGGAGAAGTCCTCCAATACATCAGAGAATGTATTACTTGCCAACAGAATAAAGCAGAGCATGTTTTTCCAACATGTCTATTGCAGCCTTTGCCTATATCAGATAAAAACTGGGAGAGTATCTCCATGGATTTCATCACAGGACTTCCCAAGCTTTAGGATAAGAGTTGTATTATGTTGTGGTGGATAGACTCACCAAATATGCTCATTTATTTGCCATTCCTACTGAGTTTAAGGCTCCTCAGGTTGCTGATTTGTTATTTAGAGAAGTTTTTATGCTACATGGGTTGCCTAAAAACATTGTGAGTGACAAGGACAGCCAGTTCCTTAGTTTGTTTTGACAAGAACTTTTCTCTTGGTAGGTATAGAATTAACTCCAAGTACCATTTATCATCCTCAAACAAATGGACAAACAGAAATTGTTAGTAAATGGATAGAAGGGTACTTGAGAAATTATGTGGTGGGGCACCAATTAGCTTGGGTTAAATGGCTTTACATGGGAGACATTGCTACAATACTATGTACCATATGTCCATTTTTATGTCACCTTTTAGAGCATTATATGGTTATGATGCTCTTTCCTTTGTAGATTTGGTTATTGCTAACAATAGAGTGCCAGGAGCACGAGACTTGGTTGCACAAAGCCAAGACATATTGGGTGTATTGAAAGAAAACCTTCATTGTGCTCAAAACCAACAGAAATTATATGCAGACCACCATTGTATAGAGAGGAGTTTTGAGGTGGGTGACATGGTTTTCTAAAGATTGCAGCCTTATAGACAATCTTATATTAAGAAGAGTGGAGTTGAGAAGCTAAAACCCCGTTTTTATGAGCCATACAAGGTTATTAGGAGGATTGGTGAGGTTGCCTATGAGCTTGAGTTGCCAGAGCACGGCAAAATACATAATGTGTTCCACCTATCATGCTTTAAAAGGGCAGTGAGACAGCATGTTAGTCCTTCTATTGAGTTGCCTTCTTTGGATGAAGGCAAACTCATATTGATTCCCGAAGCTATCCTCGATATCAGAGAGGAGAAATTAAGGAACAGAACCATTATAGAATATCTAGTATGTTGAAAAGATCTACTCATGGAAGATGCTACTTGGGAGGGTGCAGAGATTCTTGAGCATCCCAGTTTGCAATTCCTTGAGGGCAAGCAATTTTGGGAAGGGCGGATTGCAATGTCCCCTTTTTTGAATTAAATCAAATTAGAGGACCCAAAGCCTATTTTCATTTCCTGTAGGCTAAAGGGGGGATTTAAAAGGAGAATAATATAATAATAATTTATTAAGTTGTCCAAAAGGTACATTGAGTTATAACTTTGGAAAAATGACAATTTATTATTATTGAATGGGGCCAAAAGTAAATATTGGATACATGGCCAAAAAGGTAATAATTATAAGTTTGGAAAATGGTGAATATTCAATTAAAGAAATATTAACTACCTCTAGTGTTTGGATGGGAAAGTAATTAAAAAGGAATTGATGGGAAAAGAAGAGGTATTCTATTCATTATCAAAATCAAAATCCTTACTTGTAGAGCTTGGACAATTTGTTTATCTTTTTCCAGAGGACGAAAACCCTCCGATTTTTAGAGGATTAAAGGATGAAAACCCTTTGATTCCCCTAATGGTGATTCCACCCAAGAATCATAATATGCTCAAATTTAAGATTTTCTTTTTTTTTTACCACTACAGTACCTACACTACAACAAATTTGTACTGCTATAGTAAATCTAGACTACTACAGTACCTGTGCAACAGTAAATCTAGACTGCTATAGTGAAATGCATATCGCTACAGTGAAATTCATACAGCAATTAAGAGGTTTTTTGGACTGAAAAACCAGTCATAAAATTCATAATTTAGGCCGTACAAATCAGCCTCCAGGCCATACAACTACAACAATTGACAAAGCTTCAGAAATTAGGTTTTATTTAGTTTCTTTGAAATTATAATCATTCTAAAAATTGATTGTATTTATTCTACTTTGGCAGAAAAATAAATATAGAAGGGGTTTCATTGAAATTTGAAACTCATTCAGAGCATTGATTATAATCAATTTTTTTTACGAAGAATAAATACAAGGGTTTCAGAGGAATTGTTATTTGTATAAATAAATCATAAACTTACTTGTTGCGATTAATATTCATTGTTATTCCGTATTTTGTGATAATTGGAAAAGAAATAAAAATCATCGGTTTATCAAATATCTAGAAAAGGGATACTTCATGAATAGTGGTTTTTTTTTTGTGTTAGAGCATTAGCTTACTCAAGAATAGACTTGTTGCATATACCCAATCTTCACATTTTCATAAGATATTAATGACTATAAGGAAATTCCATCCTATTCAAGACTTAGGGGGAATGAAATGTAATGTCCCCATTTTCAGTCACTTCAGCATTGTAGATGGCTCCGGGTTTCTCAGTGAGCACCAACCTTGTTAGAAGGGATGTTTGTTGTTGTTGGTGAGCTCAGTTGGTTTTGAGGACTTTTATGCCTCTTTCCGAAGTGAATTCCGACTTCTAGTGTGTTCTCCAATATTCTTGGAGAGAGCGTCTATTTATAGAAAGTCACTCAATCGACCTCGATTTTCATTATTCATCATTAGCATCCTTCTATTATAGTCAAATTTTGATTCTGATGTTGTTTGGTGGTTTTTGCAACTCGGATGAATTATTGAGCTTTAATATAATTATTTCACTAAGTTTGCTTAATTTGAATGAAATAATTAAAAAGCAACTTAGTGTAATAGCTTGTCGGAAAGGGAATTAAAAGTTTTAAATCATGGACGCTTGAAAAAGAGACCTTGCTCATAAAAATATTTTATTATTTCAAAAATGGGTCTTTTGGAGCAAAAAGGTATTATTTAATTAAAAGTAAATTAAAAATAGAAGCTTCTGAAAAGTTCGGTGGGAAAAAAGTATAAAAGGAGGTTGTGAGAGCTCATTTGCATTATTAAGAAGTTTGTTTATTTCTCTTTGGATATTTAGAGATTTGTGCTTGTGGCCAAACTCTTTCCAGCAGGACGAAAACCCCAATGGTTTCTTGAAGCCGAGGACGAAAACCCTCTGTCTTCAACAGTGCAGTTCCATATAGGGATTAACAGTGTGCTAAATATTTGGAGTTTGGGGACGAAAAACCCTTGGATTCCACAAGAACAATTTCATTTAGAAGTTGCCTTTTGTGTTGAATGTTGCCGGTTGATATTGTACTACAGCTGAATGTGAATTTATTGGAGATTTGTTAAATAATAAATTTGTAAGTGTTTATTGTTTTAACTGTTTATGAAAGATATTGCATATATTATGGGATTGTGACAAGCACCCAGATTGGAGAGTTTTTGTGGGAATTAAGTAGTAAATATATCCTCGTGTGGGCCGCCCTTCTCCCATTGGAGCTGCGTGGGGTTTCCTTGCATAGCCTCCCCTTCCATGTTGCATTGTGATTCTTGTTAGAGCAGTTCGGAGGATATTGGAGCCTCTTGGTGAGGCGTTTCAACCGTTCAAAGAGGTGTGTGGAGTTTCCAGGGGTATCCGCTTCAACCTTTGGTTTTATTCGCTTCATATCAATTGCTTGGAATATGCAGCCCTCTTTTTGTTGTTGCGTAGTTTTTACTGTGGGATTGTGGCTGCCGATACTACTGAAATACATTGTCTAGAGTGTGAAAGAAAGTTATAGTAGTAAGTTCCAACTATTTGGAGGAGATTGGAAGCTGTGTATAGGCAGATTGTCCTTATTTTCATCTGCAACACTCTGATAACAAGCTACAACAGTGTCTATTTCATGACAGCGGTGTTATTTTATTGTGGGACATCATTATTTGGATTTGTGACATAAATGGTAAATTTCTGATATTGTAACACCAAGTTCTTCTATCAAAGGGCATTATAAGCATGTTGGAGTTAAGGTCAGATTGTGTTATTACTAATATTCTATCATTCATGCAAGTGTTTGTTAAAATTTCTATGGTGTTATATGCATTGTTAAATTGTTTCTTGAGCAAATACTTTTCCAAACTGCAAATTGAATGATCCCAAACCCAAAATACATTGAAATATATCAAACTCAAATAGAAGCATAAGTGTTTGACGAAATGCCTGTATGATAGAAGCTACAGCAGTGTCTATTTCATGGCAGATTATCCTTATTTTCATCTACAACACTCTGATAACAAGCTACAGCAGTGTCTATTTCATGACAATGGTGTTATTTTATTGTGGGACATCATTATTTGGCTTTGTGACACAAATGCCATATTTCTGATATTGTAACACCAAGTTCTTCTATCAAAGGGCATTATAATAATGTTGGAGTTAAGGTCAGATTGTGTTATTACTGATATTCTATCATTCATGCAAGTGTTTGTTAAAATTTTTATGGTGTTATATGCATTGTTAAATTGTTTCTTGAGCAAATACTTTTCCAAACTGCAAATTGAATGATCCCAAACCCAAAATACATTGAAATATATCAAACTCAAACAGAAGCAAAGTGTTTGTCGAAATGCCTATATGATAGAAGATAGAAATTGTTGTGGGTGTTTGGAAAAAAAAAATTGGTTTCAAATTAGGGTGGTCATTACAATGGTATCAGAGCACGGAGTATCTTGCCAGCCTATTGGGAAACTAAAATTTGTTGCAAGATCTTTAGTTTTATGACTGCATAATGAAGTTTCAACAGTTGCATGCTTGCTTTCAGAAGTCATGGCAGTTAGTGAATTAAAATCTAAGATGTCCAATTGGAAAAAGATCCATGATGATCTTGTTAAAAGTCAGCAGCAGTTTGCCCAAACCTAGCAACAATTTACTCAAATACTTGCACAGATGAGGCAAAATAACTATGGTACAAAGTCAAAACAGAGATAATTCAGCCAATTATAGAGCTCCTCATCAGCAGATTTCCAGTGGATCAGTTAATCCTAGGCCTCTTGTGCCTAAATTTATCACTAAGGATAATGAACAGGAGGCTACCAAAATTTTTGAAGAAAAACTTCACAATGTAGAAAAGAAACTTGAATGTTTGCCTCAGTCAAAGGATGAATTACTTTGCAATTTGAAAGTAGTGGAGAATTGTTTATCCACGATAGATCAGCTAGGTTCTAAGGCAACACGAGTGGTCATGATTCTTGCTATGACTCCTTTGGCTAAGTCAGTGCTTTTGAGACATCCTAATGGAGAGGTAAGACTTGCAGTTATTTCGTGTATTGATGAAGTTATGAGGATAACAGCTCCACATGATCCTTATAACAAGGAAATTATGAAGGAGGTATTCCAATTGATTGTAGAAAGTTCTCAAGGTTTGGGTGATATCCATAGTCCATCCTTTGGTAAGAGAGTTAAAATTTTGGAATCAGTTGCAAAAATCAGATCTTGTGTGATTATGTTGGATCTTGGTTGTGTAGACCTTATTTTTGATATGTTCCATCAGTTTTTGGCTGCTATTACTAAAAATCAAATGAAAAATGTTATATCTTCTATGTAGTCCATTATGTCTTTGATTATTAATGAGAGTGACGATAACTCTTGTAATATGCTGTACCTGTTTGTATATTTTAAGATCTTTTTATGTGTTTTATTTTTTTTATTTTTATGTGATCTTTCAAACTAGATAGAAGAATGCAGAAGGGGTTTTAGGTTTTCCTGCAGATGTGTTGCTGGAGCATATAATACAGAGCATATAACCAAAACCCAGAAAAAGTACAATGAATTTGAAGAAACTATTGACTACCCAGATAGCAAATTAGCTAAATATTAATTACTATCACATACCCATGTTTAGATTTGCACTTTGAAAATTATGCTGTAGCCAAACCAGCAACTGGGTATGGCTGAAATCACTCCAAACTCCAAATGTATTGATAATATTTGATGTGCAAGTGTTTACAATGAGCAAAGGGGTCTAAATGCCCAAAAAGAGAGGAAATACAACTGCCCACAACCAAGAAATGAGTTACCCAGAAGTTCCACGTCCCTCTAGGTGAGGATGTACGACCCAACCAAGGATGAATAGCAGAAACGAGTCTCAGAACAGGCCTACACTCCTTCCAATGTTGCTGCACCTCCAAAATAAACCCTCACGCCAAGTATGGAGCAAATAGAATGAAGCTACAATGCCAAATCTCTTCCAAGACTAGGTACGGCCCAACATGAGATGTACGGCCAGCAAGGGAATTTAACACAGCAGCAATAACTCCCAACTCACTGAAAACTGCCTCCAATCACTCAGAAAATTAGAATACTCCTTCACTAATGAAAGATGTAACAAATCAGCTCCAAAACTCCATCTCCAAACTCCATTGTAGCACAAATGTGAATGCTGAATACATCCACCGTCAATGGCACTGTTGGGTGATCTTTCACACCTGTAGAATGCTGTTACCTATGGAGGTTTTCGTCTCCACAACCCTCTGGTTCGAATCCTCAAACCCTTCACAATAGAAAATTCTAGCAAAGCTCACAAGAAGAAATTATCACAAGCAAACATAATACAAAAGGAGCCCTTTAGCACCTTTTATAACTTGCTCCAAGCCCAACACCCCTTTTGGAGGGAATTTGCATTTGTTTTATTATTTAATTTTCATTCCCTTATGACTCCCATGGGCGCCCACCTCCTAGAGGGTCACTTTTAAGTTTAATATAATTATTTATTGGGACTTTACAAATAAATATTATATGGTCACTTTATAAAAATAAATATGAAGATGGTGTCGGAATACCATGTTCTTTAGCTCATCGAAAAGGTCTCGACGAGATGCTTCTGACCCCACTCTGAAAATCCCGAATTGACACTGAACCTGGACTTACTAAAAATAGTAAGTTATGCTTAAGATCAAATTGGGCCAACTCTGAAGGTGCCAACTGGAACCACTAAATCTGAATCACATTAGCTCCACCAACACAAACCTCCAAAGCCAAAACAACTCTAGTTCCCTAACCAAACTGCTAGTCCATGGGAACACTATGATGGACTAACCATGGGACTAGAAGGGGACATTACAATCCGCCCTCCTTAAGATTGCTTGCCTCAAGCAATCTCAGATTAGGATGCTCCAATATCTGCTCGTTCTCCCAAATAGCATCTTCTACTGGCAGGTTCTTCCATTTGACCAGGTATTCTCTGATAATCCTCTTCCTCAAGTTGCGTTCCCTGCTATCAATTATAGCTTTGGGTACTAATATCAACGTGCCCTCTTCATCAAGAGGAGGCAACTCAATTGATGGTACCACATTATGTTCCAATGCCTTCTTGAGATGAGATACATGGAATACATTGTGTACCCTACTACCTGCTGGAAGTTCTAACTCATAAGCCACTTCTCCAATCCTCTTAGAGATCCTGAAAGGTCCATAATACCGTGGCTTCAACTTCTCTGCTCCACTCTTCTTGAGAGTGGACTACCTATAGGGCTGCAACATGAGGTATACCATGTCACCAACCTCAAAAGATTGCTCAGTCCTCTGCTGATCTACATACTGCTTCTGCTGATTCTGAGCCTTCTGTATATTCTCCTTCAAAGACCTCATGATGTCCTGACTCTCTTGAAGCAGGTCTTTGGCCTTAGGCACTCGGCTATCACCAAACAGCAAATCAACAAAGCTCGGTGCCTCATACCCGTACAATGCCATGAAGGGTGACATCTGAATGGACATGTGGTAAGTGGAATTGTAACAGTACTCCCCCATATGAAGCCACTTCACCTATGCCTTCTGCTGCCTTGAGACATAGTTGCGGAGGTATCCATCCACCAATTTGTTAACAATCTTTGTTTGCCCATCTGTTTGAGGGTGGTAACTCGTACTGGGTGTGAGTTATGTCCCTGTCAACCTGAAGAGCTCCTGCCAAAAGTTATTAAGGAAGCTGCTTTCCCTATCACTGACAATGTTATGAGGCAACCCATGGAGTCAAAATACCTCACGAAAGAACAAGTCTGCTACTTGTGCTGCAGTGAAAGTGGTAGGGATGGCAAAGAAATGTGCATACTTTGTCAATCTATCCACTACCACGAAAATGCAATCCCTGCCTTGGACTTTTGGTAACCCTGTGATAAAGTCCATTGAAATGCTATCCCATTTCCTCTCAAGAATGGGCAGGGGCTACAATAATCCTCTTGGAAATGAGTGCTCTTGTTTGTTCTGCTGGCATATCGGGCACTCTCTCACATACTGCATCACCTCTGTCTTGAGGCCCTTCCAGGTGAACCTCTCTCTAACCTACCTGTAAGTTTTGAAGTAACCCGGGTGTCCTGCCATCGGCAAATCATGGAGTGCCCTCAAAACTTTCTCCTTCATCTGTAATCCTAACCCCAAAAAGATCCTGTCCTTGTAAATGATTAAATCATTTACCACTGTGTACCTATCATCCTTAATGGTGCCATCAATTATTTCAGTAGCCCATGCATCCTTAGCATACTCAGCCGATATCATCTCTCTCCAATCATTTGCAATGGCACCTAGTGCACACAAATGGGGCCTCCTGAATAAAGCATCGGCAACAACATTCTTACCTTTGACATATACAATATCAAAGTCGTAGGCCTGTAGCTTACTGACCCACTTCTGTTGCCTCTCGCTTAAGTCCTTTTGTCCAAGGAAATGTTTTAGACTTGTGATCTATCTTGACCACAAATTTGCTGCCCACCAAGTATTGTTTGAAGTTAGCCAATGCATGCATTATGGCTAACATCTCCTTGTCATATATGTTGTAGCTACGTTCTACACCCCTCAACTTCCTGCTCTCAAATGCTATGGGGTGCTTATCCTACATAATTACTGCACCAATGCCTTTCCCTGAGGCATCACACTGCAACTCAAAAGGCTTGCTGAAAGCTGGTATAGCCAACACAGGGCATGTACTCATAATCTGCTTGAATCTGTCAAAACACTCCTGTGTATTCCCTGTCCAACTAAAAGCATCCTTACGAGTTAAATCTGTAAGGAGTGCAGCAGACTGAGAAAACCCCTTCACGAACATGCGGTAATAACCACATAACCCCAAGAATCCCTTTAGCTGAGTGAGATTCTTTGGTGGTGGCCAATCTACTATTGCCCGAATCTTCTCTGGGTCTACCTTCACACTACCAGCACTAATGATGTGACCCAAATATAGCAACTCGGTCATCCCAAACTCACACTTTGACATCTTAGCATACAAGGATTCCCTCTCCAGAATACTCAATGTGTTTCAAGTGCTCTTCCCATGTCTTGCTGAAAATCAGAATATCATCAAAGAATATCAGAACAAACCTCCTCAACTGCTCTTGGAAAACTCTGTTCATGCAAGACTGGAAGGTGTCTTGTGCATTAGTCAAGCCGAATGGCATGACCAGGAACTCAAAGTGCCCATAGTGACACCTGAATGCTGTCTTCTCCACATCCTCATCCCTGACCTGAATCTGATGATACCCGGATCTCAAATCTATCTTGGAGAAGTAACAAGCCCCGTGCAACTCATCAATCAGTTCATCGATCTTGGGTATAGGGTACCTGTTCTTAATTGTTTTCTTATTGAGTTCCTTGTAATCGATGCACATCCTAAGAGTCCCATCCTTTTTCTTCACCAACACAACTGATGATGCAAATGGACTCTTACTTGGCCTTATGTGTCCCATAGCAAGAAGCTCTTTGATAGCTTTCTCGATTTCATTCTTATATCGTTTGGGGTGCCTGTATGGAGTAGTAATCACGGGCTTTCCACCCTCCTCCAACTTGATCACATGCTCTATTCCTCTATCCGAGGGTCTACCTGGTGGAATGTCACTAAACACTTTGGTGTGTTTAGTTAGAAGAGCCTGTATGTCAGGTGGATACTCACACTTCTGCTGCTTTGCAACTTTTGGCATCACCATTATCTCTGCTACCCACTGCACTTGATCATGGTGAATCAACCTCCATTCGTTTGAGAGAAACAACTCTCAATCCACCATCCGAAATGCCCCTGAGCACATGTTTAACTCTGTTCATTTCAAACTTCATTTCCATTGTCCTCAAGTTAATAGTGAAATCCCCTATTTCATGTAGCCACTTCATTCCCAGCACAACATCCATGTCACCCATGCTAACCACATAAAACTCTGACTGGCAAGTATAATGGTTTAGCTGGATCGTCAAGTTGGGAATCCTCTTAGTGCAAGTGAGTACAAACCCATCGGCTACCTTTACTTTAAATCCGGCAAACTCTTTTGTCTGCAACCCCCTCTTAGCAACCAAGCCCTCATCTATGAAGTTATGAGTGGCACCTAAATCCAATAATGTAATGCATCTCTGTCCACCCAACACTTCTCGGATCCTAAATGACCCCTCTCTCTGTATGCTAGAGATATGGGCTGTGGGTAGGGAGGTATCCTCATCCTTATCTAGTACTTCAGATGCAACATCTGTCCCTGAATCATCATCCTCTGTATGCTGCTCTGAATGCGTGTCTAATTCCACAGACCCATCTGCTAGAAAATACTCAATCTATTCTGCCTTTCCTTGGGTAGCACACTTGTGCTTAGGATCCCAAGGCTCTCTGCAATGAAAACAGAGCTTCTTCCTCCTAAGGTCATTCAGCTGATCATTATCTAACCTGGAAGAACTCTTATGTGGCTGGTGTCCTGAGTCCCTGTGGAAAGGTCTCCTATCTCTCTCCTATGCTAAAAGTTCTTATTTTGAAATTTACTCCTCCATGCGAACGACTCCATATCACGGGCCTTCTTCATGGCCTCCTGCAATGTCATAGGGTTTAAACCCTTCACCCATCCTCTTAGAGGATCAGACAACCCATCAACGAAGAGCATGATCAACCTCCTCTCTGATATATCTGAAACCATGACTGAAAGATCTTGGAACTCTGAAATGTACGAGTCCACTGATCCACTCTGTCTCAATTGTGCTAGCTCCTTGAACTACAATTCAGGGTCTTTGTCGAACCTGTCTATGAGTCTGGCTATGAACTCTACATAAGATGTGATTTGGTCATGTCCCAGAGTTACCTTCCCATTGCTCCACCACTTGTGTGCGCTGCCCTCTAAATTTAAGGCCACATAGGTGATGGCATCAATCTCTGGCATGGGGCTGATTTGTAGGTAACTGTCCAACTTTTGGAACCAAGCTCTTCCTGAAGTTTTCCCTGAACCATCAAAGTAGGGTAAAGTCATCTTACTTTCTTCTGTAGCTCATTATTCTATTGCCTGTTACCCCCTCTACGTCTGTGTCTCATCCGGAAATCTGAATAGTCTTTGAAAGTCATCTTAGCTGTAAACTCTGCACTAGAAGCCTGCCAATCTCTAAAGATCTCCTGAAACTCCAACTGTGTAGCATCCCTTTTGGGCATCTTGTCCCTCGGTATAAAGATAGGAATGCCTGGTCTAGCTGTAGCTGTGAGCTGTGTAGCATCCCGATTATTCACCGAAGCCTCTCCATCATGATCTCTGTGTCTGTTTCTATTCCCATTGTTTCTATCACCAATCCGCTCTCCATTACCTCGATCTCCATGACCTTGGTCTCTACGTCTATCCTCCTCATTCCTGTCATTCCGGTATCTATTCCGGTCCCCATTCTGCTCATCCTCCTCCAACTCAGGAAATAATTGGCCAAGAAGTTGTGTGAGTGCCAACTGGGACCTATCCAAACTAGCAACGATCTGCTGCTGTCCTCTGGCCAAATCATTAAGGATATCTCTGGTGCTAGGCTCTCCAATCTCCCTGTCTCCCATGTCTTCTGGATGTTCTGGAAGCACACCGGAAAAAGGATCTGTTTTAGGAACTTCGAGATCTTCCTCACTACAAATACCACTGGTTGCTCCTTAGCAGCTACGACCTTTGTATCGGTATCAAATGGATCTGTTTGTGGCACTGGATGCTCTGGTTCTACTAACTGCGGATTCTGAGTTCTCTGCAAATTTTTGGTACCCTGTTTCTGTCTAAAATAATATCTATCAGCACCCGGCTGCATGTCTCATTCACTTTTGCATGTCTATTTTGACCTTATAGGATGGCAAGATCATAGCTCTAATACCACTGTAATGTGTCGTACCTGTTTGCATATTTTAAGATCTTTTTATGTGTTTTATTTATTTTTATTTTATGTGATCTTTCAAACTAGACAGAAGAATGCAGAAGGGGTTTTAAGTTTTCCTACAGATGTGTTGTCGGAGCATACAATACAGAGCATATAACCAAAACCTAGAAAAAGTACAATGAATTTGAAGAAACTATTGACTACCCAGAAGTAAATTAGTGAAATATTAATTACTATCACATACCCATGTTTAGATTTGCACTTTGAAAATTATGCTGTAGCCGAACCAGCAACTGAGTATGGCTGAAATCACTCCAAACTCCAAATGTATTGATAATATTTGATGTGCAAGTGTTTACAATGAGCAAAGGGGTCTAAATGCCCAAAAAAGGAGGAAATACAACTGCCCACAACTAAGAAATGAGTTACCCAGAAGTTCCACGTCCCTCCAGGTGAGGATGTATAGCCCAGCCAAGGATAAATAGCAGAAACAAGTCTCAAAACAGGCCTGCACTCCTTCCAATGTTGCTGCATCTCCAAAATAAGCCCTCACGCCAAGTATGGAGCAAATAGAATGAAGCTACAATGCCAAATCTCCTCCAAGACAAGGTATGGCCCAGCATGAGATGTACGGCCAGCAAGGGAATTTAACACAGCAGCAATAACTCCCAACTCACTGAAAACTGCCTCCAATCACTCAGAAAATTAGAATACTCCTTCACTAATGAAAGATGTAACAAATCAGCTCCAAAACTCCATCTCCGAACTCCATTGTAGCACAAATGTGAATGCTGTATACATCCACCATCAATGGCACCGTTGGGTGATCTTTCACACTTGTAGAATGCCGTTACCTATGGAGGTTTTCGTCTCCACAAGCCTTTGGTTTGAATCCTCAAACCCTTCACAATAGCAAACCCTAGCAGAGCTCACAAGAAGAAATTATCACAAAGCAAACATAATACAAAATGAGCCCTTCAACACCTTTTATAACTTGCTCCAAGCCCAACGCCCCTTTTGGAGGGAATTTGCATTTGTTTTATTATTTAATTTTCATTCCCTTATGACTCCCATGGGCACCCACCTCCTAGAGGGTCACTTTTAAGTTATAACTTATTTTTATAAAGTGACCATATAATATTTATTTGTAAAGTCTCAATAAATAATTATATTAAACTTCGAAGTTTAAAATAAATATGAAGACAGTGTCAGAATACCATGTTCTTTAGGTTGTCGGAAAGGTCTCGACGAGATGCTTCTAACCCCACTCTAAAAATCTCGAACCGACACTAAACCCGGACGTACTAAAAATAGTAACACTCAAGATCAAACTGGGTCAACTCTGAAGGTGCCAACTGGAACCACTGAATCCGAACCACATTACCTCCACCGACAAAACCTCCAAAGCCAAAACAACTCTAGTTCCCTAACCAAACTGCTAGTCCACGGGAACTCTATGATGGACTAACGATGGGACTAGAAGGGGACATTACAAGTCTCAACCTTTCTTATCTTCTCTATTGGTTGTTTTGAAGTAACCACGTGTTACTTCTTCAGATGCTCATGTTTTGGTTAACAATGTGAGCAGAAATTGAAGCCATTCTTATCAATTGATAAGATAGAGAAAGGTGGATCACATGAAGTAACTCCTAGTAGACATGATGATGAATTGCTTTCTCATGGTTCACCGATTATAGGTTCTCGTAAATTGAGCAAGAATCAATTAAGGAAAGAGCAATGTTGTTTCATATGCTTGAAATACTAGACACCTAGTCATATATGTGGGATCAACAAAGAAGGTGAATTAATGTCTCCTACCTCATGTTTATGATGAGAGCAAAGAAGAAACTGAGACAATAGAGCTTGAAGAAAATGCCTTATCTTAAGGAGTATGTATGTCAGAGCCCCAAAATGACTCCATTGAAGTGCATGTTTCTACATATGTTAAGGATGTATTTAATGAAGTTGACAAAAAGGCAGCCTTGGGTACAAATTCAGATCTTTCCAATAAAGTTTCTGAGACTATTAGCTTCCTTGATGAAACTAGTGGAATGAATGTAAATGAAAGTTGTTGAAAAGGAGCATGATGAAGGTGAAGCCTCCAAATCAACTTATTATGGTGAATTCTTATCTCATTTCAATGATGGTGGTTCAGATGTGTATCAATTTGACTTCCCAATAGCGCCTATTGAGAAGAGTGTTCATGATAGTTTCAGCCCTTTTGATTTGGAGAGTGATTTGTTTAGGGAAACAACCACTCATGAGGAACACCATGGTGTTTTGGCACCAAATTATGATGAAGAGCTAGTTTGGAATGAATTTCCTTTTGAACTAAGTGTTTTCCTAACCTCAAAGCAAACATTATGCAAAGAGGATGTCATAGAAGTAGTTGATTTTGAGAGTGTAATGTCCCCTTTCTAGCCATTGTTGCAAAGTGATTTAGATATTTGGAAAATTGGAAAATAACTTAAGCTTGGAGAATGGAAAGTCACTTTTCATGTATTTAACTATTTTTCCTTGGCAAAACGGAATGAATTATGACTTGGAGTATTTTTGTGATAATTATGGTGAAGTCAAAATTTTTAAAATAATTTGCCTTGGATTGGAGCGACCCACTTGGAGGATGGAAAGTGGGAAAATAAAGGTAAAACAAATGGCAAAATAAAAATAATATTTTATTTGTTAAAATAATATATTATTTGTCAAAAGGTGACTGCCCAAGTTGAGATGGAAAAATAATAAAATATTAATATTTTATTCCTCTATGTTGGCCGCCCAAGTTGACGAAAGAAAAGAAAAAGAAAAGAAAATAATATTTTATTATGGAGGTGGACTTGAAAGCAAAGTAAATTATAGTGAATTTGGGCGCCCAACTTGTGGGTTATAAAAAAGGTGTTTGTGAGTCATTTTTCATGATTGTGTATTTGTCATCTGATATTAGAGATTTTCTCTTTGGCTGCAACGGAAGTTAAGCTATGAAATCAAGGACGAAAACCCTTGCATTTCAAGGTGAGTTGGACGAAAACCTAACTCATCAATTGGAGATTCCATGACGGGGATCTATTTGTGCTTCATTGTTGATTGTTGGTGAAGAGGAGCAGAATTGCATAATCAGATTTGCAGATCAGATTCAAAGGAGACATCTTTGGGCGAGATTTGTTGCATATTGGCTAGGGTTTTACCCTAGGAATTGAGCGCCACCTTCTAGGGAGAGAGCGACCAGCTTTTGGAGGGCGATTTTGATGTTTGATGGGAGTTAGGGTTTGAGGACATCTTCAGAATTTGAGCAGCAGCAGATAAGACCTGATTCGCCCTTGTTTGTGGAGTGATTTGGGTGCTTTGTGATCATCATTGCTTAGGGTTATGCCCTACATTAGGAGTGCCATCATTTGGAGTTGTTCAGAGGGTTGTTGTGCATCATTTCTTGTCATTTTGGAGCAGCAAAACCTAGCAGACTTATTGCAGACCTGAGCGCATCATTGGAGCAGCTTCTTGGTCTGATTCGAAAACTCATTGCATTCGGGTTTCAAGCCCTAGATTTGGTGCCACACCTTGGAGGGCGAACTCTATCATTTGGAGGTCATTTTGGCATGTAATTGGTTGTATAAACCCTAGGGTTTATAGCAGATTTATAGCTGGGCATGTTTGGCTTGTTTGCCCATGATATTTTGATGTAATTGCAGACTTCATAATTCTGATTTGTAACAGCAGACATCTAATCCATATTTTCAGTCATTGTGGTTGCTTTGTGGTGTGGATTCAATTGTATCTCATTGTGAAATTCAACTAAGTTGTTGGCAATCATATTGGCATGGTTTATATGATATTTTAGCATGTTTATTTAGCTGTTATAAGTGTTGGTATAAGTCTGATTTAAAAATCAGAACTTCAGAAAATCAGAAATAAGGTTAAATTTTAGAACCCTAATATCAGAAAATTCAGTTAATATCCTATAAGGGTTCTTACGGAGAGGCATGATCTTGAAGGCAAATCAGAAAATTCAATGTATGAATCTGATTTTAATTTGAGAAATCAGTTGAAGGTGACTGAAGATATGATTGTTGCAGCCTTGACACACTTTGATAACACTTACAAGTTCCTTGAAGATCTTTATTGGAAGGCCAGAGTTGAGAGGAAACAAAAAGGCATTGAAGGAGTAACTTCTCTTGTAGGTTTGCAGGTAGTCAAAGAAGCTGTGGGGGCAATGAAATCAGACTATTTGCATTTACTTTCAGACAGGGATCATATCTTCAAGCTTGCTGAAGTATATTCTAATGCATTGAAAGGAAGAGAAGAAGTTGATAAGCTCACCCTCGAGCTTAACGCTACTAAGGATTCCATGGATAGACTCAAATGGCCTTTCAAGAAGTAGAAAATCAGCTTGATTATGCAAATCATTTTTGGAAGCATGAAAATGAGGAAAGAGTTAAGGAATTAGACAAGTGATTGAAGAGCTTGATAGCATCCACAAGGATTTTGATCTAGTTCATTTTTCCATGAAATCAGAAAGTGGAAGTTTAGATCAGCAAGAAGATTGGATTGAGCATGAGGATAATGATAGTATTCAATTTGTTGATAACCCATTGTTTGAGATGGATGCTAAAATATCTTTTGATAATCCACTCTTTGAGTTGGATGAAAGAGCTCCTCTTGATTTTGATAACACAAGCGAGATGTGGGATCTAGATGTGGTGTGTAATTATGAGGCAGAACCAGTTGAATTGCCTATTGGACCAACCAAGATCATTGATGGTTTGCTTCCTACAGTGGTCCAAAATGGATTGGATCATCATGGTTTATTGGTTGACCTTGTGAGTTTACCATAAGGAGGGGAGTACTATTGTAGTCTAGAGTTTGATGGGGTGGAGACAATCGGTGTTGAAGCTTCAATCATCATCAAATACACTCTAGATGGAGTCCACATGAAGATCAAAGTAGCGCAACATCAGCATGGTGGAGTTTCTTTTTGGTTAAGTATCTATGCAAAAGATCATCTCCGTGGGTTATTGGTGACTAATGATGATGCAAGAATCAAACCATGGAAGATTATGAACCCAAAAAGCAATGATAATGCTACTGTTATCTATTTTTTCAGTCATCTCATGAGTTCATTCAAGCTCCAGCAAGTGGATTGGAGGGAGATTTTAAGCAAATTTTAGAGTTCTTCTGTGTTGGTGACTCTTGGATGGGTGTTTTCAGCCAAGGGAATGATCAAAAAATTCATTTTGGACGAGGTTTTTCAGTGTTGCAGCGATTGTTCTTCTTTCTAGGTGTTGTATTTTGAAAAATCAGACATGAACAGCTGCAGATCTATACAATTTCAGTCCATTCAGCCAATTGATAGGGTTAGTTTATGGACTCAGATGGAGGGATTGACAAGTTTGGCTAACTAGGTTCAGTGTTAGATGGGTGTTCAGGCACCAAACAATTGTTATTTCTTATTATCAACCTGCACTTATGTTTGGGACAGCAGATTTATCTTCAGTGACAACCAATACGTTGGAGTGCAAGGTGTTGAAGATGAGAGAGTAAACGTTAACTATCTCAAGCTTACTCCTATGGTGTCACGGATTGATGATTATGGAGAGTAATTTACTAAGAAGTTGACTGAGTTTATACAATGTTTGGTTGCTCTTCTTACAGGAGGGTTTTGGGAGGTCACTTGTGTAGGTACCCAGCAGGACAGTGCTTCGAGCAGATGGAGCTACAGACCTCCTAGATTGACTTGGGACCCTGGGATCATATTTGGTTTCATTTTGGATCAGCTAGGTAATTTTGAGGTTGAGTTAGTATTGCTTGAGGACAAGCAATCTTTGGGGAGGGAGGATTGTAATGTCCCCATTTTCGGTCACTTTAGCATTGTAGATGGCTTTAGGTTTCTCGGTGAGCACCAACCTTGTCAGAAGGGATGTTTGTTGTTGGCAATGAGCTCAGTTGGTCTTGAGGACTCTTATGCCACTTTTCGAAGTGAATTCTGGCTTCTGGTATGTTATCCAAGATTCTTGGAGAGAGTGTCTATTGATAGAAAGTCACCCAGTCGACCCCGATTTTCATTATTCATCATCAGTATCCTTCTAGTATAGTCAGATTTTGTTGTTTGGTGGTTTCCACAACTCGGGTGAATTATTGAGCTTTAATTTAATTATTTCATTAAGGTTGCTTAATTTTAATGAAATAATTAAAAAGCATCTTAGTGTAATAGCTCCTCGAAAAGGGAATTAAAAGTTTTAAATCATGGACCCTTGAAAAAGGGACCTTGCTCATGAAAATATTTTATTATTTCAAAAATGGGTCTTTGGAGCAAAAAGGTATTATTTAATTAAAAGTGAATTAAAAATAAAAGCTTCTAAAAAGTTCGGTGGGAAAAAAGTATAAAAGGAGGTTGTGAGAGCTCATTTGCATTATTCAGAAGTTTGTTTATTTCTCTTTGGATATTTAGAGATTTGTGCTTGTGGCCAAATTCTTACCAACGGGACAAAAATTCCAATGGTTTCTTGATGCTAAGGATGAAAAGCCTCTGTCTTCAACAATGCAGTTCTATACAAGGATTGACAATGTGCTGAAGATTTGGAGTTTGGGGATGAAAAACCCTCAGATTCTACAGGAGCAATTTCATTCAGAAGTTGCCTTTTGTGTTGAATGTTGCCAGTTGATATTGTGCTACAACTGAATGCAAATTTATTGGAGATTTGTTATATAATAAATTTGTAAGTGTTTATTGTTTATCTGTTTATGAAAGATGTTGCAAAAATTATGGGATTGTGACAGACGCCCAGATTGGAGAGTTTTCGTGGGAATTAAGGAGTAAATATATCCTTGTTTGGGCTGCCCTTCTCCCATTGGAGCTGCGTGGGGTTTCCTTGCATAGCCGCCCCTTCCATGTTGCATCGAAATTCTTGTTAGACAAGTTTGGAGGATATTTGAGCCTCTTGGTGAGGCGTTTCAACCATTCAAAGAGGTGCGTGGAGTTTCCAGGAGGTATCTGCTTCAACCTTTGGTTTTATTCACTTCATATCAATTGCTTGGAATATGCAGCCCTCTTTTTGTTGTTGCGTAGTTTTTACTGTGGGATTGTGGCTGCCAATACTACTAAAATACATTGTCTAGAGTGTGAAATAAAGTTACAGTAGTAAGTTCCAACTATTTGGAGGAGACTAGAAGCTGTGTACAGGCAGATTATCCTTATTTTCATCTACAACTCTGATAACAAGCTACAGCAGTGTTATTTTGTTGTGAGACATCATTATTTGGCTTTGTGACACAACTGGTATATTTCTGATATTGTATCAGCAAGTTCTTCTATCAAAGATCATTATAATAATGCTGGAGTTAAGGTCAGATTGTGTTATTACTGTTATTCTATCATTCATGCAAGTGTTTGTTATAATTTCTATGGTGTTATATGCATTGTTAAATTGTTTCTTGAGCAAATACTTTTCCAAACTGCAAATTGAATGATCCCAAACCCAAAATACATTGAAATATATCAAACTCAAACAGAAGCTAAGTGTTTGACGAAATGTCTGCACGATAGAAGATAGAAATTGTTGTGGGTGTTTGGAAAAAAAAAAAGTGGTTTCAAATTAGGGTGGTCATTACATGAAATAGCCAATTCAATGGAATTCTCCTTGCACCTATATCTATAGGGAAGAGAGAAGAGGCTATCACAAACTCTCTATTGTTGCAACTCTACGTGGAAACATCAAATCATCAACTCACTAGATCCCATAATGATTTCCAGTTTTGGATGACCAGTGACATTCCAAATGGAAAGGCACGCTTTAGTTTTCCACTAATTTCTTTCCTCCATTGGGTAATAAAATGACTTTCTTTAGTGCTTGAGGTTCTCCTGAAAAATTGTAGGGATAAACCACTCAATACTGATTGATTTCAACCTCATCCTTCAAGTCCCTTAACTGGATTTCCTTTTTGCTCAACTCCTTACAACTTTCTAAAACAAACAGCATACATGCATAACTAAACTAAACAAGGAATAACAAATGATAAGGGGCTATTATTTGGAGCAAACATGTGGGTACAGTGCTTCTGTAGTTGGGAAGGCAGGGACAATTGGGTCTGGCATTGTACTTTGATAACTTTCCTTTTACTTTTCTTTTCTTGAATTCTATACACAAGGGTCAGAAACCTTCACATTCCATTCAAATTTGGCATTCGGACTGGTTTGGGTTCAGTCAGGGTTCTGGGTGAATGTGGCATCATAGGATTTAAACACAAGTTGGGTTGGCTCATAAAATCTTCGAGATTTTGAAGGACTAGTTATTGGCAAGTGTAATGCTAGAATCATCAATCCTGGAAAATCCGGGAGCTTTGAAACTGAACTTGGTGTTTCATCAATTACTTTTTATCTTTTTGAATGGGTTCACTAGCTATTGTGGCTGGGTAAGCCATACCAGATGCATGCATAATATGAGAGGACACAAAGGCTCATGGAATGACGGGAAAATTGCCTCAGAAACCTGCGGTTTCATGGACAATAATCATTGATTAATATGCACAAAATGGACCAGTAGATTAAAACAGTTGGAGATTTTATATGTAATCAGATAGTGTATTGCTAACCTGAGTGCACTCTTTGCTGGTTGGGGCTACATTGTTATTTTTTTTGTTTTTGTTTAGCTGGATGGATGATCCATGGTTAATTCTCATTTATGAATCAAAATCGAGTGAGGAGATGACTAGCCAGTTCTCATATAATCATTAATTACAGAATTAATTACTCAACCTTCCCTTATTGTTGATTTTCACGGAGCACAATGTTATATTTCAATGTTGTGCACTAATTTTCTGTCAATATACTTTTATAAGTACATATGCTTTACATTTGTGGCCATTATATTGAATATTCTAACAAAAGTTCTGAAATAAAGAGATGCTCTTCAATGAATATGTTGTTACTATATCTAATACTAGGGGACAAGGACCCAACCTCTAAATGGAAACGCTGAATTTCACTTTTACTCTTTCTTAAAACGCCTCTTGAAGTTTCTGCGAAGACCAAATTAGTTTTGGATCTCATCATTTCTGTTTTGCAAGTTATCTCGTCTTATTTTTGTCACACAATGTTTGATAGACTTGTTTTTTTACAATTCTTTTTGTCTTTTAAGTATCTTGTGAGCAAGTTTGGTAGGGTGATTGTTGTTTATGTGGATGCAGCACTTTGTTTACTGGATGGGTTCCCACCATCATCCGAGCTGGTAGAGGGATGACATTGTGGGAAAGGGCCAAACCAGAAATGGCTGCAAAAAGATTGGAACTCTTTTCTTATGAAAACAACCAGGTCAGGATGGGTAAAACTAAATTTCTTTGATGTTTACTCCAACCATTTTCTTTCCATTCATCTCTTCTGTCTTACATCATAAGAATCAATTAGAGTATAATTTATGATTTTCTCATGCAATTATGTTTCCAAGAAAACTATGAAACTCCAACCAGATCCCCATTTTCCCAGTAGCACATTCCTTGAATTCATGCCTTTCTGATATTAGTATTTGAAACTTATGTTACAATGATGAGAGTTATGCCTTTGTATCTTAGGAGCGAGCAGTTTTTTATAGAGTGTACAATAAGCATGGAGATATAAAGCTCATCAACACCCGAGAAAAGTTTAGTTCATCCCTTAAGTATTAAAGAATATAAGCATAGGTATATTTGGATATATTTTAAGTAAATAAATATTTACTTTGATTGGTTCCGAATTTCAATCTTTTTACCCAAATGCTAAATTTGCCTACACACGTTAATAGAATTTTAAAATTGCTCTCATTTTTTTATTTTTTTGTGAAGTGATAAATGGTTTATAAGGCTGCTTCTTAACAATTTTAATATTTTGTAGACGCAATGTATACATAATTTAGAACCTTCACGTGAATTTGAAATGCCAGTCTCATTCTTCTTGTAATACATGTCTAGGTCACTATAAGATTAATGCTTATGTTAAAAAAAGGTAAATGGGTTGGGGCATTTTGAGACTTTCTTTGCTTAAATTTCTTTGAAATGTCAGGATTAAAGACATGCATTATGAATCAAATACCAAGTTCTGTGAATGACAGAGAGATTATCAATTCTTGTAGTCAGAATGACAGCTGGAGGAACGTGGCATATAGTTCTTGTTGACAGAGTTCCAAACTTTGTGCTTTAGAATCATTAGTGGCCATGTGTTCTCCATTAAAATGTATTTGTTGGAACTTGTAGATTAGAATAACCTATTTGTTTTTGTGCTTAATTTGAAAAACTTTTGGCATTTGATTCCCAATAAACCCCCATCTTCAACTTTCTGGCAGCGAACCCAAGGGGCTGATCTTGGTCCTAATCAAAGTTGAACATCTTATATTCATAATTTAAAAAAAAAAAAATTAAGAGAATCGACTTGGGAACTGTTGTCTCTAAAATTCTGTAATGTTCTATGTCATTGATTTGTGTTGTCGGAACCCTGAATGTTGAAAAGTGGGGTATTGCAACACCACATTATTATGTAAAATCCTATGAAGGTGGTGAGGTCATTAAGTTATGTGGGTTCTAATGTGACAGGTCGAAAAGTTGTATTGTTATAAGTTGGTGTCTTAGATCTTGAAATGGTTCTCATGTCATAGGGTTGCATTTTTCTTTAAGTAGTGTTGTCTTAGTTAACAGGCCTAATTAATTAAATTATCTCACCATATTTTTCTAAAGTCCACTTAGAGTTTTTGGGTGGATATCAGGTGGGTCAATTTTAATGGTGTTATAGCTATCCACTATCTTTTCCTTTATGTTGGTGGACATATGAGTCACAAATAATTATGTTATTGGCAATTTTTTTTTGTTTCCAATTAGCTCGCCTTCTCTATGTCTATGATATGCCATAATTATGAGGGGATAAGGGTATGAGAAAGTCATTGTCATATTCCGTTCTCTCCTTCGTGGTGGTGACTTTATTTAGTAATAATTATGTGGCCCAAGGTCTCAAGTGTAATTAAGGAAAGTTAGTTGGATTGTTAGTCACTAATCTAACCACTAAACCCCTATATGATGTATAAAAAATGTTTGAATTGATTAATAGAGGAGGATCCATAGTCCATCCATGGGGAAAGGGACCCAAAGGAGCAAGGGCCATCCCAACCTAGGTCTTTTTATCTTTTTTGGTCCACCTTTCATAAATTTTGATGTTTATAATCTATTGATGTCTTTCATGTTAAGAACAAATTTCTAGACTACTAACACAACTTTAAATCATCTATAATTTTATTGTTAGTAGCAACTAGATCTTATGAACACTATTAAAACTAGTCATGCACACTAAAACTTAATTGACTAACAATCTGAGCTAGCTAAAAGGTTTTATAACATAAAGTGCATGTCAAAAACTAAAGAGCCAATTCTCTCCCTATCACGATGCTCAATGACGTGTTCATGGACCATGGGGAAAATAAGTATGGGAGGATGTTGTTATGGGAATGCAAATAGATTTGCTAAGTAAGTCCCTATTTTTTACAAATTTTTGTAATTTTTTAAAATTAATTCAAAAAAAAAAAATGAAGAGTACTATTTTAACTTAGTTTCAAAATTGTTATCATAACTTGCTTACCCATTATTGTTTCAAAATTGTTATCATAACGTGCTTACCTATTATTCTCGATTTCACTTTAATCCTTCTTCATAAGAAATTTCAAGCTTTGGTGGGGTATTTACATAACATTTTACCACAATGCTTTATTTTAATGAGCATGAATAAGAGCCAACGTTTCTGGTCATAAACATAGAATAATTCTCTATGCTCTTCGACTTCAAAATCAAATTGCAATACAGAGGGTTGTGGTATAAGTTGTGAAAAATGGAGAGCTATCTGTTATACTACAAAATGATTTTGCACCAACCATCCTTGGGATGAGGGTGAGAGAAGGAGAGTGGGTAGTGATATGTGTCTTCACGCAAGTTTGTTAACAAGGCAATGAAAGGTTGTCCTCTCAAGATATCACTCTCAACTCAGTTTCCAACGTACTAGGACTATTCATACTTGATGTAATTGGTGGAAGCTTAATGATCATATTCTTACCTAAGACTTATGGATATTTTTAATGTTTTTCTTCATATGTTATGATTTAAGCCAATTACAAAAGGTATTTAGTAGGGTTTGGAAGTAATTTTAAAAAAAGTGTTCAAGGTTTTTATACACATTTCTCTTATTTGTATGAAAGAGTTCAATTGATAATGTGATATGCAGTTCATATCCTCACCCTTGGTGTAGACATGACATCTTTGGGTCATATTATATTGTATTTCATATAGTTTTTAATTTTGTTGGTTGATAATTCATGTGGCATGGTTTAGCTTCATCATTCTCAAGTTACCTAGGGTTGCCTTTCAACATATCCTTTAATCACTCTCACTTCATATTTATTAGAGGTATAATGAATGTCTTATGGCATTGACAGGGATTTGAACCTAGGAAATGCTCTTATGAGTGCTCTTCATTGTGCCCCATAATCATTTCACATGCTTATATAGCTCAAAGTTGAAATCATATACTTTTGGTCATCAGGGCTTTTTTAATATCAAACTATGCATATGTATACCATATTATACAAAAATGTAAATGTTGCAGTCTCTTCTCTCAAGGCAATAAATCTAAAACAAGTTTCTGTATTTCTTCTTAATATACATTACGATTCTTGTTGTAACCATGGACAATATGATGTTTAGAGGCAACTTGATGAAACAATTGGAGTTCTGACTTAATGGACTTCCCTTGTCCATATGAAGGTAGAGCTTATTGGTTAACCTTTGAGAAGGTAACATTAAACCTCACATTCTCCAAGGCCAAGAAATTATAGATCCCCTCAATCTAATCAGTCATGACGTATAGCGTTGATGCAGAGTGCCAGAAGAAGCAAATGAAGATTTGACTATATCTTCATTATCGGCAAGAGGTCTTCCAAGTTCTCACCGATATCCCCGTAGCGGTTAGTTGCCTATTGGCAACACCTCATACTATCGGACCACGAGAAATTTCTTAGGCCGATATACTCCGTCACTCCGATGACCAATCTTCGTCGGCCAGACTTCCTCCTTCGGCGAAGCTCCTTTCACCTACACCGACACCTTGTCTCTCGCCGATATCGTCAAACACATCGGCCAGATCCTCCACTTCGGTAAGACTCCGGTTCGCGGCCCCGATGGTTCATCTCATTCCGATGAGTTTCTATCGGCGAGACTCTAACGGTCGCCGTGACTTCTTCGGCTTCCCCGACAAGATTCCTCACGCCGATACTCTTTATCGGCGATACTCCGAGGATGTCTCACCGATCGGTGAAACTGTATACCGTCGGCTAAGTGTATTTTCCTTAGCCCGATATCGTTTCTCTCACCGATGCGAATAACAATGGTATGTGTCTCCGACACTATACCAATCTTTGACAAGACGGAGAGCCTTTCACACCAATGGATCTCCAACTGTTCTGAGGCGCCGAACTAGAATTCCTTTCGACCGAACAATGGAATTTGGCCGCTTCATATATCAAACCCTCGATCACTTGTAGCAATCTGATCCCACATCAAAACTATCCAACTTCACTTCGATTTCCCGACTAGCCACATGACGATGTCTAGTCGAACTTGACTGAGTTCGCTGGCTTCCTGGGTAAGAATTCAACAACAACAAACGTGAAAAGTCTTTCCTCCATCACACTGATACTATACAGGGCTTCAGTGGACAGAGGAAAGGGCCTCCATGTATGAATCAAAACCCTACTCCTAGGTTACGAACCAGTCACTGTGGAACCGTGGGTTTTACACCGTCTGCACACTACAGAGTCACTATGGATTGACAGATAGCATCCGGTTAGGGTTCCATTTACAAAATCAGGATAAAGATATCAAATCACTAAGAACAACCAAGAAAATCAACACAGATCATACCCAGAACTCTCTTTATTCAGTTATCAAAAAGAACTTGTTGTAATACACACTTCTCTCTCTCTCCGTGTGACATACAACCTGCCTCTAAAGAAGATGTAGAGACAGCAGTTATCCCCCTCCAACCGTGCAAACTGATTTTCAAATCAGTTAGCCGTTGGTTTACCCTTCATACAAGCAAAACTACATGTGTGCCTTGCACGATTACATTCATGGGACCAAATTGACCCTTATTACAAAATGAAATGGCTTAAGAGCCTTATGAGACAACAAAAGAAACGATGACCCTGCACTACAGAGAATGTGCTTCTGCACCAAGCGTGGCTTAAGGGGGGCATTGGAAATAAGCCACACCTAGACCGACGATGGACTTGCCACAAGGAGGCTAGTAGCTCAATTGGTAGAGCACTCCAGCAACAAATGAAAAGTCCTAAGATCGAGCCCTAGCTAATCTATATGAGTTGTAGCTCAACAATAAAATAATTATTAAAATTATAAGAAATTTCGGTTGCCTAAATTGGATAAAATGTTTACCTACCTATTATACTTCAATAATATTCCATCCAATCAAAATATTCTCTAACACGTTAGAAAAAAACTACTCAAAGATTAAATAATTAATTATTCAATCAACTGTCTATTTAATCCACGTAATGTCTCCTAAATATATTAATTAATATATTGGATAACAAATTTGACTAATTCAATTATTAATAAAAATTGATTATTACTTAACTAATTTATCTCATAAATTGATTAATTATTTAAATTAGATAAAACTTTTAATATTTAAATTTAGCTGGATAAGTTCCATAATCAATCCAAATGACCAATTCAATTCATCAGTTTAAAGTTAAGGATTCCATTAGTTAAATAAATTAATCAAGAGATTAATCCAAATAAGTCATTCACTCGAGAAGACCAAACAAATGTAATAGATGAACATTAAATAGTAGTTGAACTAGTAACTCATTAAATAATTAATGAACTTTTAACACGTGATCAGTTAGATTCAATGAACACGTAATTGGATAGTTAATCAAATCTGTAATTAATTCTAATCGTCTATATACAGATCTTCCATTTTGGCAAATTCACTCAATCACTAGTTTGGGTGATTTTATTCATACTCAATCCAACCAATTGCACATTAATTGATTATTTCAATAGTTAATTGAATAAGTAATTCAAATAGATTTCTTAAAGCAATGGAGATCACTTCTGACAAACCTGGCAGCAGACTGTATAGTTGGTGACATCTCCTCTTTGCATAGTTGCCCTTTAGCATTTCACTTCGCACAAGTGATTGATTACTATATTCCTGAATTTAACTGTTCTGGGTTGAAAGCGGAAATGAATAAGCTAAAATGACTTGCCTGTTTTTAAATTTTACTCTTTGGCACTTACAGAATGCAAGGTTAGTTCGGGAGGCCCTTTGTGAACTGGAGTTGCCATACATTCTTCATAATGTGGGAAAAGGTTCTTCGAGAACAAGAACTTTGTTACAGCTTGCAGGTTCAGACAAGGTACTCTCCCCATCTGTCTCGGAAGACATTTTCCACCATAAATGGCTAGAACTTGTCGGACACGTCCTAAATTTCATTTATAACTATTTTTCTTCTTCTTACCAATTCTATAAATTTATCAAAGTAAACATGCATGCGTGGTCTTTGTAACTTTTAACTGAACTAACTTGATTCTTGGGTTGTAGGTACCATATCTAATAGACCCTAACACAGGTCTTAGCTTTGGCAATCACAAAGAAATTATATCATACTTATTTGAGACATATAGCTGTCTATGATGGCAGTTTTGTACTTTTCCTCCATCAAATGGAATTAATGCATGCAATGCTTGCCAAAGAACCTTATTTCAGACATATAGTTGTATATGACGGCGTGTGTTGCTGTATCTATTCTGCCTCTGGGCTGTCTGCTCCTTATGTTGTTTCTTTGTTGTTTGTTGGGAATCAGGGATAGATCTTTTCTAATCCTTCTATAAGGTGGCAGGCCCTTTCAAAACCTCTTTTTTATCCTTAATAAAAAAGCAAACCTCATAACCTCAAAGTTCGAGTTTATAAAAGGCAGTGATATTCATAATTGTAAACCAAAAGGCATGCTCTAGGTTTTTATTTATTTGTGAGAAGAAAATCATATTAATGGATTATTATGTGCAAGTTGTGTTGCTTTAGTATTGAAATTTCAGAGTTCAGATTAGTCTCAGGCTTAGTAGCATTATTTGTAATTAATTGTCTCTCCACAATTGCCATGCCATTTCCCAAGATAGATATATATAGATGGTTAGATCGATATTTGTCTGTCTTGGCTTGTATTTACATCAACGAAAAAAAAATAAAAAAATACAAAGCACATACAATCTTAGGGATAGAACCTAAATTTTTTTTACTTTGAATAGATTTATTTTAGAAATTAAAATTAAAACCTTAAAAATATTTTTTCTGTAAATTACTAAATTTCATTTTAATAAAGGTTTGGGTAGAAAACAGGGGTTGTCCCTAACAGCATGTCTTACTATTTTAGGTAAGTCCCGTGCCTTTTACATAAACATTTATAACTGAAATAGTTTTAAAAAAGCTTAATGTTTTTTTATATTGAGAGGTGTTCTTATAATAGTAGCTTGGGGTACAAAGAGTTGTAACAGTGTTTTAAGTTACATGATAATATAAACAATTTAATGCACAACCAACTAGACACAATTTTATATGTGTGTATGTTAGGTATTCAATTGTACTAATTAAATATTTATTTTTATACAAGTGTCTTAAAATAAGTTAGCTTAAATATAGGTATTCAATTGCAATTGATGTCTTTCTGAAATATTTTTATTGAAGATTGTAAGGGATACAAGTGCCTACCTTGCCCGTTTACTACTTTGTTTTACACTTACTATTGGTTCTATCATAGATACATTGCCCTAGTGCTCAACTAATCTTATTCGGTGCACAAACTGACCCTAACCCTTGAAAGGAAAAGTATGACAAACTCCTACTTGATCCAATAAGGAACACAATGCAAGTATACTAGATTTAAAGTAATTTTAGTAGAGTAATGACACAAGAAAGAGAATGAGAAGAGGAGAAATAGAAAGAACACATCACAAAATATACCTTGGGAAAACTCTACAAAGGCAAAAACCCCACCTCCAAAAGCACATGTATCCAATGTATTAATTCTTCAAAATCAGTTACAATACATTGTAGAGACTCAATGCTTCACAAGAGATCTACACTTTGAATCTAGATGAATTTTGACAACATAACGTTGCATAAAATTGAGCATATAATCTTCATCCTAAGCTCTCAATATACATGCTAAGGAGATCCAAGAAAACATGAATGGTTTACCAAAACCATGGGCTCAAAACTCTAAGCCAATACTTGGACCAAATGGTGCAAGTCCAATCCATGTGCCCTCCTCCAATAGTAACTTTTCCTAGATTAGTAACTCCTCAATTGATTGGTTGACCCTTATGACTAAGGGGGTTTAATGTAACTCCTGAGTGCTCCATGTGAATGTAATAGTATCGCTTACATACATCTTATAGAGGGCTATATGTAGTTGGTCAAAGATGCTAGTCATAGTCCACAAAGTAACCCATTATTCAATGACTTTTACAATCGTCCTTAGACCAATGACATATGGCAAAGAATTATAACAATGGAATTTCAAAACCTCCTTATCTAATAAAAAATAATGGAATTTCAATATTCCATCCAAGTGGGGTGCCCTTTTCCATGTGGGCACATTACTTACAATATTATACAAATATTAAATAATTCATCTAGACTTGGGACTTGCAAGATGCACAACACCTAGTCCCATAGTCATAGCAATCTCCCACTTGTATACATTGCACAAATCATAAGGGGTTCTCAATATAGTGAATTAATGCTAAGTGTTGAGCCCCATGGAAATTCCACACTATCTAAACTTCTATGTATTCACAAGCTTCATCAATGTATCAACAACATTCATAGAAGTTTCCACCTTCTCAACCATGACCCTCTTGTCCTCTAGCATGTTATAAACAAAATGATACAATATATTAATATGCTTCGTCTACGCATGAAAGGCAAGGTTCTTTTCCAAGTTGATGGCACTCTTAGCATCACACTAAATCAACATTGTATCCTATCTCAACCTAACATTGTAATGTACCCAACTGAAATATTTCAATTTAAAATCAGATCTTGAAATGAATTAATTACTTTCACCGAAAACATACAACAATTTCACCAAGACTAGCAAGCTAGTCTGACACAGAACTAACACCCAAAAGCATGAAACTTCTCCAAAATAGTTTTGCATTGAATTTCTAATGTGATAACATGTAATCAGGTCTGAGACACTAATTTACAATAGCAACAAGCAATATGAGTTTATACAACAATTTTTATGCAAAACCCACAAAACTAAGAACACCGAATAACACCCAAAATCACTGCAAACTCCATAAACTCAATTTATTTGAAATTTCTGTTGTAAACACCTGATAATAGGTCAGATACATCTGATAAACATAACAGCAAACTTCTGCAACAAATAAAATAAAACCCACAACAAACTACTCAAACTACACCGAAATATACACTGGGAAAGTCACTGAACACTGCCAAAATCACCACAACACCTCCCAAATGTGCAAGGAATGATCTCTGGAACCTGGAATAGATGTAAAATAGAAAATATACAGCAACACACATGAAACACAACAGTAGCACCAAACAACACCTCTAGAAGCACCAAAACTGCAACAGAACAACCTGCAAACACAATACTGTAAAACTGCCGAAATTGCACAATCCTTTGAAGCCCAATGCAATCCCTGGATGGAATTACTCTCTATAACCAAAGGTTTTTTATCCTCTGATCACTTGAGACTGATGGGTTTTTGTCCACAAGCCTCTAACTCCAATGGGTTTCCGTCCACTGAAGAAAATCCAAGCACAAGTGCTCAAATTCAGAAATTTGGGTTGTAAAATGATCAAAAAGCCCTTCTGAAAGAAAATACTTGCATATTTATAATAGCTCCAAATCCAAACGTCCCTCTCTTAGAAAATAAATTAAAATAATTTAATTTCCAACAAATTTCCTCAAATGGTGCTTACGTGTCATAATCCATGCAAGATTCTTGGCTAAAAATAAGAAATAACTCCCCTCTTACAAGCTGTCATAAAATCAACTATTTTTAGGAACCTGTCATAAGATCTCCTAAAATCACTCTTGGGAGTTACAGTTACACCTCATATTCCCCACTTGTGCAAATAAATTAAAGTATTTAATATTTAATTGCTCTCGAAAATAATAAATCCTTAATTAGCTGGATTACAATTAAAATATTAAATAAAATATTTTCCCTTCTGATTTACATTAGCCCATGGGAAAATAGAAATGGACTAATAATTTCACCAATTTATTGTTACTATAAATGGGACATGACAAATCTCCCCTCCTCAAAATTGTTTGTCCTCAAGCAATTAAAACCATGATGCTTCCAAATTATGTTATACTGCACAAAAAGCCTTGATCCTGTACTTGTGCGATGTTGCAATTCTTGCCATAGAACACTGTGAAAATCTGAAAACTCAGATTCATTTCTACCAATTCCAAGAATCAAACAATAATATCTATGCAATCTGAGCTCTTGGATATGTAAGCATTTGATGCATTCTTTCTCATACTCCAACTGATCCACATATTCCCACAAAGATTTAGTAAACTTGCCAAATGCACTAGCATGGGATAAGACAAACTTGAAACTCCTACAACTTCTCCCAATGATATAAATCTGATTTTTATAGTGTATGGGACTACTATAACAGTCCATGCATCCTCCATAACAACAAATAAATAGTTTTGAAACAATTACTTCTTTTACCTTCAGAAAGTGAAGATACACCTTGCTGAAAACAACACTAATTGTTCCATACTTTGCCTCAATTTGAAGGATGGTAAATACAACTCCAGGACCTGCTCTAGAAAAACAATGGTATAGTTGAGGAAGAACAATAATCTTCATATAATAGCAGCAAATAATCCACCAAACTTTGGATCTCAAATCTGTAAACAAAGGCTCATTCTGGTGGAAGACTATGCACTCTCTGAGTCCATCCAATAGCACAAATTGATCACCCAAGGGTAACTTCAAAATGAAATTAGAAAATAAGTTTATTGCATCCTCTACTATAGTAGGTGACTTACTGATGTGCTTGATACTTTCCACCTTGAAAAACTTACAAGACAATCTACCACAACAAGCTAAATAGAGTCTTGGATCTCTAGCTAGGAAGGCACCATCATTGGGCAACTTGTACCTGAGATTTTTGATACATTTGGTGATGTTATGGGTCTGATTTTTTCTGCTATTAGGACTGTTATAACAGCCATTACATCCTCTACCACATCCATTACATCTTTTGCAAAAATATATTCCACTCACCCCTTCAGTGCTGAGATACATATCAAGGAAATGCATAACATTAGACCCATTCATTACCTCATCTTGTGAGTAGTCATTTTCAGCCTCTTGAGTTGGTCTATTGGATCCAAAATATAGTAATAGGGTGATCATATAGTAGAAACATTTATTCCATGGCACTTTGAGCTCCACAAAGAAAATCAACAACTTATTTTGTTTGAAGATGTATTCCCTAGAACCATTCATTGGCATATACTTGAATTTCTTCACAAACCCATTTAAAGTGTTAGACACAAATGCATCATCAACAAAATATAACATGAGGAAAAAACTTTGACCTTCATGGATGGTAAGGAGATACCAAGAAGAAAACATCCTGAAAAGGTTATCTACCCACATCACTTGAAATACCCCTCTTTGTGGCCCCAAACTCCCATAGTACCAAACCCAATAGATTCTCCATTCAATGTAATCCATCACATGGCTATCATGAGCAAGCTGAAATTTGAATATTTTCAAAGAAAGACTAATTTTAAACATCTTATCACACCTTGCAAGGTTTTGCTCTAAAATTTTGAACTTCATGCTATCGAGTTTCTTGATTTCTAATCTTTGAAATGAAAACCAAATGATTCTCTTTCCTGTAGGACCACAAACTATAGTAGATCCATGTGAGAAATATGGAATATTAGCTTCATGTAGAGAATTAGTTACCTTTTCAACTTCTTCAAACTCTTCTTGCCTTGCATCCTCATGTATGCCCTGAGCACTAGTGACATGGCCCAAGTATGTGACATCATTCTTCCTCAAATTTTTCTGATGAAAATCAATTTCCAGCTCTATGACATTTTGGAATCTTCTATCTAATGGTGATCCTGGGAACATATTACTAAACACCATTCTTTGTGGATTTGGAAGCAATTGAATAACATAAAGTAGATTGTGTTTCTTACCAGAACTCAAGATTGCTCCATTACCATAGTCATATCTGAAGTGACATCCTATGGCTCCTTGCATTTGACTCTTAGGCTGCAACCATAGAACCATGTGATCCTTCACATTATTTTTCTCATGCTCATGTATGATCAAATTGATATTTCTTAAATAGGTTGCTGATTTGAAAATTTTGGCAAGCTGAAATTTGACATCTATATCTAGAAAGATGTCCATTTCATGTGCATATTCTTCAATAGGGTCATCTTGGAACCTCTCATCATAAACACATAGTGCAGTAAGTGTTAAGCACAAATACTCAATACAACCCATAGAAAACTCTAGAACATACTGGAATCTGCTACCATAAATAGAAAACCCATTTTCTACAACTGTCAACTTCATGTTCTTGATTTGAATGAAGCCACACCTTTGCGTTAATGAAGCCCAATCAACTCCCTTTGAAACACCATACCCTTCCACAAAAGGATGTGAGAAATCTGAAATGAAAAAAATAAGATAAGAGTTGGTTACCTTCATCGGCTCATCAAATACTTCTTGCATTCCATTCTCCTTCATGTTTGAAGTTCCGTTGATATGATCCAAGTATGATAACCTTCCAACCTTCTTGATGCTAGTAACAATGAGGCCATCTTTTCAAATCTTATCCTTCTTGTAAACTCCTCCATACATCCAATGGTAGAAAACCTGTATGAAGCTTGGTTCTGAAAATACCATGTCATGCTTAGTAATAAAATTGTCAACATCAAATTGACATCGTCTTTCCTTACCACATTGCCATGATAAGCATTTCAATTTGCCTATCTCCATTTGACCATTACCCAAAATATTTTCTTCAAGTGTGGTACTTGGATTGCACAAGTGATCCATAAAATGTGAACATTGATCCTTCATAATGTGATTAGAAAGCACAACAAACCCTATATGGATCCTCATAAACTTCCTTTCATTCCAAATAGATGAGATGGGGAACTCAATAGTGCCTCTAACTACTTTAATCCTCAAGAGATTACCTGGATCCCATATGAAAACACAATATTGGACTTGTCTCAAAGAGTCCTCATGCCCTATACTGCAAGTTGTATCCCTCATTCTATCACCTTTTTTAGCATGCTTTCCATGATGACAAGAATTTTGTAGTGACATAGAAGGAGACAAATTTGAAATATTTTCATACCTTGGGCTGCAAATAAGATGTTCATCCTCATTTCTTAAAAGAGAGTTCATTGAGATAGCCTCAACAACTCCATTTTTGTGATTCAAAACCCTTGAATTAGGACTATCCAAAATATTCTTCTCAAATGCATACCCATCTACAATGCTACTATGCAAATCAAACAATGGCTCACCATTTGGATGTTTAGAAGATAGTGCATGAATTGGCGCATGTCCATCCATCTTGGGCTCTTCACAACTACCAATAGATGACTTTTCCTCCTTAATTTCATCAATATTTTCCTGATATTTACAATTATTAGAAGTAAAATAAACATCTTCTATTTCCAAACAATTTTTACCTTCAAATTTTATGGTGGATTTCTCCAAGTTTTTCTTCATTTCAATTTCTTGCAAATCTGATTTTTCTTTATGCTCCACCTTCACCATTTCTTCCTTGACCTTTTCTGGTTTTGATGTATCGATCACCTCTTCTAGTTTTTCTTCAACACTCGCTAGTTTTTTCTTCAAAAATATTTTCTTTATTTCTGGATCCTTCATCAATGCTAATAGATTCTTCTGAGATTTTTGAAATTCTTGCATCATTTCCATCATGGATTCCTGAAATGTCTTCATCTTTCTGTATAAAAATTAGCTTTATACCCTACAGGCTGGCAAGATCTTAGCTCTGATACCACTGTAATGTACCCAACTAAAATATTTCAATTTAAAATCAGATCTTGAAATGAATTAATTACTTTCACCGAAAACATACAACAATTTCACCAAGACTAGCAAGCTAGTCTTACACAGAACTAACACCCAAAAGCATGAAACTTCTCCAAAATAGTTTTGCATTGAATTTCTAATGTGATAACATGTAATCAGGTCTGAGACACTAATTTATAATAGCAACAAGCAATATGAGTTTATACAACAATTTTTATGCAAAACCCACAAAACTAAGAACACCGAATAACACCCAAAATCACTGCAAACTCCATAAACTCAATTTATTTGAAATTTCTGTTGTAAACACCTGATAATAGGTCAGATACATCTGATAAACATAACAGCAAACTTCTGCAACAAATAAAATAAAACCCACAACAAACTACTCAAACTACACCAAAATATACACTGGGAAAGTCACTGAACACTGCCAAAATCACCACAACACCTCCCAAATGTGCAAGGAATGATCTCTGGAACCTGGAATAGATGTAAAATAGAAAATATATAGCAACACACATGAAACACAACAGCAGCACCAAACAACACCTCTAGAAGCACCAAAACTGCAACAGAACAACCTGCAAACACAATACTGTAAAACTGCCGAAACTGCACAATCCTTTGAAGCCCAATGCAATCCCTGGATGGAATTACTCTCTATAACCAAAGGTTTTTTATCCTCTGATCACTTGAGACTGATGGGTTTTCGTCCACAAGCCTCTAACTCCAATGGGTTTCCGTCCACTGAAGAAAATCCAAGCACAAGTGCTCAAATTCAAAAATTTGGGTTGTAAAATGATCAAAAAGCCCTTCTGAAAGAAAATACTTGCATATTTATAATAGCTCCAAATCCAAACGTCCCTCTCTTGGAAAATAAATTAAAATAATTTAATTTCCAACAAATTTCCTCAAATGGTGCTTACGTGTCATAATCCATGCAAGATTCTTGGCTAAAAATAAGAAATAACTCCCCTCTTACAAGCTGTCATAAAATCAACTATTTTTAGGAACCTGTCATAAGATCTCCTAAAATCACTCTTGGGAGTTACAATTACACCTCATATTCCCCACTTGTGCAAATAAATTAAAGTATTTAATATTTAATTGCTCCCGAAAATAATAAATCCTTAATTAGCGGGATTACAATTAAAATATTAAATAAAATATTTTCCCTTCTGATTTACATTAGCCCATGGGAAAATAGAAATGGACTAATAATTTCACCAATTTATTTTTACTATAAAGGGGACATGACAAACATCCAAACACAATCTCCAGATGTCATTCTCACACTTACACATTGGCATAGACATCGACGCAATTTTTTTTAAATAGCAACTCTATTGTCTTCGTTAGACTACACACGATAGTGTGTCATGCATACACATTGTTGCACGTGCAATCCAACAAAGAGCATGTTGCATTACACGAGGAGGAAGAATTCAAAATGAGTGGGTGACATAGAAACCATTTCATTCACCCTATGAAGATGTTAGAAAACTAGTTAGGATGCAACGTCACTCCTTGTGATGCCTCAAGGGAGAACCCTCATTCGGTATGTCCCCTCTTGGTTCCTATGTAAAAGTGGTTTGATCACGCCTCCATGACGCGACCTAGAGCAACCAATAAATTAAATACCTAAACATATTAAAACTATTATAAATATATGAGATTAACTATTTAACCAACACATATTTGACCTAAAGTTGCCAAAATTAATATGGAAGGAGAATACATTGCATTTCCAATTACCAATTTAAAATTGTTAATAAAATATAGTTTACTCTAGTTGGGTATAACATAATTCAATCATGAGGCTAAGTCCATCGTATTTTAATATTTAATGACTTGAAATGATTTATAACACATGCTTTTAAAATCCCGATTAATTACAAGTGTAATTTCTTATTTTAATTACTATATTTTGCTATAGAATATTTTAACAACAAAGGCTTAGAACATTTTTATATGAAATTTTTATTTAACTATTGCTTATTATATATCTTTATTATTTATTTAATTCTATTTAACTATTTTCCAACACAACCATATTATAAGGTCAATTTAATTTAGTTTAAATAATTAAAGTATCAACAACATTTATTAAATTCTAGACCAACTCAGTCAAGCATCCTTCTTAAAAATAATTAAATTTTAATAATTTACCACTCAATTATTTTTTTTAAAACATATTAATTAAATTAAATTATATCAAAACCCCCAAAGCTCATTTTAATTTAATTTCATAATTAACATAATTAAAATCTAATTTATAAATAATAAAAACCAAATCACTCAACTAATTTAATTAAATTATAAATAATAATTAAATATTAGAGCATCATCAATAAATCTTAAAATATAGTATTATATAAAATATTAATTATAATAACTCACCACACAATTAAATTCTAAACTATGTCTCATCCATAAATAAATAAATTCAAAAGTCACATGATTAACTATAAATAAATAAAAGTCAAACAACTAATAAATCTCCATCATCTATTTTCCTATTGTATTTTTAATTCTAGTCATTCACATAATGTTAACTCTAAAAGTGTCATAATTCATCTTATTTAATCTTAGCCAACCATTCTAATTAAATCTCAACCCTCCATCCTATCAACCATACATTTATAAATCAATACTCATCTTTAACCATTTCAAAAGGAGAACTTGTAGATACATGTTACTAGTATCTTGAATGATTCAATGAGCAACCACATCAATTTCATCTTAAGAGCACATCTCCATCAACAAAGAAGAGTCGAATTTCTTGTAGAGCGTCATGTGTCTCACATAGATCTTCAAACAAAGAGATTTTGGATTCATTGAAAATAGTATTTTGAGAGCTTTCCAAAAAATGGCACATTATAAATTTGGATCGATATGATGATTTGAAGTTGTTCTTACAATATTTTTCATAAACTTTTTTTTAAATCATATCTTGTAATCTAGGAGAGAAGCTTTTTTTTGGCACATAGATAAAAATATTTAAATCTATATCTTTATATTATTTCTTTTCAGATCTACAAAAAAAAATCTTAATGTTTTCATATAAAATCAAATTTTGGCAAATTTTTTAAATCTATTAGACAATCATGAAGAATTTACTTTTTATTGTTAATTCTCTTTGAGTGCAGTCATTTTCGTATATCTAAGGCCAAAACAATTAGATCACACATAATTATATGTATATATAATGTTTATGCATACACATTACATATGCTTTCAAATCTATTTTTGAAAACACTTAAAAACATAAATGCATGTATATATTTTCTAATATCTAAGATAACATTTCAAGTGAAATATATTTTTATTTCCCTTAACAATGAACGAATCTATAACAAATAAACTCATTTATTTACTACAATAATATACTTCTATTTTTCAAAACACTTACAATTATGGTTGAACAAAAGAAAAACTTTCCAAATGCAATGTATTTTTCTTTTATAATGATTTATACAAGAAAATTTATTTTCCATATAATAGACATATAAGTAGGTCTTCCATTTCACAACTCGCACATGCATAAAAAAGAAATAAATCTCTTTTCTAAACAAATTTAAAGTGTCAATATACACAAATATGAAAACAATCGCATCCTCTCAAAAGAGAGTTTACAATAGTCTAATGGCTTTGAGAAAGAGTTCTAAGATCATGAATGGCCTCCTTTAACACAAGGTTGCCATCTCTTTAATATCCCACAAATTTACAAAATAAAACTTTACATCCAAGCCAATGGAGATTTGGTCATCTTCCAACTATAGGGCTTGCCCACAAGCCTTACTCCGAACTAGGAAGTCATCATAGAAATCGATTTTCATAACATAACAATGAAATACATACACAAAACATAACACACATGCTTAAACATCAAATATGAATCTTAACAAGATTCATAGAAAATGGGGAGTCAAGGGGACACTCTAACACCTTGGAAAAAATAAATATCAATATATCAACTCCATCAAATATCAATACAACAACACCATCAAATATCAATATGTTAACACCATCAAATATCAATATATTCACTCCATCACAAATAAAATTCATGCAAAATTCTTTCTCCAACACAAACATCCTCCACAACACCACCCAATATCCTCTCATATCTACAACCACAACAAAACCCTACACAACACCTCCAACATATTATCACATAAGAATACATAGGCACTCAATGGAAAAATTCTTTCACAAGCAATTTATATTTTCCTATCTCATGAAAAACACATAAGACAATCAATGCCAAAATTCCTTCACAAGTAATTTTTTTCCAAAGGAGGGTCCACGTCTTTCTCAACTCCAACACATAGATGACTCTTAACCCAAATTGGAAAGATTCACACCCAACATAACAATCCCTTCCTAATCGTAAGTACAAACACAATAACCTAACACTCAACAAGGGAAATCACAACCAAAATCAAGTCCATATATGAAACACACAACATATGCAACTTGCATATTCTACAAAGAAAGCCATGAAGCCTACCTCTAATGGCTTCCAAAAAATGGTATAAATGTTTCTTGTTGAAGATTCTTCAAAGAGTTTCATCTCCAAGCTTTCTCTCTTCTAAGCTCCCAAGCTCTCAAGAATCCACACTCTTTCACAATAACAAAACAATAATGCTAAAAGAACCCCCAAAAACTCAACAAGAGAGATATAAATAAAGGCTGTCATCCTTAGTACAACTCCTTCCACAAGTTAAATCTCGTCACTTTTTTTCAAGGGAGTTTGGGAGGATCAAATCTTGTTCAAATCTCAAAATTTATGTTTCAACAAGTACCCATCCCATAGGTATTCACCTTAGGGACTTATTTTCACTTAATTAATGAGTAAAAAGATGCTTTAAGACCTTTAAAAATCTCTTTTGTCCCTTTTAGAATCAAATTTGAGATTTATCACAAGGATGACTCACAACCTAAGATTTTCACACATATAACCTCATAATAAAATAAAAATTTAAAATTAAATAACTTCACATTTATAAACTATTTTTCACAATGAAGACCTTAGTCCCCTCATGGACGAAGCTTAGGGTATCACTAAAGAATCACAACAAAAGTTTCTAGAGGAACTCCAAAGTTTTCCATTGACTATGGAAATCACCTACACACTTGCAACCAAGCATTAATATATCCCACAAAATAGCCAAAGCAATTAAAAATTTTAAAACATCATAAGTTTTAGGTACTAGATAATTATCACTATTCAACAATAATCGAAGTTTAAATTCAACCAACACAATCACACACACAATTTACATTTACACAAAATATTATTTTACAATTTTCTTTCCAATTTTCATCATAATCAAACATCCCTATTCAAATTATCGCTTCCAAATCAAAATAAGATTAGATTGATATTTATCTTACATAATTGAATCCATATACAAAGTCAAATCACAATATTAGAGAGAGAATGCAATACCCTAAAACCATTCACATAAATAATAGGAGTAAATCACAATCATCATCATTACGATGATCTCATGAAAATTAAACTATTCTATGCATAGTGTCAACTGATATTTGGATACAATTCATGATCATAATCAAAATCCAAACATAAATATGTAACTCCATGATTATCAATATTCAATCCAAGTCTATCAAGTGTGAATAAAATCACAATACAAGAGTGGGCCTCACACCAAAGCCATGCTACTTTCTTACAAGCATGAGTAGTTATCATATACTCTTATCTTTGTAGTTGAAAGAACAACCATGGTCTATCTCTTGCTTATCTAACTACACAAGGTAAAGACATACCTAATGGTAGATCTCCTGCTATCCATGTCTCTCTCTCAACTAGAATCCACAAAACTTTGTATATCCACTATCTTGCTCAAGACTATACCTTCCTAGTAGCAAATCAAACACTCGTGTGTATTGAAGATACATGAAGACCCTTCTCACTATAGTCTAATTATTCTTATTCCTATAATAAATATGCATTTTTAGGACTCCCACTACTTGAGAAATATCTAGTCTGATGTATACCATAACATACATAAGACTATTGAATACACTCACAAAAGGGACACAACTCATTTCCTCTATCTCATTTGATATCAAATGATACTACTCAATTGATAGATTTGTTTCCACATAAATGGGAACACTCATTGATTTCAATCCTACATCCTAAACCATTGCGAAACAAAGTTAACGTGCTTCCTTTGACTGACCCAAAAAAATTTGTTAGCTCTTGTTCATTGTAGATTTTGGGGATAGTTTTTGTACATCTTTTGTTGGTTTCACCAAGTTCTTGTGCTAGGGTTTTTTCATACTTTCATTCAAGGGATTTAACCATAGTTTCTCAATCTTGTCAAAACCTTAGGAAGTAGTTCTCAATTCATAGGTTGGACATGAAAAGAAGCTAAGTTGTAAAAATGTTTCCTACACTAATCTAAGAAGATATATGAACAAAAAATATGAATTAAAGTAATTTGTAGGAAAGAAACAACATAATAAAATCATTCACCATAACATAATGATGTACTCTAGAAAAACTCTTTTAAAAAAACCTAGCCTCTAAACCATGAACTAATGTATTAGTTAACAATAATATTGGTTACAATACAATCCAACCAAGGAACCTTCATAGGGGACAACACCAACACTTAGATAAATGGAGTAATACCGATAGCATAACAATTCTTACAAAATACACTATGCAAACTCCATCCCAAGCACCCAATAAATATAGAAAACAATATATGAAACCACCAAAGGGGAATCACAAAACCATGAGCTAAAAGCATCCAAAAGTGGTGCCCAAATCACCTACAGAAGTCATATAAGACTATGTCATAACATGTCATAGTTATCCTCTCAACTTGGGCACTCCGATTTGTCTTATTCAAACCTTCCAAAGATGCTTTATAATAGTCATCAATGTGTTGGCTCTCAAACATGTATCTCCACAAATCCTAACGAAACACAAAATCTAAGGTTTAGGAAAGTCATCAAGGGTTGAAATGTTGGACTTATGGTCATGAATGTGCCAATTCTTGAGAGTGGGTAAACACTCCATCTTTAGGCATCTCCTAGGCTAAGGGGGTCTTCTTGAGGTCTTCCTAATAGGAAATTAAAGAGATGAAAACTAAATGTGAGGCCTTAACAACTATACCTAGGGTTCTCGTCGCAAGATTTGTCACTAAATTCTTGTTAGCACTAGCTACAAACTGACCTATAAGACCTCCAATAAGTAGATAGACACATCCTTGCACATGTAATAAAAAAACAATATTATACCTCTATAAGTGAATCCCCTTAACTACACATACACATGTGCAAGATGGTTAACTGTCAATTTTAGGACTACATAAGATACAAAATAAGTTGCATTACTAGATCATATAGGCATGGAAGGACCTAACACTACTCCTAAGCTACTGAGAACAAGAGATGATAAGATTGAAATGTATTGGCCTCTCACTAACTAGAATATTGCCTAGTCTATTGGGAAATTGAGTCAAGGCTAAGAAAGGAGAAGATAGCACACCTACAAATCACCAATGGAACTAGACTTGCATAGACATACAAATCAAAAGATGGGCATCTGTAACTAAGCAACTTCACATCATCCATCTCAAAATAACAATAGTCCATATACATAATAGGAAGACCATTACAAAATAATTTTCAATTCATTAAAATGTTGTCATGTGTCAATCTAACTCTTAATACACAAAGACAACAAATGTCGAAAGGAGACAGTAGCTAGGCTCAAAGACTCCCCTAAAAAGTTGTAGACCACATTGGAGACATTTACTTACAAAGAATTTCTTGCATGATTAACTCTTCCCATGATTTATAAAATATGCACTTAGCCCTTAAAATGACATTAATTGCATCACTTGATTCCCTAAAGCATCCTATGACACTCATAGCCAAAAAATTGGCTCAAGGATCAACCCTTAGAACAAATTACATTCAAGTATATATAGCATCTTTTGTTACACTTTAGTCTTGAGGGCATGGGAGACTAGTCATGTTAGAATTCATCCTCATGAGTCAGCTTCTTTAGTTAGTAATCTTGTCAAGCACATAATGGTAGAGTAGACTATAGTTGCAAGAGAAGGAAAATTAGAACATAAAATATATCATTTAGAGATTCCATCTCATGTAATGCAATGATTGTAGGATATGCACAAAATGGATTTGTTGAAAATGCTTTAGAAACTTTAAAGCAAATGCAATTGGCAGGTGTAAAGCTGAATTCCTCAACCTTTTCCAAGACCCTCCCTGCCTGTGCCAAAATGAGATATTTGGAACAGGGTATGGACATCCATCAAAGCATGAAGGATAGGAATTTTATCAAATGTTGTATTTGCAACTGCCTTAGGAGACATGAATGCAAAATGTGGAAGCATAGACAAGGTGCATGAACTGTTCGATAGAACACCTCAAAGAGATGCCATCTCATGGAATGCAATGATTGCATGATATGCACAAAATGGATTTGTTGAAAAGGATTTAGAAACTTTCAAGTAAATGCAATTGGTGGGTGTAAAGACAAATGCCTCAATCTTTGTGAACACCCTCCCTGCCTGTGCCAAAATAAGATCTTTGGAACAAGGTATGGACATCCATCAAATCATGAAGGATATGGGAATTTTGTCAGATGTTGTAATTTAAACTACCCTCAGAGACATGAATGCAAAATATGGAATCATATACAAGGCACATGAACTATCCGGCAGAACACCTCAAAGAGATGCCATCTCATGGAATGCAATGATTGCAGGATATGCACAAAATGTTACATTTATTGATACAATTTCAGTCATGTCACATTTATTGATATGTATGTTTCAAGAATTAGTCAGTTTTCTATAACTATAAAATATTGTAAATGCTTCACAATAATCTTTTTCTTAATTCATGTGAGACATTGTATGGAAACATTGAAGAACAAGTACGTAATATCACAAATTTTAATTATGATACATTATCTATCATGTAACCATATAATTGATCATCATATTTAATGTAAAATCTCATATACATAATGTCATGAAAATTCCACATAGTGTATATATAATGTCATATAGGCATGTCCATTGATATACATTAGTAAAATAACAATGTATGTTTACAAAGCCATATAGGCATACAAAAAACGTCTTAACATCAAAAGTCTTATGGTGTGTTATCAAATAGTCGACGACCCTTGCTTTGTCGTGAAGGTGGAGAAGCAATCGACAACTCATGCTCTCTCAACCACCGACTAGACCTCCTCTCATAAGATTTTTGAACCTTCATCTATTAATACAATGAACAATATCCATATTAATATAGAAAACATGAAATATACAACATAACATAAGTAATAAATCACTTACCATAAACTAATAATCACTCTCAATCATTCATTACCTTTCTTCATCTGTAGATGGACAGGTTGGAGTTGTGACATCCTTTGGGAAGAACGAAGAAACACATTAGACTAAAGATGAATATCATTTATGTACATTAAAAATGTGAAATCAGGAAACAAGAAATACATAATGACATTTACATGTTACTAGTTTATACCTGTGTCAAAGGCATTGAAGACAAAATAGATGCAGAAATGCCCACATCCCTAGTGTCACAAATTTTAGGAGTCTGAATTGATGTCATCAATTGATAATAGAAAAATGTTATTTGGCCAAAATCTACATAACATTATTTAAATGCATAATGACTAAAAATAGAAATATTTACCTCTATGAAACTAGATCTATGACCCACCCCACCAACTCCTCTTGATGTTGGAGCTCCAGCATCCACCTATTCATCATCAAATAATATCATTAAATAAGATTACCATTGAAAAATGACAACAAATTTACATGTACTATATTTACTATCTTGTTACAAATTACATACCTATCCATTGGATGTCGCCTCATAAGCATGCATTGGATGACTGACGGACACGAGATGAGTAGTTTAACCCTAGAATTTCATAATGCATATAATTACCTACATTAACAGACAAACCACTATGTCAAAGTTGCGGCTACCAATCATTCTATTGCTCTGGCACATGCTAAGGGTCATAGAAAAGTCTAGGTGGAGGGTGACTCTAACAACATCATCAATTGTCTTAAGAGCACCACTAAACCAAGCTGGTCTATTGCGACCTTGATCGAAGATGCTATTGAATGTTGTTGGGAGCTTTTGAGGCTACCCATATATCTCACATTTATCGTGAGGGGAACAAGGTGGCGGATATTTTCGCCAACCTAGGGGTTATAAACCATTCAAAGCTCATATGGGAGGAATTTAATTTAATCCTGAGCAATGTTAAAGAGTTCATTAATAATGATTTCTCCCATTGTATGAAACTCGAGATCCTCTAAAGAGACAATCATGATCTCAAAGGGTTCGCAGGCCTCTCCTATCTAGATTATTCGTCTCACACATATTATGGGTTGGAAAAACAACAACTTTGCTCTACTTTTCCTCATTCTTATCTTCACTTTTGTTTGCAGAGAGTGTGGTTTCTTCCAGTGTCTGAATTCTAGCATGGGGGGAGATAGAAATAGGGTTGAACCGTCTTCGTGCGAGGGGATTAGGCAAAAGTAGAAGGTTTGAAGTATCCTAGAGGCTAGAGGGTTCACTCTGTTTATGGAAAATCTCCATGGAGCCGACCCTAATGTGACTACTTTGTTCATCAAAGTTTACAAGAACAAGAAGGTTATGGCGTATGGGTGGGAATTGACAATTTCTAAAGACCTTATTGCCATGGTGATGGGCCTTTCAACCAGAGGGAAGAAATTCTTCCACGAGAGGAAACAGAGTGAGGAAGCCCTTAATAACTTCTTCAAAGGCAATGGAAGGGAAAAGCTAGTTAAGTTTCAGACTGGTGGGTATAATCATCTTTCCATCAAACCCATCTGGACAAAGGTGGTTGAAGTAATTATGAGATATGTAACTCTGGATGGGAGGTAAGTGGCCATCTACAGTTATCACTTCAACTTGCTCAATCACTTTAGACATGGTATGTTGGTTTCTTTTCCCTTCTGCTTGCTTTCATCTTTGGAGTTTGGTCTAAAAGAAAATAGCAAAAACCCTAAACTCTCAGTTCTGCATGAGAGCCTCATTTTACTTATCATGGAGCACATGAAGAATAACACTCCCAAAAAAGGGATAAAACAAAAACACAGTGCTAAGAAGAAGGGTCGGGTGGTGTTGAGTGAAGAGGAGACCGATTCTGAGGATGAGGAGTGGAATATGGATGATGAAGAAGAGGATAGTGAGGCAGAGTCCTCTAGAAAGAAGAGAAAAACTTAGAAGAGGGAAGTTTCCATCTCTTGGTCTAAAGGGTTTAACACGGGTGATGACTCTGACACCTCTGTCAAGGAGATTATAGACAAGAAGGCTATGCCTCAGAAGAGGAAAACCCCCACTCCTGCGAAGAAAGGTAAAAAACCCATGGAGAAAGATATTATTGATGAGGGTTTTGTTCAGGGTGCTGGTGGTTCTTCTCAGAAATAGGGGAATAAGCTAAAGCAGGGGAATAGTGATAAGTTGTTTGAGAAGGTTGTGGATGAGGGAATTATTCAGGGTGTTGGTTTTTCTTCCCAGAAACAAGGGACCAAACTGAAGCAGGGGAATAGGGAGAAGTTGTTTGAGAAGGTTTATGAATGGGCAGAGGAAACATAGGGCAAGACCACACATATCCCCGAACCTTTTACAGGCCTCAAATTTCCTAAAATAAATGATCCTTCGAATAACCTCCTTGAGGATTTTGATGATTTGTTGGCCCAGGCAAGAAATAGAGATTAGGTCGAGGAGGTGTTCGAATTAGTGAAGAATACTATTAATTCACAACACAAAATGACTAAATGGTTCTTCCTGGAAATTAATAGGATCAACAACAAGCTCCAGCTGATGCAGGATAGCTTGGGGAGTGGTATCAACACTACAGTTGAGCATGACACCCTTATCTTTAGAAACTAGGATGTCATTCCTAAAATGGAGGAAATTGATGCAGAGCAAAGTAACCATTCAGCTTCATACTAGCCTTTTGCATATCACAACATGACCAACACATGGTCTCTGACCCAACAACTTCATTCTACACCTTCAAGGATGCCCAACTCCATCTAACATTCCTTCAACACCTCTACACAGGACTGCAGGATAGCAATCTTCACTATGCTCTTCATAGACTGTCATAATCTCACTGCTTTGTGAGGAGGACAGTCGCCATATCCACTTTGTCTTGATCACTATTGGGATAAATCCTATCTCAGGTAACTAATCAAGTCTATAACTTGCCAAATCTCTATTATCTTCTTTGGCAAAACAAATGACATGCCAACATACCTGTGTTCTTCTCTTTATTGCTGTCCTCTACTCCATTCCAAGACACAACACTGCAAGGTCATCTACATGACCAAATCAATCAAACTATCCTCCTTCTCTCACAACCTCTACAAGGCATTGCATTATCTAATATACAAGCCATTCCATTGATCAGTAACAGAAAGGATCAATGAAATGAAAAAATACCCATCAGGCTGTCAGAAGAAGCTCTAAACTAGGTTTCCCAAACCACTTTTAAACAAAGGAGAGATGCAGAGGTATGCAAGGGTCTCAAAAGCCCAAACAAGTTGCAAGTGATAGGTAGTTCAACCACCTAAACATCCATCACAAATACCCTTCACCCCCAGGCCGTACAAGTACGGATTTTGCAGGGAAACAACAAATTTAAGGAAGTGAACAGCAATTCTGAAAAAAAAATAGTTTTTGGGAAATCACCCATATCTCCCACCCAGATCATCATAAAGATCCCAAACTAGTCTCAAATCAAAGGTACTTCAAAGTACTTTCCATCCATCACAAGTTTGGGCAATAACAAGTCTGTACAATCGTGGGTACTGTAGCAAAAACAGTGAAAAAAATAGAAAAAAGCAGAAAAAATAGTTTTTGGTAAAACAGAGATTCCTCCCTTCAAATTCGATATTAAGATCTCCAATAAGCTTTGGATCAAAGGTAATTCAGTCCGCTTTCATCCCATTCCAAATTCATGCCAAGGTTCTTCCGTACAGGTACGGATTTCTGAGAAACAGTGAAGGAAAAAATAGAAAAAATAGTAAAAGGCAGAAAAACAGTGTCTTTTTGTTATATTTCTCAAATCTCTTCCATGAAATTGTACAATACAACCTCCCTTGGCTTAAAACAAGCCTCAACAATGCTTGAAAAATGTTTTGCATTCTAAAACCATTGATTTCTCTTGTCTTCTTTCTGATTTGTAACTGTTGTTTTTAAAAGATCAAAAAGGAAACTATCTTTTTGGATAGCAAGGACTATTTTTGACTAAATAATGCTTTGTCTAACTTTTGGTTAACCTTTGGCAAGGTTCTAATCAACTATCAACCCCATGACATGCCTTTAAAGGTTATAAACATAGAAACTTAATGACTACCTATACAAATAACAAAACTTAAATGACTAACCTTGACTAACCTATAACTATCTTTTGACACAAGACTGTCCTTTACAATATGGAAAAGATTCTTTTAGACATTTGGACATAGTCCAATTACAAACATGACATTAGTCTTATTATAGCATGTAAATGGTCTTAGAGACCTTATTAAACCAAACCAAGACAACTTGAACATTGAACATTAACCAAAGCTAAAACATCTAGGTGCTCCTGCACCAGAAATGGACCATGAACTGAACAAGATGAGAGAGGAATTTTGTTGGAAACAGACACTGTGTCGCTTCATGAGTGTTGCCATTGATGGCAACAAAGTCCATCCCACACATCTACAGGACATGGTATGACTATACCGGAAGTCAAATTGAAGAGTATTTTGGTCCGGTAAGCAAGAACAGAGCATGTAGAAAGGTCCGACAATCAGGTCCGGATCTCTTAGAGGAAGTATCTCAGCAAAGTACAGACTTGGGGAAGTCAAGAGGAGTACCATGACTGATACATTCCAGAGATTGAGCCTCTGGTGATGAAAGAGTGAAAAGATATGAGCACCTAAGTGTTGGGTTCCTATTTAGCAGAGTAGACTGAAGAAGAACTGACTGGCAGATCATCAGACCTTAATCCGGATGAGAAATTGATGGTGATCAAGTTTCTTGAGGGATCATTCACAGTTGGCCGACATGATTGATGACTCCTATAACTATCTTTTTGATACGCATCACTTAGTAAGCATGGATTCAATCGACAGACCAGAGTTTGGGAAAATATTGAGTATTCCGAATGCCGACTAGAAAGATGTTGAAATCCTTGGTGCGGATATATATACCAGATGGGTTTCGATGTGAAAGTGTGTGTGGTGTGTTGTGTTGTGTGAAGAAAAGCAGAGAGTAGTGTGGAAGTAACAATACAGGTCCGGTATGTGACAGAACAGCAACACTAAAGCAGAGGAAGAATGAAGTGCAGTAGATCAGTATATTGAGCCTAACCGGAACTGAGCCTCAGCATATGTGGATGCTTCTCATCAGTTCAAGTACCTGGTTTCTTTCTATAAACTATTGTAGGCAGTGATCCTCTTGTGAGCAGTGTGCTTGGGCAGTGAGCCCTAATTGGCAAGTGCCATTTTGTACTTCTATTCTTTTAACAGAGAATATAATCTTGGGTTAGTCACCCCGTGGTTTTTCCCTTAACAGGGTTTTCCACGTAAAAATCCTTGTGTTATGTGTGTTGATTTCTTTCTGCTCTCATGTTCATGTATGCTTATATGTTTTGATATTGCACTAATTATTAAAGAAGAAAAGAAATTCAAATAATTAAGATAACTGATTCACCCCCCCTCTCAATTATCAACAATTGGTATCAGAGCTAAGTTCCTCTAGACAGAGCCTAACAACTTGAGGAAGATCTGGGAATCTCAATGGATATGTACGGTATGAGGGATCAACTTCAGTCTGCCCTAGATGATCTTGAGCAATCTCACTCTGAAGTCAATAACCTGAGGGAAAGACTCAAACAAGCTGATGATTTCATAAATGAACTCAAAGAAAAACTAAGTATCTCAATGAAGAAAAGAAAGGAACTACTTCAACAATTAGCAAGTCAAAGTGAAGCCAATGATACTAATGAAGATCTGAATGAGAAAACCAAGTTATGTGAGAAGTTATCAAAAGAGGTCATTATGGTAAGACATGAAATGGAATCAGAAGTTATGAAATTCACCCAAGAAATTGAAGAGAAAAGAAAAAGTGAAGATAATCTAAAACAATCTCTCAAGGAGAAGTCAGAAGACTGCCACAAAATGGATAGAATAATCAAGCATCTGGAATCTAATCTTGAAGAAGCTAGAGATAATGAAGAACAACTTGAGAATCAGATAGACACTCTTAAAAGGGATCTTCAAACAACAAATGAATACAAAGAGAAATTCAAGATAAGCTCTGCTCAACTTGAAGTTCTTGAAAGCCAAAAGAGGGTAGATGATGAGCAAGACTTGGGGTATGAGAAAGGGGAAAGCTCCGGATCCGGTCAAAAGAACTCTGGATCAGGAAATCCTAGGAACAGGCCTAGAAGACCTCTAGTAAGGCAACCAAATGCTCAAAGATATCCATCCTTCAATGGATACTGCTACAACTGCAATAACTTCGGTCATAAAGCAAATCAGTGCAGAAGAAGAATGAATCAAACTAATTCATCCTTCTCCAGACAGTGTTTTAACTGCAAAAGGTATAGTCACAAATCTCATGAATGTAGAAATATGCAAATGAACAATTCATTCAATGGTAGATGCTTTGCATGCAATAGAATGGGACATATGGCTAATCAATGCAGATCAAGAGGATATTAGTCAAGTCTGCAAAGAAATGTTGTTTTCTACAATTGCAATAGATCCGGTCATATTGCCAAATTCTGTAGAAGTAAGAATCGGATATAAGGGGTCCGGTGCATCATAATCAAAATCAAGACAAAGGAAAAGGAAAAGTGAATGCGAATGAAGTTCAAAGGGAGATGCACAAGATTTGGGTAAAGAGAAGTATAGAAAATGTTGGGGATGGATCTGCACCAAAGTTTGGTGCTGATATTCCTTCCGGAAACTAAATAAGATGAGCTCTGGCTCAGAGGGAGTCAAAAAGGAAAACAAATTCCCCCAGCCAATCAATTGGTGTATGAAATTGGCACATGGAAAGTTGTGGATTAAAGGGCTCTTAGAGAAATATCTAAATAATCCTTGGTAAAGATATGGAAGATCTGCAAGAAGTCTTCAAGTGGTTAAGCATCCAAGATTGATTTGGTTTAACAGTCATCCGGTAAAAGCAGGATTCCCACAGTTAGATCTGGTATGATTTAAAATTCAAATATTTTGATTTGTGGATAAATGGAATGATTGAAAAAGGGAGATAGATTGTCATTTATCACCAAGAATCATTCTAATTACATCTCAGTAATCTGGAAAGATCTCTCTCAGAACAAGGAGAACAAGGCAACTGGAATGACTTAAATTGTACATTTATTACAATGTGGAATTAGGGTTTGCGCAGAAATATAAGGGTTCTCTTGTTCATCATTTGCACATTTGCATTCAAGAAGAAGAAAGAAGGAGCTCTGCAAAAAAATTTCCTCAAAACCTCTCAAAGATCAACTGCAGAAGTTGATTCAACTAGCAATCTTATTCGGCTCTTATCGTGAACCCTAGAGGCGTAAAAAGGTATTTTCGCTCTTGAATATCTCTCTAAATATTTTGAAAGAAGGCTACTCCAAATGTTGTCAAAATCACTGATAGGTTGCGCCCTAAGTTCAAGAAACACCCTTACAAATCTCTAGAAGTTGATCCTTTAGGCGCCTTCTCTAGCATTCTTCATGGGGTTTTGCATGTAGAAGATGTTAGGGCATACATTCATGCGAATATTGAGGAATTTGGTGAATCCAAGCTGATGGATATCTATCACAAGCAGTTAATAGATGAATCATTTGAACTCAAACCTCAGTACAAGGCCATCGGGACAAGCATTTTGGACATTGCATCCATTTCCCCTATTTTGTAGAAGATGAATGGGTCCGGTATGTTCTGAGTAGAGTGCATGACAACTTCATGTGGTTGATGAGGCCATTTAAGATTAAAAACCAAACTGTAAGTGAGGCTACTGGATCAAAATTTGACAAAAGAGCAATGACAATAGAAGATATCACTGATTCGGATATCAAGTTTGCCTCCATGATAATTGGCTACAAGATATATCACTCCAGCAGGGAGAATTCTATATCCGAAACTACAATTTATACTGCTTATTAGATGCTAAGAGAGAATGCAGATTATGATCTTTGCGAGCTTCTTCTGAGCCAATTGTTGGAAAACTTGCAAAAGATCAAAAAGGACAAGAAGAACTCATTCAAATATGGTGGCCTAATATTATGTCTCTTCTTTTACTACATGAATGAGCTCCCCAGATCCAGTGGTTGGGTATGGCAAAATGACAGACCGATTGCCATACAAATCAGAGATTACATGTATGGGCTTGGTGATGCCAAGGCTCAAAGTACAACACTCTGGGGATACTTCAAGAACTTTCAAAATATGATGCAGGCCAGAGAAAGAATCCCCCAATCATTGGTTGAGAAATACAAGGATACAGTGTGCTTTATGGTAGACATTGATCAATGCCTAATGGAGGCAGTGGAGCCAAGGATAGTCTGGATTATGCCAATGGGGTATGAGGTTGATGAGAAAATCATAGAGCTGCATATCCAACACCTGCTAAGTTAGCCCAAGGACCCTGAGGTAGAAAGGTTTGGAACCTTTCAAGAGTTGAGTGCAAAAATTCATGTTGAATTGAGACAGCCTGAGATCAAGAGAAAGGTAAGAAGGGAAGTAGAAGAAGTTGCCAAGAGATATGGCATTTCCAAAGAGGCAGTTGATGCAAACAAAGAAAAGGTAGAAAGGGTAGAGAAAGAAAGGCAAGAAGCAGAAAAAGAAAGTGCTCTGGTGCAAGCCCCCTCCCAGACCAGATCCTCCAAAAGCTCTGCACCAGCCACCTCTAAGAATAAAAAAACCTCAAAACTGGAAGGCAGGACATCCGGAAAGAGAGAAAATAGAACTAAGACAAAGGCCACAAGGTCTTACACCAGACAGAAGGATGATGAAGAGACAGAATGAGATGAGGAGATCAAGAAAATGAAGAAGAAGAAGAAAGCATCCGGTGAACCCTCTACCGGTCATAACAAGGAAGAAGAGGCAGAAGAATTCATTGAAAGGCCTACTCTCTACATTGATGATATCAAATCAGTCACTATGGATGGGAATCTGCAACCAATGACTAAATTTTATGATGAATATAATGAAGCTGACCAGAAGATCCTACAAGATGCTACAGTCAGGTATTTGAACATCTATAATAAAGCATTCATTGAAATCATATCTATAATTCTTAAAAGCCTAGAGAAGGAACTTGAGATGAGAAAGAACAATGCTAAGGAAAAGGATATGGAGATCCGAGAATAGATAGTTATTCATCTCTATCCTTCCATCACTCCTAAACAAATGAACATGATCTTCAAGGATTGCAAGGATGAGTTCCGGAGCAAAGCCAGAATGAACAAGCTTATGCTCAGAGAGACTGATCAAGTGGCAAAAGAAACTGAAGACATCCTCTGAAATGCATACAAAAGATTCAATATTCCTATTATAGAGGACATAAGTGATGAACCTTCTGATGTCGAAGGATTAAGTGCATCAAAGGAAGACTCTACTGAGAAAATTGTAGAAGAGTCAAAGGAGATAGGTGAGGAGAAGACTAAGGGCCTGGATTCCTTTATTTCGGAAGAGGAAGTTCATGAAGAAGTAAATATCTCTCTTCTGGATCCCCCAACAGACTCCAGAACTGAAGGAGCAGCAAGAAAAGAAGAGAAAATCAATCAAGAGGAAGAGGTTAAGGGAAGAGAAGAAGATCAATCAGAGAAGACCCCTGGTGATAGTTCTGAAGCTGCAGAAGGAAAGAAAACCCTGTCTATGGCAAGAGACACTATAGAAACAGTTAAAGATTTCTTGACCAAAGAAATGATGGAATTAGATGAATCAGAGCTATTTCAAGGACCATTCAATTTTGATTCCCTCTCCCCAGTTCAAACAATGAAGATATCATCCTTTGCCCAAGCAAAGGCAAAAGAAAAGCTTCTGAAGTCTCACATGGAAGACTGTGAGCTAATAGAGATTGCATCCGGTGCATTGGAGAAGATCATGCCATCCTTCTAGAAGGATCTTTCGGCCTCTTCATCTGGTAACTTGAAATCTCTTGTTAATTCTATTAGCACACATTTTGATTCTTTGGAGAAGTCAGCAGAAGATAAAGTCTGGAAAGAATTTTTAGGAAAGAGATTCTCTGAGGTGCAGGGACTAATAGCAAATGATAGGAGAAATCTGAATATTGGGATAAAGAGCTTAGAAAATGCTCTTAAAGATGGCAGAGATTTATACAAATTTTGTCTATCTTGGTCCACCATGACAGTAGACATTGCCAAGAAGGTGGAAGAACAAGAGAGCAAACTATCAAGTTTATCTCAAAATTTTGACCCTCTCACCTCTTCCATAATGAATCAAGAGTGTCAGACTATTGCCACTATAAATGAGATAAAGAGGCTTGAGAAGGAGAAGAAAAATAGAATAAGCAGGCTAAGTGAACTAAGAGGGATAATTATCCCCAAGTTAGAGGCAATGCATGAGGCCCTAACTGATGCCCGGACCAGTGATCCGGCAGACCTAAAGAGGGCAGAAGCTTTTGCATTTTTGCTAGGTGGTCACATCTCAATTTTGGACAGGATGAAGAAGAGTTGGGCAATAGAAGTGGTACAGTTGAAGACCACCTTTGCAGATATACTTCAGTATATGTAAGTATAACATGTATATATACTTATGTGGCTAAGTATAGGTTGATTTTTGGAAAATTTGGAGTGTTGATTCTACCCTTTGCCATTGATATCAAAGGGGGAGTGAGGAGCAGTGAAAAATGTGGAATCTAACTAAGGGGGAGCTCCAGAAAAGTGTACATTAGAACAGAGCATCAACCAAGGGGGAGTGTAGTGTGACACTTAGTCATTTTTCACTAAGTGTTGCCATCAATGCCAAAGGGGGAGATTGTTGGCAAGAGACATTGTGTGGCTTCATGAGTGTTGTCATTGATGGCAACAAAGTCCATCCCACACATCTGCAGGACATGGTATGACTATATCAGAAGTCAGATTGAAGAGTATTTTGGTCCGATAAGCAAGAACAGAGCATGTAGCAAGGTCTGACAATCAGGTTTGAATCTCTTAGAGGAAGTATCTTAGTAAAGTGTGGACTTGGGGAAGTCAAGAGGAGTACCATGACTGATACATTCAAGAGATTGAGCCTCCGGTGATGAAAGAGTGAAAAGATATGAGCACCTAAGTGTTGGGTTCCTATTTAGCAGAGTAGACTGAAGAAGAACTGACCGGCAGAGCATCAGACCTTAATCCGGATGAGAAATTGATGGTGATCAAGTTTCTTGAGGGATCATTCATAGTTGGCCGACATGATTGATGACTCCTATAACTATCTTTTTGATACGCATCACTTAGTAAGCATGGATTCAGCCGATAGACCAGAGTTTGGGAAAATATTGAGTATTCCAAATGCTGACTAGAAAGATGTTGAAATCCTTAGTGAGGATATATATACCAGATGGATTTCGATGTGAAAGTGTGTGTGGTGTGTTGTGTTGTGTGAAGAAAAGCAGAGAGTAGTGTGGAAGTAACAATACATGTCCGGTATGTGACAGAACAACAACACTAAAGCAGAGGAAGAATGAAGTGCAGTAGATCAGTATATTGAGCCTAATCGGAACTGAACCTCAGCATATGTGGATGCTTCTCATCAGTTCAAGTACCTAGTTTCTTTCTATAAACTATTGTAGGTAGTGAGCCTCTTGTGAGCAGTGTGCTTGGGCAGTGAGCCCTAATTGGCAAGTGCCATTTTGTACTTCTATTCTTTTAACAGAGAATACAATCTTGGGTTAGTCACCCCGTGGTTTTTCCCTTAACAAGGTTTTCCACGTAAAAATCCTTGTGTTATGCGTGTTGATTTCTTTCTACTCTCATGTTCATGTATGCTTATATGTTTTGATACTGCACTAATTATTAAAGAAGAAAAGAAAGTCAAATAATTAAGATAATTGATTCACCCCCCTCTCAGTTATCAATAAATTTAACACTAGGGTCCAGTTCCTGGAGGAGAAAATCATAGAGCTGAACAACAACTTAGATAAAATCATGAAAATCAGTAAACAGCCTCAACGGGATGAGAGTGTTGACTGAGAAGCTTAAGGAGCTTAGAAAAGAGCACTTCAAGGATTTCAATGTTGAGGACAACATGAATGTTGAGGATTTGGGTATTTAGGATAAGGGTGATGAAACTAAAAATACTGGTAAATAGGTGGCAACTGAGGACACAGGTGGACCTTTGACCCACACTAGGGGGAGAAACAAAAAGCCATTTGAAGTCGAAAAGAAAGAGCTCATGGACTTCGCCAAAATGCACGAGGCATTTTATGAACATGAATTAGAAGCAGTCGAGACTCTCAAGAAGATGAACTAGTGTAGTTTTATTTGTTCTCTTTTTTGGCTACTCTTTCTATGATTATGTTGTTTTGGTAGCTTATAGTTGGCTGTCGGTAGGCTTACTACTTTTTGTATGCTTCCTTTTGTAAAGGGTTTCGAGGTATCAAAAACTTTGACTTATAATAGATTAATATAGTTAATTAGAGATTTCAAATACATATATAATAAATTGCAAACCCTTATAAATAATCACTTGTCTATCAATACCAAAGGTCCTATCCAACAAGTCATATGTCAATATGATATTATCCAATATCGATTGGTCATGCTCTTGTTGTTGTCCCTATGTGGCATAGTCCTCAAACTGTGTAGCATCCTCTCCAATGTATGTATCCATCTGAGCATCCTACAACCCATAATCACATAGAGCTCCACATGAACAACAAATATGTGGATACCAATGATGCCTACTAGTCTCACCCTCACCAGCCTATGAAAGATAGCTACCATGTTGTAGTAAAGACTAAGTGAGAGAACCAGTAGAGTGTAGTGTCTCCACCTCAACACTCTCCTTCAAAGTAGAAGGGAGTGAGATATGCTAACAATTTGACATTGCCAAGGGTCTACCTAGACGTTCCTAGGAATGATGCACCCCCTCTCTATTATGTGCAGAGCCACCACCTCTACCCTAGAAATCTCACATGTCAAAGTAGTTCAGAATCGGATTGAGGACAAACTCACAATAGAGTTTCCTCAAAAAATATTGTGGGACCTCGTTATTATTACATGGTGGACCATCAAAAACCATCCAACACCTATCCCCAAAAATTTTAGATATCCCATCGTGTACACACCAATGAATAGGGAATCTTTTGCAACTCATGTACAATGGCTCATTGGTTCTAGGATCGACAAAGAGGGAACATAGAATTCGGTTTTCAAATTTTTTTTCCTTTGACTTGTTTGTATGATAATTTATCGCATAGTATCAAGCTGACAACTCTCTCTATGTCATCCCATTTGTTGATTTGGTTTGTGACAAAGTCAATGTGATAAATGATAGACTATAGGGATGTGGCAAGCGATCTACATTGGGGATTGCTTGCATTAGGATTTTTTAATGTCTCAATTATGTTTTCTAGTTGTTTTTTGTTATCTTCAATTTGGCCTATAAAATTTTCTTATGATTCTCGAGGATGCCAAGGAATTGAGGGAGGATTTTGAGGATGGTTGTTTTGAGCTTGCTCTTCACCTAGAATCTCATCATCCCTGAGATTTTGTGGATTAGGGTTTGAGGGTGTTTCAAGGGGTTGATTAGGTAAAAAATAAAAATAAAAATTCAATCAAAACATTGAAAAACAATTGATTTCTTTTCAAATCTAGACAAAAATGGTTCAACTTCATCTCGTGGTGTTCGTGCTTGATGTCCTTGAGTGTAGGAATGACACAATGGCATACTATTTGTGTGATTTCTCCTCCAAAACACAGTCACAGATTTTCCTTAAACATGTTTAACTTAGAAAACTGATGAATGCAAATAGAAAGGGCATAGGTTTGATGCAAGTTTTATGTATAAAACAAAAGAAAGCACAAGCACATTAAAACACGCTAGCGTTATAACACGCTCATGTTTTATTTTGTTAGGACCAAAAAGTGGTTTGGCCACTTTTTGGTGCCCCAACTCCATGCACACGCTCGTTGGATGTTACATCAATTTTTATATACTCTAGAATGTTATCCTTAGTAGTTTCTTTCTAAAATCATTCTTCATGCCCTATTCCACCTTCCACACATCACTCTTGTTGTTTGCACTAGAGCATACAAACAAAAAAGTCTAAACATTTTGGAATGGCAACTTCTTCCATTCTCCTCTATCTTCTTCTTCCTATGCACTTTATTTTCTTTAGTTTTCCCTTTTGCCCCATGTCACTCCTTATTTTCCCTCTCAAAATCCTTAAAAATCCTACCAAATCTCTTTTAAGCACAAAAAATGGTTGCCTTAGTTGTCAAATGCATCCAACTACTAAGTTGAATCATGAGACTCTTGCTCAAATGAAATTTGACACAACTACACATTCATTGAGGGTAGTCAGGTAGGTGAGTAGTACATCCACACCCTCTTAGCTACAATAAATGTCATTTTGGAGCCTCAAGAAAATGGTAGAAAATTTAAATTTAGAAACTACATTTTAAGGAGATGGCTAATGCTTGCAAGCTTGGCATGATGCCCCTACATCAAACTCCCAAGGTTACAAAATGTGATCCCCTACTCACTATCAAAATTGTATGACTACATCTCATAGATTGTGTTGCTACAAGTAAACTTGTAGCTGAACATATTTCTTTTCTTCCTCCTTCATGCCTTCAACACAAGCCACTTCTCTTCGTCATCATATCTCCCTCATATTTCCAGCATACCTGTTATCTTTCACTAGCATGAACCTCTTTTTTCCTTACAAAATCAACTCTCCTCAGGGGTATGCTAGAGATAGATGAATTGTTAGGAATGGCTCTACATTTAGAGCAAAGATCAAACTCTTTTTATTCACCTCCATGTACAACACACTCCTACCCTAATATATAATTATCATGTTGCTATTAGACAATTTTTTTAGTCCTAAATTCTCCCTCCTTTTGTTGTAGCCTTATACACACATGTATATCCTATAAATTCACATTCATCATTTTATTGGCATCATCAAAAAAGTCACTTATTGCGGTTGTAGTAGCATTTCTAGCATGAATCACTGCTTTGTGATAGATTTCTAGGGACCCACTTTTCTTCTCCTTAGCTCCATTCACCACTTCTTTATTCATGCATTTCTCCTCCACCTCTTCATTTACTATTCTATATAATATTGTCTACTTGCAACTCATTGGGGATCATTTATACAACACATGCAACTTCATGTTCGGCTACTCTCAAAAAATCCTTACCTACTAATAATAACGTCCTTGGGCTATTTGTCACCTCCTCTTCTATAGTTGCCAATAGAGTGAGGATATGTCTTATCCCATTCTTCATTAAGGCATAAGTATTTGTTCTTCCATCATGGAGAACTATCTTATCAAACTACCATGGCCTTCCCAAAAGTATGTGGCACATGTCCATGGGCATAATATCACACCACACTTGGTCTTCATACTTATGCCTATCCAAAAAATCACTAAACATTGTCGGTTCACCAACATTTGATAGTCTCTTTGCAACCAAGACACTTTTTAAGGATTAGGATGAGCTACTCTTCTTAACCCTAGCTTCTCTACCATCTCAAGGGAAACTAAATTATCTATGCTTCTACTATCAATTATAACCTTATAACACTTACCTTTTTCCTTGCACACAATCCTAAACAAACTCCTTTGCTACATGGGCTCATTATTCCTTCTCATTGGTTTCAACGATGCCCTCTTCATCATGAGGGATTCTCCATGCTCCATTTCCTTTGCACATTTGGCTGAAGTGTTGCTCCTTTCATTGGCCCAAGCAACATGACTTTGGGCCCCATTTCACCTACCACTATCTTGCAACATTCATGATCATTCAACCACTTTATGACCCACTTCTCCATACTTATAGCATTTTCCCATAAAACCTCTACCTCTTCTTAGATCAAACACGCCTTCTTTTGCTAAGTAGGTTATTCCTCCTAGACCCCATGACTACTTTTTTAATTGTGAGCAGTGTTGGCCTCTTCATCTTGACTATACCTTCTTTTGGTTGTGCATATTTATCCTTCATCACCCTTGGGAGTTTCTCTTTCTCTAACACGTCTTCCTTTGATCCTAGCTAAACCTTATTATTTTCTTAATAATTTCTCCTCAACCTTTAGTGCATATTGATAGGCCTCCCCAATTGTTTGTAGCCTTATCATGCTCAACTCATCTTGTATACTTGGCCTTAGGCCATTAACATACCACACCACTAAATTCTCATGATCCAACTCTCAGTGATCTAATCGAATGGAAGTATTATATAATTCTTTGATGCAGATTTTTATACTCAACTCCTTTAGCCATAAGTTCTACAACTTCTTTAACAACTCAAGTTGATAGTCCATTAGCAAGAACTTGTCTTTCATTCTTATCACCATCCTATCCCATTGGGTGATCTTTTCTCTCCCACTTCTTTTATCATGTGCCTCTTTCCACTAGAGTGTAGCATGCCCCTTGAACCTAGTTTGTTCCACTCTCACTCTCCTTGGATCATTTTCATCACATTCAAAACATTTCTCCATTTATCTCAACCAATCAATTAGCTCGTTAGGTTCCAACCTCCCTAAGAAATAAGGTAGCTCCATTTTTGTTCTATTTCCAACTTTTGAAATGGCCTTAGTGAACCTCCTTTCTCTTGCATCCATTTTTGTATCTACATCCTCATCTTCTTCTCCTAGACTATTTTAGCTCATCATCCATCCTTTTATTGTTGTAGCAAACCTCTACCACTCTTCTTCTCAAAGGTATTTTTCTGCCCTGACTCACTCTTTCTTACCACTCAAACACTCTCTTAGTTATAATCATATTTACTGTAAGGATACACACCCACATATAGCCACTACCTTGTTGGACTCCAACAAACTTTAAACCAAGGAGGATGCGCTCCTTCCTAGAGTTGTACCCTAATCTAATACCATGCTAATAGTTTTGCCTTCCTTGTAGCACTTGGAAATAACCAACTCCACTACTTGCAGTGAAAGAAAGCATGGTACCAACTTTGTTACAAGTAGTCTTGTAGCTACTAAGCATAATTCTTGTAGACATACATTCAACACTACAATTGTTGTAGATAACTCAAATCAACTTGCATGCTCAACCTTGTTGCTATGTAATCAAAATAACACACACATATACACTTCCCCAACACACAAATAACCCACTCATGACCCAACTAGTTTTGAAAACAAACATTACGTCAAGGGGTAATGATGCAGGAGCATCCCAGGTTGCAGAGAAATCTTGCATCAACCAAAAACATTTGCATTCTTTTGTTTTCTTTCATTTTCTAGTTTAGTTTAGTTCAGTTCAGTTAGTAGCAGTTTCAACATTTTGTAGCACATTTTTCCGCATTATCATTTTGGAGCTTGCAGAGCAAGACTTAGCATCTAGATAACATCATCTACATCATATCCAAAATTCAAGTCATTTGGACTTGTCTGCTAAAAGTTATCGCTATCAGAAAATCACCTATTTTCACATAGCAGAGCATACATGCAGTTAGTTTAAGAAGAAGAAGGCTTGCAAAGCACTTCTGGAACTTGCGGAGCTAAATGGAACATATCACATGGCACATAATGATTAGATAGACCTTCCTTGAGGTCTGCACCTTGATTCATGCCTTTGCAGAGCAATGCCAGATGTTTAAGGCTGACCTATTGGTTTCTACATGTTACACTCTTCATTGGAGTTTGTAACTTTTATTGGCCGATGTGGAGGATTTATTGAGCTTGGAGATGATATATATAGATCTCTAGGATGTATTAGGAAGTTAGTAGTTTGATGATATGATTTAGATAACTTCGATTGGATGTTTTGAGCTTCAAAGCCATATCTGTTGTAACTGAAATTCAGGCCTGTGAGCTCTAGTTTGTAGCCTGCATATTTTTGGCATATTAGCATTCTGAATATATGATATACTGATCATTTGAATCATTCATTGCATTCTTTATTTGATTTTTTTCCATTGTGTTTACTCTTGCTGCACGGCCTGGACAATTCACTCCGTGGACCCTCTGACCGTAACTGCACCAAGTGGTATCAAAGCAAAATTTTGAATCCTTTGGGAGTGAATTTTGAATCCTTTGAGAGAGAAGTTTTGAAGGCATTCCATAAGGTCTTGTGGTGAACCGATTGCCGACTAGAGGTAGTCTACTTGTGCTTGTCAACAGATCTTGGAGCGTGAGACAATTGCTACCTTGTATTCAGATCATCGACTTTGAGGCAGTTGTGCCTGGATCCTAGGAAGAGATGCCACTGAGGAGAATACCTACTATAGACACTATGGCTAGAAGAATGGACAAAATGATGAAGATGATGAAAATAATGAGAGTTCGACTGGATGTTGTTGAAGAAGATAGAGGAAGAGGACTAAACCCTAGACCTAATGTTGAAAGTGATGATGATGACGAATTTCAATCCATTAATCAAAATGAAGAAACCCTAGAAGAAGAAGAATCAGATCAAGTGAAGATGTTGAGAGCTATTTCAAATATTAGAAAAAGACCTAGAGTGGAGGTATCGAATTACATTGGAAATTTAAATCCTGAGGAATTGATTGATTGGATAAATGACTTGGAGGAATACTTTGAATATGAGGAAATTGAAGATCCGGAGAAAGTGAGATTTGCAAAGACTAAGTTGAAAGGACATGTTACTATTTGGTGGAAATAAGTACAGTTGGATAGAAATAGAAGAGGAAAAGAAAAGATCACAAAGTGGGATAGAATGGTGACAAAGTTGAAAAATCAGTTTATACCTGCTGACTATGAGTTGGAACTGTTGAAGAGATTGCAGAACCTGAGACAAAAGGAGAAATTTGTGAAGGAGTATACTGAAGAATTTCATAAGATGATCATAAGGACAAGACATAGTGAAAAAAGCAAGGATAAAGTGGCAAGATACATCAATGGACTGAGGTTGAACATTCAAGAAGAACTAAGTCTTGTAAAGATGACAACAATAGAAGAAGCATATCAATTTGCCTTGAAGGTTGAAGAAAAGTTGAATAAGAAGCATGAGCAGAGACAGAAAGGAAGAGGAGGTAAATTTTAGAGAGGTAGAACATATTTCGAAGGAGACAGATCATATGTGGAGCAAAATAGATAAGATAGTACATTCAAGAAGGAAGATAGAGATAGCAATTCATATCGGAGAGATGACAGAACTTTCTACCACATAGGGAATCATAATTCTTACCAGAGTGAAGGATACAAGAGAGATGAAAGAGGATTGGATAAGAGAACATTCAGAGGAACTTGTTTTAAGTGTGGAGGTGAAGGACACTGACCATTTATTCATGTCATCAGGGAAGTATAAGCAAGAAGACAGAGAACAGTGTAAGAACAACTTATACATAGAAGAAGAACCTATTGGATCACCTAATTCAGTTGGGAAGCAAGAGAAGAGAACAATTAGTCATGAGGAGAATACTATTTCAAGCAGAGACAAATGAGGAACCACCGCAGAGGAAAAGTTTGTTCTGGATTAGATGCAAATCAGGAGGTAAATGTTGTAAGGTTATAATTGATAGTGGTAGTACTTATAATTTGGTTTCAGAGGAGATGGTGACAAAGCTGAACCTAGAGAGATTGAAACACCCTAAGCCCTATCAAATAGCATGGATTTAGGATGAACATAAGGTATTGGTGAGTGAACAATGTTTGGTGAAATTTCATATTGGATCGTATCATGATGAAGTATTGTGTGATATTATGCCGATGGATGTATGTCATATATTGTTGGGTAGACCATGGCAGTATGATAGAAAATCTATACATGATGGGAGAAAGAATACCTACACTGTAGTATCTAATGGAAAGAAAATCACCTTGATACCTTTGGAAGATGAGCCTGAGAGTGAAGTATGTGGGAATGCTAGAATCTGTTTGGTAGATGGAAAGAAATTTCTGGATGGTTTGAGACATGAGAACATGTGTTTTTCTTTGATCCCTAAGAAGCATGGAACCCTAAGTTCAGAGACTGAAGAATCACAGCCAGAGAAGATAACTGAATTGTTGACACAGTATGAAGACATCATATCAAATAATGTACTTGAAGGATTTCCACCAATCTAGAGTATCAGTCATCATATGGATCTTATACCCAGATCTAGTTTGCCTAACAAAGAAGCACATTAGATGACACCAGCAGAGAATGCAAAACTAAATAGACAGATACAAGAGTTGTTAAGGAAAGGATTGATCAGAGAAAGTTTGAGTCCTTGTGCAGTACCTACAGTGCTAGCACCAAAGAAGGATGAAGAATTGAGAATGTGTACAGACTCTAGAGCAATCAATAAGATCATAGTTAATTATAGATTTCCATTGCCTAGGATGGATGACATTATAGATTGTTTGAGTGGAGCTAAGTATTTTATAAAGATAAACTTGAAGAGTGGATATCATCATATCAGAATCAGAGAAGGAGATGAATGGAAGACTGCTTTTAAGATGAATGAAGGATCAAGTATAAATGGTTAGTGATGCCTTTTGGGCTGACAAATGCACCAAGTACTTTCATGAGATTGATGAATGAAGTTTTGAAGAAATTCTTGGGTAAGTTTATTATTGTATACTTGGATGATATTCTAATTTTCAGTGAGACAAAGGAAGAACATTTGTGCCACCTTAGACAAGTATTGTAGAGACTGAGAGAAGAGAAGTTGTTGATAAACATCAAGAAGTGTACTTTCATGAAGGAAGAATTGGTATATTTGGGATTTGTTATTTCTGCAGAAGGATTGAAGATGAACCCTAAGAAAGTTAGAGCAATTGTTGAATGACCAACACCTAAGAGCATTGGAGAAGTTAGATCATTTCATGGATCAGCTAGTTTCTACTAGAAGTTCATAAAAAATTTCAGTTCAGTATGTACACCTATGACAAAAACAATGAGAGGTGACAGAAAGGACTTTAAGTGAACATCAGGAGCAAATAAAAGTTTTGAATTGTTGAAGCAAAAAGTGATAGAGCAACCAGTGGTAGCATTAATGGATTTCAACAAGGTATTTCAAGTAGATTATGATGCAAGTGGAAATGCAAAAGGAGCAGTGTTAAGTCAGGAAGGTAGACCAGTAGCATATTTCAGTGAGAAGTTGAATGATGCAAGGAAAAGATATTCAGTTTATGATCATGAGTTCTATGCCATAATTCAAGCTTTGAAGAAGTGGAGACATTATTTGTTGCCTAAAGAATTTGTGTTGTATACGGATCATCAAGCTTTACAATATCTAAACAGTCAAGGGAAGTTGAATCAGAGACATGAGATGGGTAGAGTTCATGCAGAGTTATACATTTGTATTGAAACATAGGAGTGGGAAGTCAAACGAAGTTGCAGATGCATTGAGTAGAAGAAGAAATTTGGTGACAGAGATGAGAGTTGAAGTATTACCTAGGTTTTGAAGAGTTGAAGCACATGTATGAAGAAGATCTTGATTTTGCAGAACCATGGAAAGCATGTAAGGAACTTGTTGTGATAGATATAAGTAAGTGGTTAGACTATTTCATTCAGGAGGATATGTTGTTCAAAGGGAATTAGTTGTGTATACCTAGGAGTTCAACGAGAGATAATTTGATAAGAGAGAAACACAGTGGTGGAATGGCAGGACATTTTGGAATTGACAAGACAATGGCTTTGGTAAGTGAACATTACTTTTGGCCTCAAATATATAAGGATGTAAGGAAGTTTGTGCAGAGTTGTAGAGTATGTCAAGTTGCAAAATGGAGTAGTCTGAATATTGGTTTGTACAAATCTTTGACAATACTAGAGAGACCTTGGGAAGACATAAACATGGATTTCATATTAGGATTACCGAAGACACAAAGAGGACATGATTCTATATTTGTAGTGGTGAACAAATTTTCAAAGATGGCACATTTCATACCTTGTAGGAAGATAAATGATGCAGTTCATGTTGCTAGCCTATTTTCAAGGAGATTGTGAGATTGCATGGATTACCTAAGAGCATAATTTTAGATAGAGATACAAGATTCATTGGATACTTTTGGAGGACATTATGGAAGAAGAGGAAGACGAACTTGAAGTTTAGTTCAACATTTCATCCACAGATAGATGGACAAACAAAAGTGGTAAATATGAGTTTGGGTAACCTGTTGAGATGTTTGGTAGGAGATAAGGTAGGAAGTTGGGATCTAATTCTATCACAAGTAGAGTTTGCATACAATAATTTAGTGAACAGAAGTACCGAGAAAACACCTTTTGAGATTGTGACCAGAATGAAACCTAGAGGAGTTGTAGAGTTGAGAGACATCAGTATGGAGAACAAGAGAAGTGTAGAAGTAGAAGAATTTTCAAGATACATGGAGATAGTACATAATCAGGTTAAGAAACATTTGGAAGAGATGAATAGCAAGTATAAGGAGCAAGAAAATGAAAAGAGAAGACACAAAGAATTTTTAGTTGGAGATGAAGTAATGGTATATCTGAGAAAAGAGAGGTTTCTAGTGGGAACATACAACAAGTTGAAGATGAAGAAGTTTGGACCATGCAAGATACTCAAGAAATTTGATTTAGGAAATGCATACGAAGTAGAGCTACCAGAGACATTGGGTTTATCAACTATATTCAACATTGCAGACTTATATCAATCTTGCATCAACCAAAAACATTTGCATTCTTTTGTTTTCTTTCATTTCCCAGTTCAGTCAGTAGTAGTTTCAACATTTTGTACCGTATTTTTCCGCATTATCATTTCAGAGCTTGTGGAGCAGGACTTGGCATCTAGACAACATCATATCCAAAATTCAGGTCATTTGGACTTGTTTGCTGAAAGTTATCGCTATCAAAAGATCACCTATTTTCACAAAGCAGAGTGTATAGGCAGTCAGTTGAAGAAGAAGGCTTACGGAGCACTTCTGAAACTTGTAAAGCTAAATGGAAAATATCACACGACACATAATGATTAGATAGACCTTCCTTGAGGTCCGCACCTTGATTCATGCATTTACGGAGCAATGTCAGATGTTTAAGGCTGACCTATTGGTTTCTACACATTACACTCTTCATTGGAGTTTGTAACCTTTCTTGGCCGACGCAGAGGATTTCTTGAGTTTGGGGATGATATATATATATATATATATATATATATCTAGGATGTATTAGGAAGTTAGTAGTTCGATGATATGATTTAGATAACTTCGATTGGATGTTCTAAGCTTCAAAGCCATATCTGTTGTAATTAGAATTCAGGTTTGTGAGCCCTAGTCTATATCCCTCATATTGTCGGCATATTAGCATTCTAAATATATGATATACTAAGCATTTGAATCATTCATTGCATTCTTTATTTGAGTTGTTTCCGTTGTGTTTACTCTTGTTGTACGGCCTGGACAGTTCACTCCATAGACCCTTCGACCGTGACTGTACCAAGTAAGCACTAAAAACACATACACATTGACAAGTTAGAATAAGTAACAATTAAATAAACATTTCTTCTTTTATATTGACAAAAATATAGAAATTACAACTTCTTGTATTTCATGACAAAATATAGAAAATAGTAATAAGGATTGAGGCTTCCCTTATTCTGGCCGCACTTAGGCTTGCTCTACCACAAATCTGTAATCTCACACCTTATGCCTATTTAAAGTGGTGACCTACTCCTTTCATTTGCCTAAGGTGCCTCATTGTGCTACTCTACACACCTTTACACCCAGCACATGCTCACTCAATCTTTGGGATACAAAATAAGACTAGTATATTTATATTTAAAAATATATATCTAAAGTATGCTGAGAGATATCCTTTTTGGCGCCTATTTTTTTATCAATTTACTGCACTCACCACAAATCCTACAATTTGATATGTTCATTCTACATGTGAAAAAAATTAAGGAGGCAATATAAATAGATTGAATGTGTGTCTTTTTATATGTCATTCTGTAATGTTTCTTTCTTTCATCTTAGTGCATAGTGATGGCTTCTATGAAACTGCCATCCACCTTTCTTTCCATCCAACATGTTTTTTTAATTCTTTTCCCCTTCTTTTTAGTTTTTTTAATTTGTGGAGTGACTATTTGGTTTTTTAATAAAGATTCTAGATTGGAATCTTATAAGTTTACATAGAAATTCTAGAATCTTTCAACTCCCATTCATGTTGTGAATGTAGGAATGCCTCTCGGCATAACAAGAAAAGTAGAAGGGGACAAAAAAATAGTTAGGAAACTCATTTATTAGATGTTTTCCTTGTCTCACATTCTCCTCCTCATGTATGGATAAGGCTCAAATCCTTAGTAAATGTGGCTTCTTCTTTCCTTCCCCACATGGACGTTAGGCTATTTCACAACCTTTCCTTCTTTGTGCACCCTTGGTGGCTTGTTTTCTAGCATGCAACTTGTTCTGGCGCTACTCACCCACACACGATCCTCTATTCTATTAGTTTTTTTGTACTCTAGAATGTTTCTCCTTCTAGTTGCTTCCTGAAATCATTCTCCCTATTTTGTCCCACCTTCCACATTGTCACTCTTGTTGTTCACACCCAAGCATACAAACAAAGAAAAACCTAAACATTTTGAAATGCCAGCATCTTCTTGCAGTCTCCTCTGTCTTCTTCTTTGTGTGCATTTTTTTCTTCAATCTATCCTTTTCTCCCATGTCATTCCTTATTTTCCCTCTCAAACTCTCTAAAGATTTTTCCCAAATATCTTTTGAGAGCCAAACATGGTTGCCTTAGTTGTCAAGTGCATCAAAACTACCAAGCTAAATCATGAGACTCTCGCTCAAATGAAATTTGATGCAACTACATATTCAGCGAGGCTAGTTGAGTTAGTCAACAGTACATCACGCCCTCTTAGCTGCAATAAATATCATTTTGGAGCCTCAATGAAACCACTCTACTTAAATATCATCTGCTTCAATGGTCAAACAATCAATAGCAATTTTACACCTCATTCACAACAAAAAGCGGTAAATATTTGTCCTATTTTTATTGGCCAAAATTGACCTTTGTCTGTTGAAATGGATGATATTTAAAAATAGCCCAAGGAAATAGAAACAAAAATCAATTTTAAAACTATATTTTAAGAAGATAGTTGTTGCTTGTGGATCTGGCGGGATGGCCCCTACATGATGAATGCTCTATTCTTTCTAACGATTCTTTGATGATTCCTTCATGACTTCAAATTAAAGATGAATGTCTTTAAATACAACAAAATAGCACATAAATGTGCACTGGATTGACCCACAATGGCTTCTAGGAGGGAGTCAGCAAGGTCCAAATTTGAAATTTGAATTTAAAATTTGAGGTTCAAATTTGTGTCCATGGAAATGACTTGGGTCAATTATGCACTTGTGAATTTGCTCCAGTATGACAAGTGGGAGATCTAGAGATTGGGATTGATTCCTAGGATTGACTAATGATGGGTATAGGTTGGGATAAGTTCATGAGCTAAATGTCATGCAAGAATATGCCACTTGTAGATTGTTACATAAAGGACACATTGATTGAAATGGACCCAAAATATAAGGGAAAAGGGCATGGCTATATGATTTTTACCTTTACAAACATAATGATTATATATGAGTGGATTTACTTATAAATGAGATATCCAAATAACCTAGAAACAAAATACTAGGCTTCATCAAAACATTTATAAGTTTCCACCCTTAAACTTGTAACATCTGATTTTGAGGCCATGATATTAAAAACATGTCTAATAGCTAATAGATAGCACACATCTCATGAAATTATTTTCTAGTGAAATTTTTTAAAATTTGTAAAATCAACTCCAAAATATATGCACATCTCATTAAATTGTTTTCAAGTACAAAATTTAAAAATTTGTAAAATCAATTCCAAAATACATATTATTTAGGTCTATCTTTAAAGAAAAATATTTTTTAAAAAAATAAAAAAATTAACTACAAGAACCAAAAGAAAAACATAACAAATAAATTTAATCATCAACAACAACCAATTAACCCTATTAATGGCTAACATTGGCTAGCCAAAATAGTATGCATCCCATCAAATCACACAGTTTTATATTTTAAGTATTACTTTGTTGTCCCAACACACAATCTAAAAAATAGAAAGTGAGAAAAATTTCATGTCTTTGTAGTTTTTTGTTGTCATAAGAATTGATTAGTTATTGATGATGAAGTGATTGCATAGTAGAGTGTCTTTATAGTTTAATTATTTGCTAGTGTAAATGAGAATTGTATTTTAATAATTATTACACTATTAGTTGTTGATGACCAAATATTTTTTGTAGATTAATTATTTACTATTGTAAATGAGAATTATAATAATAATTGAACTACTAGAGATGTAATCAATATTTGTAGTGAACATTTTATTTCCTTTTCTTACATAGAAATAATAGAAATTGTAGTTTAGAGTAAATCAATGTCGTTGCAATATGTTGAAAAATTGTCTATAATTATTGTTTTGTAATCTCATTAACAATGAAAAGCTAGTGTAGTCAAAGGGCCCTTGGTCTACGGGTGAAGTTGAAAGGTTCTGAATGAGTTCATTAGGGATCAAGTCTTGCTGAGTGCAAGGCCCCCAACACCATATAGATAGCAAAAACAATTTCATAGATGACCTCCATAAAAAAAAACTAGTGTAAAGTGTAGGAAAGAGAGATTACATATAGTGACTAGTAGGTAATTAATTTTTCTATATATATAATCATTAGATACATTACTTAAATTTGAAAATTTATTTAAACAAATAATAATAAAATACTTGATAAGTGAGTGCTTCAGGATTATACTGTGTGTAAGTTTTTCTCTCAAAACTGAAATCTAATGTCTATGAATAAAATACTTGAATATTCCACTTTAATTTGACTTTTTCCTAAATATTTTCTATACATGAAAATCCTAGCACCAATATTTATAAAATTGGATAATCTTACAAAATAAATAAATAAAAATAAAAAAACACATGGTGCCATGCACCTTTACACTTTTAAAACTTTAAGTCCCTCCATACACATTATAATGTGAAAGTGCACATATAAAATACTAACGTCCCATTTGTTTGTACCAAGTCAAAACCATAATGATATAGGAATTTCCATAAACTGTAACGCGGCCCTTCATAGATATTGTATAAAAATGTATTTGTATGTGTTGTATAAGATGTAAGTGTATTTTTTTTTATTTTTTTTTGGTCAAGGAGAGAATAAGATCTTAGATTAATTAATAAATACGAATGCATTTCTTAAATCAATTAACCAATTAATTGTAGATAAAAAATGTATTTTTGTTTAAAAAAATTACATCTTTACATTAATGAAAATTAATATAAATTTACATTTAAAAAAACTGCTCATTAATTTATTTAATAAAAATTAATTCTAAATTAAAAAGTTTTGAACACAAGTACTAAGTAAATGAACAACTTTCAAAAATATATATATTTATTTATTGATTAAAGTAGAAGGCTCTAATTGAGAACCTCCTTTATTTTCTCCTTATAAGGAAATTAACATACCGCCTCTGTTGACAACGTTTTATTTACAACACAAATGCAAATTTAGCTTTTTTCTGCATTGGTTGCAGGTATGGACAGAGCAAAAGAAAATGGGGAGTGGGAGTGGGAGTGGGTCAAATGGGGTTAGCCAAATAAGCAAGGCAGCCAACGAGTGGAGCATTGACATAAGTAGTAGGCTCTGAGTGTGAATGGTCATTTCGATCATCTCTGAACTGGTCATTGAAGTCAGGACCTCCCACAATTGCTCCAACCAGAACACTTGGGTTGGGACCATTGTTATTCAACCCTTCACTAAAACCATCCTTGCATTCTATCTTAGCAGGATGCTGTGATTTCGAAGGCAAAGAAGATCCTCTGTGATGAATATGCTGTGGAAACTTGGTACCGTAGCCCACCATATATGAAATTCCCATGGGGTTCTCTCCCAATATATAGTCAATCTGGATAAGTAGTTCAATCAGATCAGATATATAAATTCATTAAATAGTTAATAGCAAATGCGTTGTAGTTAACATACTGGTTATTTGTTCTCATCTTAAACAACTGGATGCATGATGCATTGACTACAACCCACGAGCATTTTAAGCTCTTAATCCATTGACTACAACCCAAGAGCATTTTAAGCTCTTCCATTAAACTAAAGGTTATAAATAGTTGTTCTATTATTAAACCATTAAAACTAGTTTCTTATTTTGCATGTAATTCTACCTGTTTCTTCGCAGTGCTTCTAATGGAGTCCGCAGTCAATTGAGTGCTTCCACACTGTGCCACTTTGTTGGAAGCGCTGAGGTATTTGGCGTATGTGAATAGCAGGAAAGTCACGGACGTTACGTATTGCATATTGGCTTGATCATTATCACCGCGAAAAAGACCACCTGCAACATACATATTACACACACCTCAATCTCCAAAACCCCAAAAACACTCGATGGTACAAAGTGTTAAAGGGTAAATCTCTCCTGTCTCTAACCGTTAGTGATCTGTCAGTTAAGTAGGATTGCATATTGATGACACCAGTTAGCTGTTAGGAGTCTCTAGTTTAGTGAGGTACGTGTCCTCCTGATTTTTAGTAATTTCAGTTTTACAGTTAATACTGAACAGTATATTGTAATCTATTTATGTTTTTTGTTAATATTGAGAAGGCAGCGGAGTTGCCCTGTTTTTGTTTCATGCCCCTGTTTTCATATCCGTTTCTGCTCCTTAAATTTTGTCACAAAGCATAAGCAAAAAAACTTCTGTAACTTGGACTGTATTTTGCTGATTGAAGAGAACAAATGACATTGTCACCGAGGGAACTGAATTGCTGAAAGGAATCCACCTTTTTTAAAAGAGCTTGCTGTTTACATAAAAAACAACGTTTTGTTAAATGTAATTTTTTTTTAATTCGAGACACATAGCTGTTTGAGCTGAGCTAATTATGCAAGAGGCATTCTAGAGTCACAGCAGGGTGGAGATGAGAGCACTCATTTTCTGTATATATAGCAAAAAAATAAAAATAAAAACAAAAAAAATTAGAAAAAATAAAAAATAAAAATTATGAAAGATAGAAAGATGGAGAAATTGGAAAAGATTAAAAAAAGTAGAGAAAATCACAAAAAGTATAGAAAATGCAAACACATAACCTGTAGAAAATATCTCTTGATATACTATAAATATATTTTTTAACTATAGATCCTATACTTTCAACAAAATTGAGTATCTAAACCTAACAAGCTCCATTATTCCATTAATTTATAAGGGTAGCTTACACCAGCTAAAAGAACTCTAGCTCCACTACGTTTGTCGTCCCAGCTGAAAATATAGCCCGAATTGGAGACCCCAAAAGACTGAGCATTTGATTCTAAATAATTGACATATGAAGCATCCTCTGTGGCTTTTGCAACCAGGTTGCTCCCCATAATAGCTCATCCTGCACACATCCATTCCATTTCATTGATTTTCTACACATCGAAACAATGCAATTCTAAAAGAATCAGGTAGAATCTGGTAGATAGAAAGCATTCTACTTGGTTAAACACTAATTTTACACCTCATTCACAATAAAAGTGGTAAATATTTGTCTTATTTTTATTGGTTCAAATTAACCTTTGACTGTTGAAGTGGATGATATTTAAGAATAGCTGATAAAATGTGTTATCCTTACTTGGTACCCTGAATAGGAACAATAAAATGGACAAACAGCTGAAGAGAGGGAGTAGCTTGTTAATTTTAATATTCAGATTGACAGTAAGAAACAATAAAACATAAATGCTCACATAACACACATATACCCTGGGAAAACCTCCCTTTTGGAGGTGAAAAACCCAGCAAGAAATCTCTGATCCAATTTATATTAAGAGCAGAAATAGATTACAACTTTGCCCAGCTAAGGCACGAAACCTAGATATCAAAATACAACATGGCCTCTTCTTGAATTATTGAACCCTTGAACTTCTTGAATCATCGAACCCTTTAAACCATTGAGTCAGTTGAACCGTCGAACCGTCGAACCAGTTGAACCAGATCAACTGTCGGCGGAATCCTTGCACTATCAAACCTTTGAACCCATCGAACTGTTGAACTGTTGAACCAGTTCAACCATCGGTGGAGCCCTTCACTATTGAACCTTTGAACCCGTCGAACCATTGAACCGTTGAACCAGTTCAATTGTCGACAGAACTCTTGCACTGTCGAACCTTTGAACCAGTGGAGCTCGATGAACTTGTTGAACCGTTGAACCGATGAACCTGTTGAACGGTTCAACCAACGGCGGAGCCCTTTCACTGTGCTTGTAGTAGATCGTTGATAGATTAGATTTCGCAGAGCAGAATTCGGTAAGTGATTGCTGTGTATTGTGACTGCCAGTCACTCTTCATTTATATGAGATCACACAACCGTTTTGGCACCAAATTACATATACGTTACATTTGAAATAGGTCCTGACCTATTTGTAATTTCAAGATACATAGAATGGTGAGTTCACCCAATTGGGGCCTGCTTTAATCTGATAATACAATCTGAGATCTCGAAATGCTAAGGCCGGTAGGCCATTCAGCATTTTATGAAGTCCTAGGTCAGTCTCTAGAAGGGATCCGACCTAGCTACCAAAATCAACACTCCCTCTTAGCTAGGGAGGATTCCTTCATAAGGATCAAGTCACATAGTGACTAACATCATGGCTATTCCCATGGATGAAAACATAAGTGCTTATTATCATCTCCTCATGACATTTACCATAGATACTCCCAGAGGGTGAACAACAACATCATGGAATTTCTCCCATGATATCCACCATACCTACTTGCAAAGGGTGGCTCCACCATGCTTACTCGCAGAGGGTGGAAGAGGGCTTTCACCTCAAACTTTTCCCAGAGAAGAGTGCATTACCACCATGCCTACTCGCAGAGGGTGGAAGATACAGTATAATGTATCACTGATGCTGAGACTCCCTCTCAACTAGAGCTTCATTCTCCACAACTCCAAGCTTGTCTCAAAAATATGCAAGCTTCACTCGAGCAAGAGGTTTGGTGAGAACATCTGCTGTTTGCTCATCAGTGCTGATGTACTTCAGCTGAATAGCATTCCTTTGCACCATATCCCGGATATAGTGATGCTGAGTTTCCACATGCTTTGATCTGTCATGAAACACAGGATTGGCAGAGAGCTTCACACAGCTCTGGTTATCACTGTGAATAATTGTAGGCTCCCAGGGTTGTCCAAACAAACTTGCAAGGAGTTTTCGAAGCCACACTGCTTCTCGAGATGCCACATAGGCTACAATATATTCTACTTCAGTAGTACTCAATGCTACTGAAGACTATTTTTTGCTGCACCAGGATATCATGGCGGATCCCAAGCTGAAGCAAACTCCAAAAGTGCTCTTTCTATCAGTGACACTTCCTACCCAATCAGAATCAAAATAGCCTTCCAAGTAATGACTGTGTTGGAAGAGTACTTCAATCCATATCCAACTGTACCATGCAAATATCTCAAGATATGCTTGGCTGCAACAAGATGAATCTACCTTAGTTCACACATAAATTGGTTGAGGGCACTCACTGCATAGCAAATGTCAGTTCTAATGTTAACTAGATACATCAAGGATCCAATCAGTTGCTTGTATTCAGTGGGATTCACAAGATTAGACCTAGCTGCAGATTCACTCAACTTCTTTAAGTTAGTTTCCATAGGACTAGGCATAGGTTTACAATCTAGCATTCCAAATCTCTTCAAAATATCAATGGTATATTTTCCTTGACTTAGAATAATTTCATTGGGTCTTTGCCATACTTCTAACCCTAGAAAGAAATGCATGAGACCTAGATCTTTCATTTCAAATTCTAAAGTTAGTTTTTCCTTACATCTAAGAATGAGATGATCTTCTCCAGTTAGGAATAGATCGTCAACATATAAAACCAAAATCAACATTTCACCATTGAATACCCTGAAGTAAAGGTTAGGATCAGCATCATTCTTACAAAATCCTAGGCTTACCAAGTACTTATCAATTCTTTCATACCAAGCATGGGGGGCCTTCTTAAGGCCATATAATGCTTTCTTCAATCTGCATACATGAGATTCTTTCTTATGGGTCACAAAGCCTTCAGGTTGCTCAATGTAGACCTCTTCTTCAATAACACCATTGAGGAAGGCTGTCTTTACATCCATCTGATGCAACTTTCATCCCTTAGCTGCGGTAATAGCAATGATAGTCCTGACGGAAGTATATCGAGCAACAGGGGCAAAGGTTTCCTCATAATCTATGTTTCTGAGTGAAGCCACGAGCCACAAATCTAGCTTTGTATTTCTCAATACTTCCATCAGCAGCATGTTTAATTTTAAACAACCATTTGGAAGATACAACAGACTTACCTTTGGGTCTAGGCTCAATATTCCAAACATCATTCTTAATGATAGACTGATATTCTTCATCCATAGCATTCTTCCATGTCTGTTGGTTCATGGCCTCTTCAACACTGGAAGGTTCAGTCTCAATAAGATTGCACATCAATGCAACATAGTTTGAGAATTTCTGAGGTCTCCTTCTTTCTCTAAGTGTGCCACTTGGAGCTGCAAACTTTTCTGCCTCTTGAATGCAGAGAGGTCTCTTCTTACTCATGATAATGTCCCTAGGCCCATCTGTAGGATCCAAAGGTTCACTTGGATCATCATGATTTTCAGATTATGTAGACTCTCTCTAAATCGCAGTATCATGTTCAATATCCATGTCTTGAGGGTTATCATGGACTTCATTGTCAATCTCTAAACTTGAGCCTTTAGATCTTTTGAGTGCAATATTTTCTTCAAAAGTGACATCTCTACTAACCTCAATAAACTTCTGACCTGGAATGTAAATTCTAAATGCTTTGGATATTTTGTTGTAGCCCACAAGAATGCCTCTTTTTCCAGAAGGTTCCAACTTGGTTCTCTTCTCTTTGGGTACATGGACATATACTGGACTCCCGAAGATCCTCAAGTGACTGATATCAGGTTTGATCCCTGAAAATGCTTCTTCTGGAGTCATATCTTTCAATACATGGTGAGGGCATCTATTCTGAATGTAGACATTAGTCCTAGATGCTTTGGCCCATAGGAAAGTCCGCAGATCCTGATCATGAATCATAGCTTTTGCTACCTCAACTATGGATTTGTTCTTTCTTTCTACAACCCCATTTTGCTGAGGGTTGTAGGGAACACAAAACTCCCTCTTGATCCCTGCCTCAACACAAAAATCATGAAAACTACCTGAGGTGTATTCACCTCCATTGTCAGACCTTAAAACTTTAATTCTTTTACCAGATAGATTTTCAGCTAAAGCTTTAAATTCTTTGAATCTACTTAGAATTTCATCAGATTCTTTTGATTTGAGAAAGTAAATCCAAGTTTTCCTAGAGTAGTCATCTATAAAGATTACATAATACAAGAATCCACTTGGGGAAGCAACAAACATAGGTCCACATAAATCATAATGCACAAGAGCTAATTTCTCTTTAGACCTACTTTCACTTTGATGAAATGGCCTCTTAGTGTTCTTACCCATAGCACAACCTTTGCATGTATTATCATGAATATGACTAAGTTTAGGCATACATTTAACTATCTTCTCAAGTGTGGGGAGGGCTTGGAAATAAAGATGTCCAAGTCTTCTATGCCATAGCTCGCTTGACTCTGGTGCTTCATGAATGAGAGCTTGAACTGGACGTGCTAAAAGTTTATATAGGCTCTCATACCTATTCCCAATGACATGAGTTGATTTGATGCTGGACTTCTTAGGCCATGCAAGCACCCTTCCCTCAGAAAATGCAATCTGATAACCCTTATCTTCTAGTGCTGATATGGAGATAAGGTTTCTTTTGATTCCCAGCACAAAAAAAATATCACTGAGGTGAAGAGAAATTCCAGAATCTAAATTAAGGGAAGTAGTACCAAAACCTCTCACAGAATAGTGAGCATCATCACCAATGACCACATGAAGATTAGACTCTTTCTCCACTAAATCTAAGAGGTGCTCTCGATAGCCGGTGATGTGTCTAGATGCACTACTATCAATCAGCCAAGTATCACTGTCTGAGGGTACATTGCTTGACAAAGCAAAAATGAAGAAGAAGTCTTCAGTATTAGACTGATTTGAGACTTCATTTAAGTTTGCTCCTTGTTGCTTAGACTGGGATAAACAGTCCCTTGCATAGTGACCGAATTTGTCACACCTGAAGCACTTGATGTGAGACAGGTCTTTTTTCTTTTTCTTCGAATCATGAGATGGATTAGACCTTTGATCTCTATTCCTCTTGAAATTGTTCTTCTTCCAATAGCCTCCTTTCTTCTTGAAAGACTGGGCAGCAAGGACATGATTGCCTTCATGAGTGTTTTTGATAACTCCTCTAGCAGCCAATCGAGACTCTTCTTGGATACAGTCAGCCCTTAATCTGTCAAACTTGGGCAGATCAGCTCTTGCACTAATTCCTTGAATGTAGGATTCCCAAGATGCTGGAAGACCATTGAGGGCTAGCATAGTTAAATCATTTTCATCAACAACCTTTCCAATAGATGAGAGTTGATCTCTCAAATCAGAAATCCTCATGAAGTAAGCCATGATAGATTCACCTTTAGCCATCTTGATGTGATGAAGCTGCTGCTTCAAAGCTAGAACATGACTAGTGTTGTTGATTTCATACATCTCCTCCAAGGTTCTGAACATTTTGCTTGTTGTATTCAGCTTGGAGATGATGAGAACAATGTGATCTTTTACTGAATCAATTAAGATCTTCTGAGCTTGAAGATCTTTCTTCCTCCATTGGGTCTTTTCTCCTTCTGCCTCAGGCTCAGAAGATTCTTTGGTCACAAAGTCTGCAAGGTCATTTTCATTCAACACAAGCATGATGCGGACTCTCCATTGTGTGAAATTGGAAGCCCCATTCAATCTGTCTTCAACCCTAAGACTGTGAGCCATTTTATCTGATCTTTAATGATAAGAGCGGAATGTAAATAACAGAATACTGCAAATCTGATTATACTAATTCAAACTTGGCTCTGATACCATGTTAATTTTAATATTCAGATTAACAGTAAGAAACAATAAAACATAAATGCTCACATAACACATATATACCTTGGGAAAACCTCCCTCTTGGAGGTGAAAAATCGAGCAAGAAATCTCATATCCGATTTATATTAAGAGCAGAAACAAATTACAACTTTTCCCAGCTAAGGCACGAAACATAGATATCAAAATACAACATGGCCTCTTCTTGAATTATCGAACCCTTGCACTTCTTGAATCATTGAACCCTTTGAACCATTGAATAAGTTGAACCGTCGAACCGTCGAACCAGTCGAACCAGTTCAACTGTCGGCAGAACCCTTGCACTGTCGAACCTTTGAACCCGTCGAACCGTCGAACCGTTGAACCAGTTCAACCATTGGCGGAGCCCTTCACTATTGAACCTTTGAACCCATCGAATCATGGAACCGTTGAACCAGTTTAATTGTCGATGGAACCCTTGCACTGTCGAACCTTTGAACCAATGGAGCTCGATGAACTTGTTGAACCATTGAACCGATGAACCTGTCGAACGGTTCAACCAACGGCGGAGCCCTTTCAAGATTAGATTTCGCAGAGCAGAATTCAGTAAGTGATTGCTGTGTATTGTGACTGCCAGTCACTCTTCATTTATATGAGATCGCACAACCGTTTTGGCGTCAAATTACATATACGTTACATTTGAAATAGGTCCTGACCTATTTGTAATTTCAAGATACATAGAATGGTGAGTTTGCCCAATTGGGGCCTGCCTTAATCGGATAATACAATCTGAGATCTCGAAATGCTAAGGCCGGTAGGCCATTCAACATTTTATGACTAGGTCGGTCTCTAGAAGGGATACGACCTAGCTACCAAAATCAACATCGCTGTATGCACCTCTATATTTGTCCGCCAAATCGAACACCTATAATAATAGTGAAGTGACCTTGATAAACACTCTACTTAAATATCATCCACTTGAATAATTATACATCATTTACAACAAAAAGTGATAAACATTTATAAGTATAATGGGTTTCTCCAACTAAATGGAAAAAAAAAGCATTGCACCTGCTTTGCCCTTCCAATAAGAGCCCGAGAATAGGAAGGATCTGTTGTCTTAAAGACAAGGGAGGCAGCTGCGAGCGCTGCAGCAGTTTCAGCAGCAACATCTGAGCCTGGGTGTTGAGCATCGATACTGTAAACATTACGAGGTGTGTCCATGTCCTCCGGCCTCTCCCAACACTGGTGATCGCCGTTGGGCTCTCCCACCTGCAATCACATTAATAAATTCAAATATAAACTTCACCCAACAGTAAAAAATCATTGGATGTAATCAAGATACCAATTGTTGGCATGAGTTTTCCACAATCAATGAAGTTATGAATCTCTGCTTTTAGATTTAATTGTGTATCTTTTTTCATGATGTTTTGGATCACAGTCAGTGATCCATCATAAGAAGAGGAGTATCACTCATCACTGAGTGTCATAGTGATATTGATGGAAAAAGATACACAGTTAAATCCAAAAGATACCAATTGTTTATTGATGATGGATCCCAAACTAGATAGAAAAAGATACACAATTAAATTCAAAAGCACTTCATAAGATACTCACTGAATGTGATAGGAAACTTAGGTGAAAAAGATGCACAGTTAAATTCAAAAGCACCCATTCATAATATACCAATTGTTTAGTAATATGGATCACTTAATATTATCCAAACTTTGATGGAAAAATATACACAATTAAATCCAAAAACAGGCATTCATAAAATGCCAATTGTTCAAGCCATTCCCAGAGTTTCCATATATCTAGGCTGGAGTGTTTTCCAATTATTCACCTGTACATATATAACTCCCGGTTTACTAGTGGTTTTAAGCAGATAATCAGTAGCCCAGCGAATTGCCTTATGTGCATGCGGAAGGTCGTCGCCCATGGATTCCCCAAACTCCAAAACACTCCATGATAACATGGTGGTGGTGAATGCCATTGGCAATCCGAATTTTACATTGTCTCCTGCGTCGTAATATCCTCCACTCAAATCCACCTGAAGAGCAGCCAATGTTAAAATCTAAGTTATGAATAATAAATGATGTTGGTTATGAAAGAAGAGAGAATACATTTTCGGCAGATCCATCTGAAAGGGCAGAATCGCCTCTCCATTTCATCCTCTGGTTGGGAGGGAGTTTCCCAGATCTTTGACCTTCGAAGAAGAGAATTGATTTGGTGAGAGCATCTTTATAGTTAAGCTCAACTGCCTCTGCTCTCTTTCCTTTTCCTCCTGCCCAACATGCTACCATTATTAAACCAAAAGCCATCAGAGCTTGCCTGCCACCCATTGCCATGTTCATTTCTCTCTCACCTCAACTTATTATTGCTTATTGATTACCGATCGTCTGCTTTCACTCCTCAACGTCCTCTGGATTTATAGCATTCCGATCTCCTATCAAATAATAAAAAATAGAATGTTATCAGTTGGTGGCATTCCATTCCCTGTCACACAATCAAGAATTTGGAGGCTGAGGATGCGGAGATTCTCACCATCATCCTTTTATCCGGCTAGTTGCTAAATATAAGCCTTGAATTAAGCTCCATAATATAGTGGGTGAGATTCGATAAAGGAGACTTTCTTAAAGAAACTTTTTAATCTTTAGCAATTCGTTAAACTTTTAGGTTAATTTGTAATTTTGTTTCTTATCAGTAATGGGATGAGTAATCAATCCTAACATCTATGATGTTTTAAAAGTTTTATTTACTACTTACCATTACAGCAGTTTGCTTGTTTTTAAGTTTTTTCTAGTTAATTATATAAAAACAACTGATTTTGCTTGTTTGTAAAGTAAATTTTTTTTTTAGAAGTTTTTATGTTTTATGACTTGTGGCATTACATTGTTTGAGAAAGGTAGTACAATTTGTGATTTATAGGCATTGCAAGGGACTTGTGTATATTTATATAGTTAGTTTTCTATTGCATCCTTCTTGAAATTGTATATGGCATCATGCTATGTTTTACAATTTATAAATATGGTTTTTCACATAGCCACACAGACCAATTGGCCTCTAGGCTTGCAAACATTGGTTGACAAGGACAAGCTTTTCCTCTAATTCTGGGTTGATTAGTGTTGACTCATTTCATCCAGACTGCCACCTGCTTTATTTTCGTTGGTCGGGATCGGGCTTGTCATGTCCGTGTGTCTTTGTGACACGGTTGGGTGGTGGGTTCAACAGCCTATCAGCTTGTAAGCAGAATGTAGGCTACATGACACCTGACAAGAATTGAAGTTAGATCAGATCATTTACGTCCTCTTGAAGATGTATGGAAAATTGTACCCCTTCCAATGGATACAGTGTCAAGCCAATTTATTAATGAGCGATGGGATTATTAATCCAAGTTGGTTGGCTCGTGGGGAGCGGGCTGTTTGTCAGTCCTCATTCAAGTACTTGGCGAAAGCCCGTTGGCTATCAGTCTTGTCGTCTCCATTGTTTCCTTGCAGTAATCCTTTTTCTGCAGGCTGGGGGTCTTATCTCTTAATGCCTTGTGCTATTTACAAAGTTTGATGGCTCTTCACCTATTTTTAGGAGCCGCCTTGACGTCACCATCTGCAATGAATCCATGATATTTGTTTTAAAGAAGCTTGTGAGATGATTGTTCTGACAGACCTTTTAAGAGATTGAGCCTGCCAAAATCTGGTCTCGGCATTGGGCAAGGATAGTTAGCAGCTCTTTTAAACCTGCATGATGTCACTCTTCTTTAAAACCATTTTCTGCAATTTATTCACTACATATTTTATCTTACATCCTTGCTCCAGCGTCTGTGTTATTGGTGTGACTCTGCAGTCTTCCATGGCGGAAACAAGGCTCAACTAGAGAATCTTCTTCCCACCTCTAGAATGGGAACCGAAGGTGCGTGGTAAGGTGAGGGTCTCAGATCTCTTAACAATTATAGAGTGCGATGGCACGCTAATTCAATTTGCAGTTCGATGCATTGTGGGCCATAGATGGATTAAGAGTTACGCAGACAGGATTCTCAACTATTCTAATATTATCTCCCAGATCCTCTCCAATATAATGGATCTTGTACAAGATGCAGAATATGTGCACAAGCTTGCTTCTGGTCTCTTATGCAACAATCTTTATATAGTCGATAGGTGGGCGGAGGTGATGAAAGGCTACGAGATGGATCTGGGTGATGCCCGTATTGGGGGCCTCTTTGAGCTCCAAACTCTTAGATGTTCAGCTCCACATCAGGCTATCTATTGTGCGCTTCAATCCTCTCTGAAATCCCTTTGCAGTGAGGCGATTGATAGGGAACTTACATCCTTTAGTTTCGTCTTCTCTAAGAAGGACGCCAAATGCATCAAAGAAACCTTTACAGGCATTAAATTTTTGAGAATCCATGCCTTGGACATAGTGCCTCGCATCCCTAGAGATGAGTTTGATGACCCAGAGGAAGGTGATGAGTGTGACCAGGGTGAAGTGGGGAGTATAGCGGAGATGATGAATTAGGATGCGGTTCCAGCTGCTAGTGCGGTAGCGTAAGGAGGTTCCGGCGGGTGGGTTTCTACTTTTGCTTCCTTCTCCTGGTCGTGCTACAGGGTGTTCTTTGGGTGGCGGTGTTTTCATCATTTTCTTGTTCTCTTTTCTTACAGAATCGTTTCGGATGGCCGGGTTGTGGCTCTACAAGTTGGCCACAGTGTTTTAATTTTGCTTTCAATCATGTAATTTTATATTCGGCTAGCTTAGGGCCTTGGACTATTTTTTGGATGACTTGACGTTTAATTTTCTGTAAATCCTCTTTATTTTAATGGTATGGGTGGTTCACCACCTTTAAAAAAAAACTACATGTTGTTGTATAAATCCTTCTTCTATTAACTTGCCCTACATAAAAATGGTAACATGGAACTAGAGTTATGGAAAGCCAACATTAGGTTTGCTCCATAAATGCCATTAAAAAACTGCTCAAATTTCAATTGGTGCCAGTTGTCATGCTATGTTTTGGAATTTAGAAATATGGTTTTTCAACTACATACTGTTGTGTAATAAAAATAGTTTGAGTGACTACATACTACTATTATGAAAAAATTTGACACAAAATTGGACGCACCAAAAGGATTGTTGAATAGATTTTTAGAACTTCCAAAAAAAACATTCGAGACAATAAATCCTTATTCTATTAACTTGCCCTATGTAAAATGGTAGCATGGAACAAGAATTGTGGAAAACTAACATTGGGTTTGCTCCAAAAATGTCATTCAAAAAATACTCAAATTTCAATCGGCGTCGTGCCTCAAATAGATTAGGAAAAGTTTAATCTCTATACAATTATTGTTTGGGAATGCACAGAGAGGAGAAATCTTATGGATTAACAAAATTTTCTTGAAAAACAAATAGCCATAAAAGGAGTGTTTGAAAAACACAAGATCTGTTCAACAATATTCCTAAATAGATATTGACTCAGTAAGAATGCAATTTAAATAGATCATAAAAAAGTCAGATCAATAAAAATATTGGGCTTCTTAAATTTTATCAAGTGCAGGAACAAGACGTTGGCACTTCACCAAGTACAAAACACTTCCAACTTTTAAAAAAGAAAGATTTTAATTTTCAATGAACTAAATATGCTTTTGCTAAGAAAATATCAATGATGAAGTTATGTTTCTTTCTTTTACAATGAATTGTGAAATTCCAAATAACTCAAGGCCAACACATAACAAGAATTTGAAAATTGAAAATCTTACTAGTTAAAGAATAGAGAGTTCACCCTAAATTTAAACATTTTCTTGATCAAATGTGTATGAAATTACCCTGGTACCTTAGTTTTCAAATATCAACAAATGTGGAAAGGTTCATGAAACTCCCAAATGAATGTTGCGATGAAATTACTTACCTGCTATTGTGCCCATCTATTTTGAGACTAAACAAGTGAGGTAGAGGTGTTGGGTTTGAAATCACTCTGAAGCTACACTCAAGCAATTTCCATCACTTCGTGTGGTCTACCTCCCTTCCAAGGTAACTTGAAGGATCCTCCTTTAAATAGTATTATTTTTTTTCGCATTCATAGTTTGCGTCCCTATACCTAAAACTATACCTAATGTAATTTAAACTATATATTGCACCAAGAATAAAAAAGAGAGAACAAAATGTCAATTAAATTTAATCTACAATTATAGAGTAAGAAATAAACTGCAATTATAGTATTTGAATATAGTTTTACCTTTTCCTATGGTGCAATATATTTTTGTTATGGTCATTCAATAAAGTTGGTATTGTTAAGCTTTAAAATTCACTATTGTTACATTTTTCTGTTTTGAACTATAATCACTTTGCAAATTTGTTATTGCTTCATTTTCCTTAATTTGGGCAATGTATTTATTAGAAAACTATTGAAATAGATGGTGGTTTTCTCTTTATTTATTTGCACTATAAAGGATAAATTGAAAAACAATTAGTGGTTTGTTCCGAAATTCATTGTGTATGAGTTTTCTTTTCAAACTCTAGTTAATAATTTTTTTTATTAAAATTCATGAATGACCATCAAATTTAAAGCATTTTGGCATCCTTGTAAAAACAAACCTAAAATATAATGAAGAGTAAGTAATAGAAAACATAATTAACAAGAGCCAAAATGCAACTAATGTCACTACTATTTGTAGGGTTGCAAAAGCATGCCAAGAAGGCAAAAGAAAAGACCTGATAAATAACATAACATCTTAAAAAAAGAAAATTGAATTAAAATTTTAGATTGCAAGTTAAAACGAGTTAAATACAAAGATAGATATTACTTTATTAAATGACCATAACAAAAATATATTGCACCATAGGAAAAGGTAAAACTATATTAAAATACTCTAATTGCAGTTTATTTCTTACTCTATAATTTTAGTTTAAATTTAATTGATGATTTGTTCTTTCTTTTTTATTCTTGGTGCAATATATAGTTTAAATTACATTAAGTATAGTTTTAGGTATAGGGACGCAAACTATGAATACGAAAAAAAAAATACTATTCAAAGGGGGATACTTCAGATTACCTTGGAAGGGAGGTAGACCACACGAAGTGTTGGAAATTACTGGAGTGTAGCTTTAGATTGGTTTCGAACTCGACACCTCTGCCTCACTCATTTACTCTCAAAACAGATGGACACAATAGCAAGTAAGTAATTTCATCGTAACATTCATCTAGGGGTTTCATGAACCTTTCCACATTTGTTGATATTTGAAAACTAAGGTAGCAGGGTGATTTCATACACATTTGATTGAGAAAGTGTTTGAATCTAAGGCAAACTCTCTGTTCTTTAACCAACAAGGTTTTCAATTTTCAAATTCTTGTTATGTGTTGGCCTTGAGTTATTTGGAATATCACAATTCATTATAAAAGAAAGAAACATAACCTCATGTTATGTTTTGCAATTTAGAAATATTGTTTTTCAACTACATACTATTGTGTAATAAAAGTAGTTTGAGTGACTACATACTACTATTATGACAAACTTTGACACAAAATTAGACGCATCAAATGGATTGTTGAACATATTTTTAGAACTTCCAAACAAAGCATTCGAGATTGTAAATCCTTATTATATTAACTTGCCCTACGTAAAAATGGTAACATGAAACAAGAATTATGGAAAGCTAACATTAGGTTTGCTCCAAAAATGTCATTCAAAAACTACTCACATTTCAATCAGCATCGTGCCTTAAATAGATTGAGAACAATTTAATCGAGCTGTACAATTACTGTTGGGGAATGCACAGAGAGAAGAAATCTTATGGATTAACAAAATTTCCTTGAAAAACAAATAGCCATAAAAGGAGTGTTTAAAAAAACACAAGATTTGTTCAACAAATATTTTTAAATAGATATTGACTCATTAAGAATGCAATTTAAACAGATCATAAACAAGTCATATCAGTAAAAATATTGAGCTTCTTAAATTTTATCAAGTGCAGGAACAAGACGTTGGCGCTTCACCAAGTACAAAACACTTCCAACTTTTAAAAATGAAAGATTTTAATTTTCAATGAACTAAATATGCTTTTGATAAGCAAATGTCAACAATGAAGTTATGTTTCATTCTTTTACAATGAATTGTGAAATTCCAAATAACTCAAGGCCAACACATAACAAGAATTTGAAACTTGAAAACCTTGCTGGTTAAAGAACATAGAGTTCACCCTAGATTCGAACACTTTCTCGATCAAATGTGTATGAAATCACACTGCTACCTTAGTTTTCAAATATCAACAAATGTGTAAAGGTTCATAAAACCCCCAGATGAATGTTGTGATGAAATTACTTACCTACTACTATGTCCATCTATTTTGAGAGTAAATGAGTGAGGTAGAGGTGCCAGGTTTGAAACTACTCTGAAGTTGCACTCCAACAATTTCCATCACTTAGTGTGGTCTACCTCCCTTCCAAGGTAAGCTGAAGGATCCCCTTTTGAATAGTATTATTTTTTTTGCATTCACAGTTTGCGTCCCTATACCTAAAACTATACCTAATGTAATTTAAACTATATATTACACCAATAATTAAAAAAAAAGAAGAACAAATCGTCAATTAAATTTAAGCTACAATTATAGAGTAAGAATGCAATTATAGTATTTTAATATAGTTTTACCTTTTCCTATGGTGCAATATATTTTTGTTATGGTCATTCAATAAAGTTGGTATTGTTAAGCTTTAAAATTCACTATTGTTACATTTTTTGTTTTGAACTATAATCACTTTGCAAATTTCTTATTGCTTCATTTCCCTTGATTTGGGCAACGTATTTATTAGGAAACTATTAAAATAGATGGTGGTTTTCTCTTTAATTATTTGCACTATAAATGATAAGTTGAAAAACAATAAGTGGTTTGTTCCAAAATTCATTGTGTATGAATTTTCTTTTCAAACTTAGTTAATAATTTTTTTTAATTAAAATTTATGAATGACCATGGCATTTTGGCGTCCTTGTAAAAACAAACCTAAAATATAATGAAGAGTAAGTAATAGAAAACATAATTAACAAGAGCTGCAATGCAACTAATGTCCCTACTAGTTGTAGGGTTGCAAAAGCATGCCAAGAAGACAAAAGCAAAGCCCTGACAAATAACATAAGATATTTAAAAAAGAAAACCAAATTAAAATTTTAGATTGCAAGTTAAAATAAGTTAAATACAAAGACAAATATTACTTTATTGAATGACCATAATAAAAATATATTTGAGAAAGGAGATTTACGGAAGTTTTTAACCCAAAATCAACTATACATTCTTTAAAAGAAACTTTTTAATCTTTAGCAATTCGTTAAGTTAAAATGTAATTTTGTTTCTTATAGTAATGGAATGAGTAACCAATCCTAACAACTATGATGTTTTAAAAAATTTATTTACACAGTAGTTTGCTTGTTTTTAAGTTTTTTCTAGTTAATTATATAAAAACAACTGATTTTCCATGAGTTTTTCCCAATTAATTATAGAAAAGTGAATCCTTATCTAAGAATTTAGGGTTCACCAAAAATAAATAAAATGTTAGACACCAAAAATATATATATACAAATTCTATTTCTTTTAATTATAAGGATTGATTTTTCATTGTATTTTAATTTTTAAAAATTATAGTATTTATTTTCTTTAATGGGATAATAGTTAATAATATTTTTATGGAATGAGCAATTAGTTCTAAGAGCTATGATGTTTAAAATGTTTTATGTACTCCTTCAAGGGTTTGAACTTTAATGGATGGCATTATCAATATATACCATCATCCTCACCAATTGTGATTAACCAATTGAGCTACACCAAAAAATATACAATTTATATTCTTTTAATTATAAGGATTGATTTTTCATTGTATTTTAAATTTAAAAAATTATAATATTTCATTTGTTTAATGGGATAAGAGTGAACTTTGATGGATGGCATTATCAACATATACCATCATCCTCACCAATTGTGATCAACCAATTAAGCTACACCAAAAATATACAATTTATATTCTTTTAATTATAAGGATTAATTTTTCATTGTATTTTAAATTTAAAAAATTATAATATTTTATTTATTTAATGGCATATCCCTAGATATTAAGGTATGGCGAGTGAAGGGAAGAGTGCGAAGGAAAGAAAGGAGTTTTTGAATTCTAGAAATGGCAGAAGTGCAGGAAAGCTGGAAATAGCTGCAGGTAAGGTGGAAGGTGTAGTGTTGGTTTCTAGCAGTTTTGTTGACGGTAGCCTGACTTTTGGTGTTAGAGAAGTGGAAGGAAAAGCTTCCGAGGAGGGCCCAACTGATGATGGTTCTTTTGGTGCTTTTGAGGTTCGTCTGTCCTCCTTGGAAGCAGAAAATCATCCCCCTGACCCAGGAGGTACATTGGGGGATGTGTCACCTAAGGTGGCCAACTTGGACGAGGCCCTGCCTGTCAAGCCCCCTACGGATTTCTCTCATTCGTGGAAATCAATTTTTGGGTCTCTACCTAAAGGGAAAAGTTTAACCCCGCCTTTGGTGTGCTCCTCCAAACCTGGTTCAGATGAGTTTTCCTTATTGGTTCTTGATAGTGTTGTGGATTGCAGTATTTCTCAAATGGATCTATCACTAGTGGGAAAGTTTTTGGGTCCCAGACCTAATATTGAAATCGTAAGATCTTGGGCTCACTGAAAATGGGCCCTCAAAGGGAAAGTGGACATTGTTTCTTTACAGAAGGGGTTCTTTTCCTTTACCTTCTCTTGTGAGGAAGATCTGCTTTACACCATGGATGGAGGCCCTTGGGTCATTGGGAACTCAACTTTGGCTTTAAGGAAGTGGGAACCTGGGTTTGATGCAACCAAAACATCCCTCAATGTTGCCCCAGTCTGGGTCAGATTCCCAGGTTTGCCATTGGAATGCTAGGATGAAGAAGTCTTTAAGGGCCTAGCTAGCACTTTTGGCAACCTGCTTACAGTTGACCCAGTCATTGTGTTGAGGAAAAGGTTAGTTTATGCTAGAATATGCGTTATGGTGGACCAAACTACTAGCCTGCTCTCCTCCATCAAGATTAAATCTAAACTTGGTGTTTGGGAGCAGGCTATAGAGTTTGAATCTATCCCTTTTGCATGTTTTCCTGCAAAAAGATAGGCCACTAGGCTAAAAATTGCCCTTCAAAGAAAGCTAGGACAAACCAAAAGGGTTGGAAGGAAAAGCAAGAAAATATCCATGGGAAATCCAAAGCCAAGAAGAGGGAGCAAAAAAGGAGGAAGATCCTCATAAGGAAGACCCTATGGTGGTTTTATCCCAAGAAACAATGGCAATTATTCCATTTGTTCCCAAGAGCGAGGAACTTCTTGTTACAGAGATGGAATCTTTGAGCTCTGCTATGATCATTTCTAACAATGATGACCCCCAATCCCTCCAGGGTGAGGGGGTTCCCCCCTATTCTCCCAGTCACCTTGTGGAGATAATCGAGGATATTTCTACGGAGGAAATGCCTTTCGAAGTAGTTAAGGGAAGAAAGAAGAAAAAATAGGCCTCCCCCTCAATGCGGAGTAGCGACTAGAAGCACTTCTAAGGAGGACTTTGGTTCAGAGAAAAGAAGGCCGGGGAGACCATCAGCCAGTGCAGTTAGAGAAAGGGACAACAAGGAGATAGCAAGAGGGATGTAAAAAACCCTCATGGACCTGTGCTCTAAGAGCACAAACTCTATTTTATCATGAAGATCCTGTCATGGAACATAAGGGGATTAAATAACAGTCATAAACATGACCTCCTATCAAACCTAGTCTGGGATCTAAAGTCAAATATTCTACTTATTCAAGAAACTAAGATGCAGATGGAAAAACTTCATGTTATCAAGAATAGATTCTTTGCTGAGTGTGGCCTTCAAGGAAGTAACTCCGAGGGTGCCTCTGGAGGGGTGGCCACTCTTTGGATCCCTAAATCAGTTACTGGTTATCCCATTTTAGCTGATTCTAACTAGTGGTGACCAAGTTTGTTCATAAAAGAGATGACACCTCCTGGATTGTCTCTAACATTTATGCCCTTAACATCAAGAATGTCAGGAAGAAACTTTGGCAAAGGCTTGGAGCCTTCAGAAGGATGTACCCTGAACCTAAATGGCTTGTCATAGGTGATTTCAATTCTGTCCTTAGAGACGATGAGAAAATGGGTGGTTTTCAAGTTCCCCTGGATTCTAGAATGGACCTAATGGACTTTGTGAATGATGAAGCTTTACTTGATCTAGATCTTAAGGGAGCCAAGTTCACTTGGTCTAATCAAAGAATAGGTGATAATCTCATCCAAGTGAGATTGGACAGGGCCCTTATCTCTATGGACTAGTTCAAAACTTACTCCTACTCCCTTTCTGCTCTCGCCAGATTAGGGTCTGATCACTTCCCCGTTGTTCTCTCAATAGACAAAAGGGGTAAAAGGAAAAGGTTTCACTTCAGGTTTGCAAGGATGTGGATGTGTCACCCGGAGTTGAAAGAGAAGATTAGAGAGTGGTGGAACATAGAAGTGGAAGGTACAACCATGTATAGGTTGGCCAAAAAACTGCATAATGTCAAGATAAATGTGGAAAAATGGAACAGATCCTCCTTTGGTCATATATTTAAGGAGAAGGAGACCATCAAAGGTAAGCTAAACAGGATCCAGGGAGAAATCCAAAAAGAAGGTATGACACAAAAAACTAGGGAAGAAGAGATTGACCTCGTCAATGCCCTTCATGAGGTTGTCTCCAAGAAGGAAGATTTCTAGAAAAAATGATCTAGAGCTATCGAGCTCAAGAGTGGGGATTGTAACTCTAAATTCTTTCACATGACAACTTTGAAGAACAGAGCAATGAACCGTATCAAGGAAATTTCTTCAAATGGCAGGTCCATCTTGGATGAAGATGAAATTCATAAGGAAGCTATGCTTTTTTTCTCTTCTTTACTCAATAAGGAAGGGCCTCTGGATCAAAATATGGAAAACACTTTGCTTCAAGTTACTCCCAAAGAAGTGAGCGAAGTTGATAACAAGATGATGTCTAAAATCCCTTCGAAAGAAGAAATTAGAGGCACTATCTTTTCTTTTGAAGGCAATAAGGTTCCTGGTCCTGACAGTTTTCCCCACTTTTTCTTCCACACCTTCTGGAAAATCGTGGCCAAAGATACTTGCAATGCCACTAAAGAATTTTTTGGTAGCAAAAGATTGCTTAAAGAACTAAACTCCACTTTTCTTGTTCTCATCCTGAAGAAATTGGGTTCTGACACCTTTGATGATTTATGTCCCATCAGTTTTTGTAATTCTATCTTTAAGATTATCTCAAAGGTGATGGCCTGCAGACTCCAAGTCCTTCTCCCAAGATTGATTCCAGTGGAACAGAGTGGTTTTGTTTCGGGCAGACAAATCCTTGACTCCATTATTTCGATTCAGGAGAATATTCACTCCATGGGTAAGAACAAAAAAGAAGGCTTCCTTCTTGAGCTTGACCTCATGAAAGCCTATGACAGAGTTGACCGGAACTTTCTGATTAGTGTGTTGAAGAAGTTTGGTTTCAATGAGAAATCCCTTATGCTTTTCCGGCAACTTGTCCTCTCCCCTAAGTTTTTTGTTCTCATTAATGGTTCTCCTTCAGGATTCTTTGTTAGTTCGAGAGGGTTGAGGCAAGTGGATCCAATCTCTCTTTTCTTGTTTGTTATCATGGTGGAAGTCCTTGGAAGAAATATCCAAAAAGAGGTTCTTGAAGGTCGGTTTAAAGGGTTAAGCCCTTCTTCGATGGGCCCCTCTTGTTCTCACCAACAATTTGTGGATGACACTATCATAATGGGTGAGGCCTTTGTCAAGGAAGCCAAAAAGGTGAGGAGTATTCTGCAAAACTATGAAGTGCTTTTGGGTCAAAAGATAAGCCTTCCTAAAAGTTTGATTTTCTTTTTCAATACCTTGGAAGCCAGACAGCTAAAGATAGTTTGGATCTTGCAGTGTAAAGTTGAATCCTTACCCTCCATCTATCTTGGCCTTCCTCTGTATGATAAAAGGATTCCTAGTTCCTTTTGGCATGGAATGGTGGACAAATTCTAGTCTAAACTTACTGGATGGAAGGGTGCAATCCTTACTCAGGTGGGCAAGATTCAATTGATTAAATCCTCCCTTCAAAACCTGCCTATTTACTCTATGTCTTTGTTCAAAGTTCTTGCTAAAGTTAGAGAGAGAATCAAACAAATCCAAAAAATATTCCCTTGGTCAGGAATGGAGGAGAAGAAAAGAATCATGTTAGTCACCTGGGACACAGTTTGTAAGCCCATGGGGGTCTCGATTTGAGAAAGCTTAAGGACTTCAACTCTGCTCTCTTAGCTGCCAATGCTTGGTGCCTGATGAATGAGAAGAAAGAATGGATGGAAATAGTGAAGAATAAATATTTGAGAGGATTCAATAACTTTAGGGAAGCACTGGACTTGTACACTCAAAATCATGACTCCGATTGCTTGGGGTTGTCGGGTTGAATTTTGGCACGCACACAGACCTTTTCCCTCCTTGACATGGGGCAATCCACCACGTCACTCTTGCTCATGTGGAATTAGCCAGTTGAGAGGAGGCAAGACATGACGAGGGTCTAGCTTGTTGGAGAGCTGGACTTCGCGGAGAGGGGTCAGCAAGTATTGTGGCCTTTGTTGTTGTGTGTTTTGTTGTATGTTTCATTTGATTGTTGTTGTAGTTGAGATAACCCTATGACCCGAAGGATCACTAGTTTCTCTCCTTCTGTTTGATTTCTACGATTCCACCTCTGTGTGGGTAAGCGATTGTTCTCGTTGATGTCCTCTTGTCTTTGTATTCATTGTAAGAATTTTTGTTGTAAATGGCGTTGTCTAGTTTCTTCTACCAGCAAGAGGACAAATGGGTCTCCTTGGGGTAGAACAAGTGTTTCTTGTTGTGGTCTTGGATGGATCTCTTGGATCTCGTCACGAATAGCCCTCACCCACTCTCCTCTCACTCCTAATCACATTCATGGATCAGAATGGAGGTAAATGTGCGATTGCTAACCTTAACTAGATCTAGAGTTTTGACCTAGGGTTTGACTTTGTTTTGACTTGTTTTTACCTCTTGATGGGATCGAGGGTTTGATTGGATCATTTAACCGTGGTTACCTCGTGATGGAATTGAGAATTTGCAATTTTGTCTATTCTAGGGTATCTAAATGCATGCAAACTAAATGATATGCAAAATGTTCTTTTTAGTATTTTTTAGAGTATTTTGGAAATAAAAGTGCTTCTAATCTATGAAAATGAAATATGTGTGCAATCCTATATGACTTTTCCAATGTAAAGTTAACCTTTGTTTTTTGTGTTTTTGATGTTTTTAAATGCAATCTAATCTAAGAAAAGGGAAAATGCTTCTTTTAACAATCTAGATCTAGAAATATGAAAGCGATTAATCTAACATGCAAGATCTAACTATCAAGGAAAAAGCAATGTTTTACTGTTCCCAAGAGCAAATTTGATTCTGTAATTACGATGAATTGAAAGAAAACAATGAAGGAACCTCGAAGAAATGAAGATTTGTTAGCTCCACTACCCTCAATAATCCTTGTGATAGGTAACCTAGAATCCTTTTGTGGCAGCAGGTGATCCTCTTGACAACAAAATAACTCAAAGAAGTAAAAAGAAGCTTTGATGAAGCTTGCATGAGCTCAATGAGAGCTTGGATTGAGCACAATGGCATAGAATGAAGCAGTGTAGAGTTGCTTGGTTGAACAAATAAATCAAAATGCACCTTCATCATGTAAGAGCATTTGAATGCTAAGTTGGAGAGCAAAAACTAGCAAGAGTTGTGTGCACAATGAGTTTGCCTCCCTTTGTGCTTGAGGGAGGGGGGTATTTATAGGTTCAGAGGAAGATATTGATTGGAGAGTTAACTCATTTGATTGATGAGTTAACAAGAATAGATTGGGGAGTTAACAAGGTTGATTACCCAGTGAACTTAGCTAATTAGAGAGTGATGAAGCAATGATAGGTTATCACTGGAGAGGAAATGGACGTGAGGGAATGCATGAGATTGATTGAAGAGTTAATTTGAGATCAAATAGAGCTAATTATGCATATGTGGGTGCATGAAATAGTTAACTCTATATCAGGGATCAAAAACCATGCAAATAGAAAGAAAAATAGGTGAAAATGGAGCAAAAACAAGAGAGAAACTCGAGTTTTTCTGCGGCTTCAAAAACGACAGGGTCGCCCCTTTTGCCAGTAGGGTTGCCTAGGGGAGATCCAGGCTGGACAGGGTCAAATACAGAAAAATAGGCTAGGAGATGGTAGAAGAGAGGAAAAAGAAAGGTTCTGCATCAAGAAATAGGTCAGTCATGTGGAAGAATCCAAATCTCCACTTACGTCAGCAGGATCTCCCGGGGGAGATTTGGATTGGTTAGACGAAACTGAAAACTGAAAGTGGGAGATGGATCGGGAGACCTCTAGAAGGCCTCTAGGAGGTGCATTAGAGGAAAAATAAAGGGGAGAGGTGAAAACTCACCTACAAGACACTCACAAGGCTTAGGATCAAGGTCAAAAGCTAGAAAATGCAAGTTGATAAGTGTCACAACAAATGTCAAAAAGCGTCGCAAATGGGGAGAGAGGGAAATCGATAAGGAAGAAACAACACAAGACAAGAAAAGAGGACACATCATCAAGAGGCCTACTGCTTAAAGGACATTATTTCATGCTTACATGTATGTGACAAGGATTTGAATCATCATAGGGGTCCTCGTGGAGGCAGTGCATGATTTTTGTGCTTACATATTTGCCCCCTTGGGGACGGTAGTCTACATGAAAGGTAGGTACCATTCCCGAACTAGGCCTTACCTGTTGTCAATTTTCTCACAATTTGTACCTACAATAACTAGTATTAGTCCAGCATTTAGATGTATCAAAGTAAATGATGAAAACTGAAATGACGAACTTACCATAGATCGTTTGAGTTCGACTAGTTACTTGCCTTTGTTTGGACCTATAGGGATGAGAGCACACAAAACAATGCACAAAATGAATGCATAAAAGCAAAGAACTAATCTAAAATGCATAAATGAAACTAAGCTAAGGGTAAACAAAGCAAGCCAAATTGTGAGATCGGAGCAAAATGACGACGGAATTGTTCGTGTGAGCAATCGATAGAGAGGTATCGTCGAGGAGATCACAGAGATGGTTGCCTCTTCTTCAGCCGTAGAGAATCAGGTATGCAATCAGTGAAAAAATCTTCTCTAAACCCTAGCTTGAATTTTGTGAAAAATCTCTTAAAATTGTCCATTTTTTATGATCATTCCTGTTGTATTGTGTTCATCTCGTTGTTTAGAGTAAGATTGATCTTTCATTTTCTGAAATTGGTCAAAAAATGAGGTTTTTAGAGTGATTTTTTCTTGAGGGATTTGCTCCTAGGGTCACCCCTTTTGTTAGGCAGGGTTGCTCAAGGGAGATCCTATCTGACAGCAGGGTCACCTGGGGGAGATCCTGAAAAGTAGCATGGTCGCCTAGGGGAGATCCTGAAAAACACCTGGGTCACCCGGGGGCGACCCTGTTGGGCTGATTTATGACTGCATATGATGTTGTTTAACATTGTTTTCACTTCGATCTGACATGATTTGGTCACTGAATCTACCTGTTTATTGCAATTTTTGAAGGTTTATGTGATTTTTTTGTGTTAGGTTTTCTGTTGTTTTATGATTTTTAGGGATTTTATGAGTTTACAGGATCTAATCTAAAGTTCTCTTTTAATTTTGCAGGACATGCGTATCCAATGGAATACCTACCAAGAGCATGGATGGCTCTCAGGGATGTTTGCTTCATTGAGTACTGAGGATTGTGCTATACTGAAGAGCGCAGGGCTTGCTAGAGTTTGCCATGTACCTGTGATTCATCATGTGTCACGCATATGCTGTGACATTTTGACTTACTGGGATGCATTTAGAAACACATTTAGGTTCCCATAGATTTTTGGAGAGTGGACTATCACTCTATATGATGTATATCGCATTCTTGGAGTACCTGTGAGGGGGCATCCCTTATCTCTTCCTATTAGTGAGTCTTGTGAGGACAAGGCTTCCTGGGCTGCATTTATGGGGGTTAATCACCCTGGAGACCAGATAGGAGTTCAGCTTACATCTGTGCCATGACCCCGCATTCTGCTCTTGAGGAGGTTCCTAATTGGTTTGATTGCCTCGAGGCTATCAAGAGACAAAGTCTCTGCTCGTTTGACATGGTGTTGGGCACCCATCATTCATGAGATTGAGGAGGGCATAGTTTTTGCTTGGGGACCAGACATCCTGGCTATGGTTTACAGAGACTTCTATCAGATTTCATGGTGAGGGGCTCTAGCCTTTAGCCACTCTTCTTTGATTATGCAATGGATATTTGAGCACATGAAGCCTTACCAGAAGCTTATTCCTCTTCCAGATAGATGGCTACCAAGAGCAGCGAGGTGGACACATGTTGGTCACTTTGATGCTACTTTACCCACTGTTGCTACTCTTACTGATGAGGACATGATCTTTGATCCTTATCACAATATGGAGGGAGCTTGGGCCCGAGATGGTGAGATTAGAGAGCATTGTCGCGAGGTCTCGGAGATCACAGACCGTAATGGTTTTGTTGAGGCTCATCAGGTTGACCGTGTTTCGCAGCAATTTGGTGGGGATGTCCCTGAGGACTTGCCCCTAGTGTCCACTTGTTACAGGACCATTTAGGAGATGGGGAAGATTGGACAGAGAAATGTTGTTTGGACTCCTTTGACTCCAGGCATCTTCATTACTAGGGTCTCTAGAGGAGGATGTAGAGGACGGAGAGGGACTCCTTCCCGATCTCTGATTGTGACTGTTGATTCAGAGTCCACTGATGAGGACTACGTTCCAGATAGTAATGATTTGTCAGATGAGGTTGCTCTCGAGGATGAAGATTTCGATGATATTGATGATTCAGATGATATTCGTGACACCCCTGAGGGTCCTCCTATTGTTCCTCGACCTCCTCAATCAGATGAGGTGATGCGTCAGCTTGACCCTGATTGGCAGCCTAGTGATCCATGTAGGTTTTCGTTTACTTGCTTTTCATGCTCTTTATCCTTTCTCTTTTTGTGTGGAACTGACTTGGTCTTGTTTTTTATTTTCTATTTCAGGCAACGTCAGAGAGTGGAGGGACTTTGTTCATGAGGTCAATGTTGGATTAGCTTCTCCCTTCACTAGGATGACTCATGATGATCTTTTGGATGATCCTGGTGTGCCCCCTACTGTAGGGCGACACACTGACATCTTTGCTCCTATCTACATGGGTGCCAGGTAACTACAGAGTTGAAGACCTAGGTTGACATGCTTAAAGGTGAAAACCAGGTACTCCGAGAGATGGCCCGCCTTAATTTTGATGACGTGATGCTAGCATGGCTGGGCCTTCATAGTCGCATGCTCATAGTAGAGCACCTTATTCTCATAGGTCTTAAGGAGCGACTAGTGGTACTCGTAGACAGAGGAGCCGAAGTCCTGAGGGTTCTGTTGGAGGGAACCACCCCTGACTTGCTTTTCTTGAAATTTGTGCCCCCTTGCATGGGGAGCCTCTACTTTCTTGAGAGAATTTTGTCTTAGCTCTTTGATACCCTTTTGTATGCGAACTTCAGATGAATCTATGGAAGTCTATCTTTTCATGGTTTTCTCTTATCGAAATTTGTACTCATCTCTTGTGCATGTTTGGAAGTTTTGAGGAACTTTTTGATTATGTTTGACCTTTTCAACTCTTTTAATAAATTCAAGAATGACAACGATGACATATTTTTTTAGTTTTTTATGACATATATATGATATGTAGTTCACGATATGATAATGCAGGAACACAAGAAATGATGTAAATACTATTATTACTTCTACTGAATGTCATGAGATATGACATTTGACTTTATTTCTTTCAAGACTCTTTTTCTTATTTTTGGTATGAATGCAATGTGGAATGAACAATGTGACTGCTCTTAAATACGATTTTCAATTTAGGGGATTGCGAGTTGTCCTGATATAAGAGACCTATTCATGGTTGTGAGATAGGATTTAGGGAAAACTCAAGTGGGGAGTGGGAATGAAAATGGAGCACTTCTGGTTTCTAGTCTTCGCTAAAGGTTAAATATTGATCCTTATCTAGATAAGACAAATTGATAAGCTTTCAACTTAGATAAGTAGAAAATTTTATTGGTGTTCACTAGACTTAGATCATAGATGGCAAGCAAAGTAGACCCGGGGTAAAGGATAAATGGGAAAGAACAAGGGTCCCTAGATAGAAGATGATCCTAGAGACTACTAGACCCTTGGCTTTGCTCAGCTGGTGTATGTGTGTGCTTTGTACCTTTCTTTCTTTGTTAGAATGTCACCCTTGAGGCTTCGAGCTTAGACTGATCTCCACCCAAGAGTATGGACATTCAGCAATCTTCTCTCTTTCACTCTTTTTTTTTATCTCTCCTTTTTTTTAATGCTTTTCACTTTTTTTGTATTTTCCTCACTTGACTTTCTCATTTTTTGGATTTTTGACTTTTCAAGAAATGAATGCTTTTTGGAACTTTTGCTATGCAATGCTTTGATCTCTCAATTCTCACTTTTGACACTATTATTTTGATCACTCATTTTTTTATTCACTCGAATCTTAGATTGCTTCCTTCAGAGTTTTGATCTTCCTGATGTTTTTGGCCAAGAAAGATAAGGGGTTGAGCGCCACCAAAAGTTTTTGTAATTTGGTTGGACTTCTCTACTACTAGGGAAGAATTGGGAAGGTCTACTTGACAGCTTCCTTTGAATACTGTGGGTTTGAATATCAACTTTGTTTAGACCTAACATCTTGACTCATTAAGACTGGGATCAGTGTAAAGCTAAGAGCTAGGTTTTGATTAGAATCACTGGGAATAGAGGGGGATAATGGCAATTATGAAAAATGGGGATCTCTAGGTCCTGAAAGGATAACGTATATCTGGGCAACACTAGACTCCTTACTAAAGAGAAAATAGTACAAGAGCAAGTCACTAATAGTAATGCAAGATGAATAGAATGATGCAGAAATGCAAGAAACAAAATTGTTTTTGACATTTTTTATTTTTATATTTTTTTGTATTTTTGTGTTTTATGATTTTTCGGTCTTTTAGACATAATATTTATTGAGGTGAAAGGCATTGACTGTTTCACCAAATTCTTCTCCCTCCCTTGTGCACAAGAGATAGGCACTGTTTCCAACATCTTCCTTAACCATGTAAGGACCTTTCCAGTCTTTCAAGAAAGCTCTCTTTCATCTTCTTTTCTTATTTTTTGTGCTTCCTCTTCTTAGGACAAGTTCTCCTACTCGGTAGGGTTTGTCATTTGAATCTATTGCTACCAACTCAGTGGTTTCCCTTGGCATCATGAGACAAAGTAAGTCTCGAAAAGCATGTCAAGATGAGAAGGCATCCAATACAGAACTCCATCACAATTTAATAGCTCTACTAATAGGTCAAATTGCTCTTGCATGTAAACTTTCACATCAAGTCTCTCTTGGATTCTTTCCAAGAATTAGAATAATTCAAGAGGCATTTGTGGCTCCCTTTGCTCATCGGGGGGAACAAAGCTTATACTTGTCCTCCCATTGGGTTTTGGTCTCAGATCCATGGCATACCCAATATAACTTTTTGGTAGTTCAAAAATGATAGGGTCATCGATACCAACTGCCACTCTCATCTTCCACTCTCTATAGAAGATACCTTCACTCTCTTCGTCTTTGTCAGGAAGTCTTTCAACCATTTCTATTTGTACCTGAGGTGCTTCCCATTCACTGAGTTCATTTGACTGAACCAAGGAGGAGGTGGTTGGTTTTTCTTGTGGTGTCTCGAGGACATGCGATTCACTTAGTGGTGATAACAATGTGTAACCTTCTGTCATGTCTTCCTCTGCATCTGAGAAAGCATGTGGGTCTACATTTCTCAGATCTAACATGGTCGTTTGAAAGACTGGTCCTTCAGTTCTATGAGACTTCTCCCCTATGCAAGGAAAGAGTTTTTAGGCCTCTTGGATATCGATCATGAGTATTTCTAGGGGGAATTGGAGTGGTCCATATCGTTCGATCAACTCCATGATTTCAATTGTTTTATCCTTGGAAACCATTTCCCTTTGCTTTGGTAGTGGCCCATTCTCTAGAGCTTTGATTTATGCGGTGTTTATGGTATTTTCTAGAGTTTCCATCCGTTTGACGCATATCGACTGAGGTGTAGGATTTGGGATGGTTAACTTGTTGGTAAGGAGTTTGTAGTCTATGGGGATGCATATGTATTTGTTTGACGTATTCTGAAAGGTTCTAGATCTCCCTGTGCGACATATACTTTCCCTAAGTGTAAAAATCAAAATTCTTGAAACAACATGGATGGCACAGCCTTCATCCTGTGTATCCATGGCCTTCCAGAATCAAGTTATATCTTGTCTCCTTATCTATAACATAGAAAGTGGTTGGAATGGTTTTGGGTCCCAAAGTCATTGGGAGGGTAATTTTCCCTATGGTGGCTGCCTTTAGATTATCATATTCACTTAGAGTATCTCGTGAAGCGGTGATGTTGGTGTTTCCATAGCCCAACCTCTCTAAAAGGGAGAAAGGAACTATATTCACTATGGCCCCATCATCGAGTAATGTTTGTTTGATGCATGTATCATAGATCCAAACTTGAAGATATAGTGCAGGGTCCCCTTTTTTTGTTAACTCCGCCTAAGATGACATCTATTGTAAGTTGAAGAAGAACCCTGGATCTTTGAGTTCTGAGTTTGGTAGATTGAGATCATAATCCACATGATTGATTTGCTCACTAGGTGGTGGGGTAATTTGGTCGAGGTATTTTAAGCCTATTGCTTGTAGTAACACAGAGTGATGTGAAGGGGAGTTCCTAAGTAAATCAATGAACGAAATGTGTGCATACGTTTTATTTAAGTCTTCTATGAATTTGTAGGGGCCAATGGGAGCTGGTATTGGTTCTACTATTGAGATGGTACCCTCATATGGTTCTATTTGCTTATTTTCTTCCTTATAATCTTCCGCTTGTCTTTCATTATACATAATCTCAACCAATCCCATCAATCTAGTTTCTCCTTTTTGTCCTAGTTGTGGTGGGATTTGGGGGTTACTACTCTGGGTTGCTTTGTTTTGATTTGTTGCTTCTCTATCTTGGTGCGTGGGGAACAGGTCCTAATAAATTCTCATGTTTGCATTTTGTGGCGCTACTGGAGCTTGATTTTGCCTTGTATCCTTGTTATCTAGTGTGACCTCCTGTGGGTTTAAGAAAATTTCTATGAACAGACGTTGTTGGTCTTCTGGAAGTCTTGCTATGAATCTGTTGTATTCCCTACAAGATTCTGTGCTATGCCCCCTTGTTCTATGAAAAGAAAAAATTGGTTGAACTCATACGGGGGTCTCTCATATCTTCCGTCATTTCCGTTCCCGTTTCCGTTGCGGTTCCACCCTTGGTAGTTGTCTCGAGGGTAGTATACGTTGTTTCTTGGTCAATCTATGGCATTTACATTAGGAGGATAGTAATCTCCCCCATTGTAATCATCTTTCATCTTCTTGACTGGGGGTTGATCCATCACCCCATCTGTGGTTGCACTCCTATTGTTTTTGATGATTTTAATGATAGAGGCATTGTTTCCTATGTCTTCCTTTGTTAGCTTTCCATTTGAACCATAGACTTTTCTACAACTATCAATGGCAGCTTGGTCAATTCTTAAAGCACTTTCCAAGGCCTCTTCGTAGGACTTATATGGCAGTTTTTGGACATCTTCTCTCATGTCTTTTTTAAGGGCATGCAAGAAGAGGTCGCATAGTTCTCGATGATCCATGATCGGAGCACTGGTTGAAGAATAGAGGACCTACCTCCATCGAGTGATGAAATGTGCTACAGATTTGTTTGGCTCTTGTTTCATTGTGAGGAATTCTCTTATCCCTATTTTAATGAGTTTGTTCATGTCGAATGCCATGACAAACTCTCTGATGCATTGTCTGAATGAATGGATTGATGCTTATGGGAGATGATAATACCAATCCAAAGCAATGCCTTCAAGTGTTTTCAGGAAGATCTTTGCTACAACCCCATCCCAAGGGAGGAGTTCTCTGATGGCTCTAGTGTAGGCTTTAATGTGTGAATTTGGATCTCCTTCTCCTTTGAATTTCGGGAGATCTGGCAGTGGCTGAGGTAATTGCACATTCCTTATGTTTTGGTCTAGAGGTTCTTTCAAATATTCAAGATACGTTCCTAGAAAGGCACTTTGGGATTGCGGGGTTGATAGTAATAACCCTTTGGGTGGGTTTTGATAACCCATTATTGGATTCGTTGGATTGTTCTGAATAGGAGGGTTCCCATTCAGACATGTGTCATTACTAGCATGTCGTGAATAATAATTGAGGTAGGGGGATTTTGAGATGCCCCCTGGTCCTGTTCATGGGACTTTTGTCTTCTTTCCAGAGCAACTTACTCTGCCTCCAGGATTCTGATTCTTTGCACTAGAGTTACGATTAAATCTGTAGGAGTTGCAGCTCTATGGTTTCTTCATTTCTAGGATGTTCTTTTTGAATATTTTCGTGGTGAAGGGCTTCCTCACTTACAGCATTTACTTTTTGTTCTTCTTGTAAGGCAATCCTCAATGCCTCTTGAGCATCTTTGGTTTCTTGTAGACATTTTTCACACCTTCTGACATCTTCATCAAGGTGGGTATTTGATGTACTTGTGGAAGGTTGTTCGGGTCGATGTATTTTCAACCTCACTCTTCTTTCTTTATGCGGTGCATTTGGTATGGTTGGATTGTTCTCCCAAGCTGGGTTGTTGAATGAGAGAGAGCACCTAGATTCTCTTTGATCTTGCTCATAGTCAGAATCCTCATAATCATAACAGTTGTTGATTGGTACGTCAGGATGTGGTGGCACATACCTATCAAATGAGGGAGTTTTTGGTTCTCTTGAGGGGATGTTCCCTAGGTTTAAGTCAAGTTCCACCATATTTGGGGATGCCATAGAGACCACAGAATAAATGGAACGGATGATGGCGTAGGTGATGGAAGTCAAAGCGACTATGAAAAGCGATGAAAGAATGTTTTGAAGTTTTTTGTTAATTGTTTTGAGACGTTTTAAATGGGAATGAAAAAATTACTTGTCCTAGAAGGATTTGCAAGTTCACGCCGGGTTCACCAAAATATGTGGTGAAGCCGACGTCGTATGTGAAGGATGATGGAAATGAGATCCACGTAATGGGATAAAAAAGCATAACCAAGAGGCTTTGCTCTTCACGTCGGGTTCACCAAAATATCTACGCTCAAAATCATGACTCTGGTTGCCTAGGGCTGTTGGGTCAGATTTCAGCATGCACATGGACCCTTTCCCTCCTTGCCACAGGGCAATCTGCCACGTCAGTCTCGCTCACGTGGAATTAGCCATTCGAGAGGAGGTGAGACATGGAGGGGGTCTGGATCGTTGGAGAGATAGACTTCGCAGAGAGGGGTCAACAAGTACTGTGGCCTTTGTTTTTATGTCTTTTGTTGTATGTTTCGTTCGATTGTTGTTGTAGTTGAGATAACCCTATGACCTGAAGCATCACTAGTTTCTCTCCTTCTGTTTGGATTTTTAAGATTCCACCTCTGTGTGGGTAAGCGATTGTTCTCGTTGATGTCCTCTTGTCTTTGTATGCATTATAAGAGTTCTTGTTGTATCTGGCGTTGTCCAGTTTCTTCTAACAGCAAGAGGACAAATGGATCTCCTTGGGGTAGAACAAGTGTTTCTTGTTGTGGTCTTGGATGGATCTCTTGGATCTCATCACGGATAGCCCTCACCCACTCTCCTCTCACTCCTAAGCACATTCGTGGATCAGGATGGAGATAAATGTGTGATTGCTAACCTTAACCAGATCTAGCATTTTGACCTAGGGTTTTGTTGACCTAGGGTTTGACTTTGTTTTGACTTGTTTTTACCTCATGATGGGATCGAGGGTTTGATTGGATGTTTTAACTGTGGTTACCTCATGATGGAATCAAGGGTTTGCAATTTTTTCTATTCTAGGGTATCTAAATGCATGCAAACTAAATGATATGCAAAACATTCTTTTTGGTATTTTTTAGAGTATTTTGGAAAGAAAAGTGCTTCTAATCTATGAAAATGAAATATGTGTGCAATCCTATATAGCTTTTCCAATGTAAAGTTAACCTATGTTTTTTGTGTTTTTGATGTTTTTAAATGCAATCTAATCTAAGAAAAGGGAAAATGCTTCTTCTAACAATCTAGACCTAGAAATATGAAAGCGATTAATCTAACATGCAAGATCTAACTATCAAGGAAAAAGCAATGTTTTACTGTTCCCAAGAGCAAATTTGATTCTCTAATTACTATGAATTGAAAGAAAACAATGAAGGAACCTGGAAGAAATGAAGATTTGTTGGCTCCACTACCCTCAGTGATCCTTGTGATAGGCAACCTCGAATCCTTTTGTGGCAACAGGTGATCCTCTTGACAACAAAATGACCTAAAGAAGCAAAAATAAGATTTGATGAAGCTTGTATGAGCTCAATGAGAGCTTGAATTGATCAAAATGGCATAGAATGAAGTAGCGTAGCATTGCTTGGTTGAACAAATAAAGAAAAAGGCACCTTCATCCTGTAAGAGTATTTGAATCCTAAGTTGGAGAGCAAAAACTGGCAAGAGTTGTGTGCACAATGAATTTGTCTCCCTTTGTGCTTGAGGGAGGTGGATATTTATAGGTTCAGAGGAACGGATTGATTGGAGAGTTAACTCATTTGATTGATGAGTTAACAAGAATAGATTGGGGAGTTAACAAGGTTGATTACCCAGTGAACTCAGCTAACTAGAGAGTGATGAAGCAATGATAGGTTATCACTGGAGAGGAAATGGAGGTGAGGGAATGCATGAGATTGATTGAAGAGTTAATTTGAGATCAAATAGAGCTAATTATGCATATGTGGGTGCATGAAATAGTTAACTCTATATCAGGGATCAAAAACCATGCAAATAGAAAGAAAAACAGGCAAAAATGAAGCAAAAATGAGAGAGAAACTTGAGTTTTTCCATGACTTCAAAAATGGCAAGGTCGCCCCTTTTGCCAGTAGGGTCAGCCCTGGGTGACCATGGGAGATCCTAGCTAGACAGGGTCAGATGTAGAAAAATAGGTTGGGAGATGATAGAAGAGAGGAAAAGGAAAGGTTTGTATCAAGAAATAGGTCAGTCATGTGGAATAATCCAAATCTCCACTTGCGTCAACAAGATCTCCCAGGGGAGATCTAGAAATAACAGGGGGAGATTTGGGTTGGTTCGACGAAACTAAAAACTGAAAGCGAGAGATGGATAGAGAGACCTCTAGAAGGCTTCTAGGACCTATGCACTAAAGGAAAAACAAAGGGGAGAGGTGAAAACTCACCTACAAGACACTCATAAGGCTTAGGATCAAGGTTGAAAGCTAGAAAACACAAGTCGACAAGTGTCGCAACAAGTGTCAAAAAGTGTCGCAAACGGGGAGAGAGGGAAATCAACAAGGAAGAAACAACACAAGACAAGAAAAGAGGACAAGTCATCAAGAGGCCTGCTGCTTAAAGGACATTATTTCATGCTTACATGTATGTGACAAGGATTTGAATCATCATAGGGGTCCTCGTGGAGGTAGTGCGTGATTTTTGTGCTTATAGGACTGTACCAATCTGCCGGAAGGTTCTGAAATCTGGAGAAACATTTTACAGGCAAGAGATATTATTAAGAATGGTTCTAGATGGAAGATTGGGGACAATAGGAAGGTGGATTTCTGGAAGGACTTGTGGTTTGGTAACTCCCCTCTCAATCAGCATGAATGGGCGAGTCCTTTCGAAGAAGTTTGCTCCTCCACCTTTGGTCTGAAGGTCATGGACTATATTTCTGAGGGAAAATGGAAGAACTTCCTGACTGTTGATAGCACTAGTAGAAATATGGCAAACAAATGACCAAGCGACTAAAAATTTTAGTCACGTGACTAAAAGTTTTTGCAACACAGCTATAAATGACTAATTTGGTCATCGGTTGAAATGACTAAATAAATGACCACATAAATGACTAATTGGTCAACGGGCAAAAAACATAACTAAATAATTGGTCAAACAAATAAAAATGACTAAATAAATGACTATTACTCCTCTATTCTTTTTTCTTTCCAATTTGATCATAATCCATGAATTCAAAGACAATACAAGGCAAGGCAATAAATGTCCGCTTAGACCAAAGGAATAAAGGGAGAGAAACGATTGAAAAAAGGGTTAAGAAGAAAAAAGACAAATCATACAGTAGGAAATATACAAAAAAAAGTTAAAACTAAGACAAGAAAATAGACAAACTGGATAGATACAAATAAAATAAAGACAAAATTATTAATTATAAAACTTTTAAATATACTATAATATTGATAAATTATTTAATTTTTCAAGTCCAGTATGCACAAGTATAATTTAAGTTAAACTAATTTAAATTATATAATTTAATAACTTAAGTTGTATAATTTATAACTTATATAACAAAGTAATTATATAATTTAAGTTAAATATAATTTAATATTATTTAAATATTATAATAATGAATAATTATATTGTAATATAATTTTATAATTAAAATAATAATATAAGTTTTTGCCTTGTCGTGCATGAGTTTAATTCACTTTAGTTCTAGGAATTAGGCTTTAGGGTTTACGGTTTAGGGTTTAGGGTTTCGAGTTAGGGTTTAGGGTTTAGGGTTTCAGGTTTCAGGTTTAGCATTTAGGGTTTAGGGTTTAGGATTTAGAGTTTAGGGTTTAGGGTTTAGGGTTTCAGGTTTAGGGTTTAGGGTTTAGGGTTTTCGGTTTTCGGTTTCAAGTTTAGGGTTTAAGGTTTAGGGTTTACGGTTTAGGGTTTATAGTTTAGGGCTTAGGGTTAAGAGTTAAGGGTTTAGGTTTTAGTGTTTAGGATTTAGTGTTTAGGGGTTAGGTTTAGGTTTAGGGTTTAGTGTTTAGTGTTTAGGGTTTAGGGTTTAGGGTTTTGGGTTTTGGGTTGTGGGTTTAGGGTTTATGGTTTAGTGTTTAGGGTTTAGGGTTTAGTGTTTAGGGTATAGTGTTTAGGGTTAAGAGTTTAAGGTTTCAGGTTTAGGGTTTTGAGTTAGGGTTTAGTGTTTAGGGTTTAGGGTTTAGGGTTTCAAGTTTAGGGTTTCGTGTTTGGGGTTTCAGGTTTAGGGTTTAGGGTTTAGGGTTTGGGGTTTAGTGTTTAGGGTTTAGGGTTTAGGGTTTGGGGTTTGGGGTTTGGGGTTTGCGGTTTCGGGTTTAGGGTTCAGTGTTTTGGGTTTTGGGTTTAGGGTTTAGGATTTAGTGTTTAGGGTTTAGGGTTTAGTGTTTAGGGTTTAGAGCTTAGGGTTTAGGGTTTAGGGTTTAGGGTTTAAGGTTAAGAGTTTAGGGTTTGGAGTTAGGGTTTAGGGTTTAAGTTTTAGGGTTTAGGGTTTAGGGTTTAGGGTTTCGGTTTTAGTGTTTAGGGTTTAAGGTTTAGGATTTAGGGTTTAGGGTTTAGGGTTTAGGGTTAAGGGTTTAGGGTTTCAGGTTAAGGGTTTCAGGTTTCATGTTTAGGGTTTAGTGATTAGTGTTTAGTGTTTAAGGTTTAAGGTTTAGGGCTTTCTAGGGTTTAGGGTTTAGGGTTTAGTGTTTAGGGTTTAGGGTTTAGTGTTTAGTGTTTAGGGTTTAGGGTTTACGGTTAAGGGTTTAAGGTTTAGTGTTTAGGGTTTAGGGTTTCAGGTTTAGGGTTTTAGGTTTAGGGTTTCAGGTTTAGGGTTTTAGATTTTGGGTTTAGGGTTTAGGGATTAGTGTTTAGTGTTTAGGGTTTAGGGTTTAGGGCTTACCAGGGTTAAGGGTTTAAGGTTTAGGGTTTAGGGTTTAGTGTTTAGGGTTTAGGGTTTAGGGTTTAGGGTTAAGGGTTTAGGGTTTAAGGTTTAGTGTTTAGGGTTTAGGGTTTCAGGTTTAGGGTTTTAGGTTTAGGGTTTAGGGTTTAGGGTTTCAGATTTAGTGTTTCAGGTTTCAGCTTTCAAGTTTTGGGTTTAGGGTTTTAGGTTTAGGGTTTTGAGTCTTAATTGATTAGTTATTTCATGTCTTTGTAGTTTTTTGTTGTTATAAGAATTGATTAGTTATTGATGATGAAGTGATTGCATAGTAGAGTATCTTTATAGATTAATTATTTGTTATTGTAAATGAGAGTTGTAATTTAATAATTGTTATACTATTAGTTATTGATGACCAAATATTTTTTTGTAGATTAATTATTTACTATTGTAAATGAGAATTATAATAATAATTGAACTACTAGAGATGTAATCAATATTTGTAGTGAACCTTTTATTTTACCTTGAAATAATAGAAATTGTAGCTTAGAGTAAATCAATGTCATTGCAATATGTTGAAAATTTGCTTATTGGTCATTCCTATTGTAAATGAGAATTGTAATTTAATAATGTTAGAATTAGCCAAGATCAACAAGCGAGAACTAAGATGAACTTCCACAAGCATAAGCACATAAAAGCCAAAATGTATAATCAAGAGATTACATCAAGAGTGTACACCAAGAGTTAATAAAAATATACAAAGAGCCTTGCATATATAGGCAAGGAGAAGGAGGTGAGAAGGAGAGAACCACCTATGACTAACACTCTATGTGATGAACACATGTGTGCACAAGTGGAGGGTGATGGACAAATGTCTCCAACCTCCCATAAGGTGGGGAGAGAATATCTCCAACCTCTAATGAGGTGAAGTGTCACAATGACTAACCTCATGTGAGCACATGTGGTGAGACAAAAAAGTGACTAACCCCAAAAGTGAACTTGACCTTTAATGTCAAGGTTAAGTTAGACTTAGCCACTAAGTGTGACTTAAGCCTAGGTGTGGGTTAGGATAAACCCAACACTCTAAAAAATAATTATTATACTATTAGTTATTGATGACCAAATTTTTTTTATATTAATTATTTACTATTGTAAATGAGAATTATAATAATAATTGAACTACTAGAGATGTAATCAATATTTCTATTGCACCTTTTATTTCACCTTGAAATAATAGAAATTGTAGCTTAAAATAAGTTACTAGAGATGTAATCAATATTTGTAGTGAACCTTTTATTTCCTTTTCTTACATAGAAATAATAGAAATTGTGGCTTAGAGTAAATCAATGTCATTGCAATATGTTGAAAATTTGGCGAAAATGAGAATTGTAATTTAATAATTATTATACTATTAGTTATTGATGACCAAATATTTTTTTAGATTAATTATTTTCTATTGTAAATGAGAATTATAATAATAATTGAACTACTAGAGATGTAATCAATATTTCTAGTGAACCTTTTATTTCCTTTTCTTAGAAATAATAGAAATTGTAGCTTAGAGTAAATCAATGTCGTTGCAATATGTTGAAAATTTTCCTATAATTATTGTTTTGTAATCTCGTTAACAATGAAAAACTAGTGTAGTCAAAGGGCCCTTGGTCTACTGGTGAAGTTGAAAGGTTTTGAATGAACCCACCAGGGATCAAGTCTTACTGAGTGCAAGGCCCCTAACACCATAAGGGATGAGGTTGGGATCGTGCCCCGAGCGAATTTGCGAATTTGGCGGAATGGATACCCCTCAATCCTTGGCTCTTAGCCAAAGAGGTTTAGCCTAAGGCTCCATGCGCCCAAATCGAGTAGCAAAAATGATTTCGTGGATGACCTCCATAAAAAAAAAACTAATGTAAGGTGTAGGAAAGAGAGATTACATATAGTGGCTAGTAGGTATGCCTCCATAAAAAAAAAAGCCAATGTAAGTGGTGCAGAGGCACCTACCTGACAGCTGGTCTTGATAAGGCAGTTAGTAGTTTAGGTCTTGTTTATGTTTCCAAGAAGGTCTGTTAAGACCAAATGCATGTAATAAGGTCATGCTGATCATGATAAGATCATGCTGACCAGGCTTTTGCTATTTTTAGTTAGTTGGTTATAACAGCTGTCATGCGGTAGGGTCCGGTTGGATCTCCCAGCCGCCTGGAGAGTTCCCAGCCGCTTGGAGTCAGGTCAGTAGTACTCGTAGGAAAACTATTTAAGCATGAGATCGGATGATATTGCATATACAGACAGATATCATCGATCGAGCTAGGTTGCAGAGAGTGAGACTGAGAGAGAGATTGATCATATTGTATTGCATCTTTTGAAATCAAATAAAGTGATCCTGTTTGTGTTCTTTCTCTGGTTGGATTCCATTGTTAAATCGATTTGCTGGTTTGGGTGGTTTCATGGATTCACTGATCCATTCCACCGGTTGACTCATCTGATCGGTGGAATGGTAATGTACAGTAGGGTAGGTTGTAGTTTGTTTTCTGTTCGCATGCAGGTGTGCAGGATCGCGACTGAAAGGTGTTGAAGACCCTAGCATGGGTATGTGCTAGGTCGAGCTGATAAGATAGAGTGTGGAAGATCGCCCTGAGGTTGGATCGGGTCATCCCTGGAGGATCGGCGAAGTGAAATTTTGCTAAGGCTGGAAATTGGTCAAGACAGCATCATCAGGATATTTCTGCAAATATCCTGCAGTCGGGTTAGGCATCATCATCCAGACAAGTGGAGGAGATGAGCATGATGTTGTCGATTGCATGAAGTGCAAGTACGTCGGGGTGATCATCATCGGGAGGAGCCGAGGAGGAGCGTATCGGCATCAGGATCATCTCTCGGGAGAGCCCTTCATCCGCATATCGCTAACAGATGCGGGAGTGAAAGTTCAGGTTTTTTTGACTAAGTGTTGAAGAGGTCATCAGGATATTGGGTGACGTCATCGTCATCAGGATATGACGTCATCGTCATCAGGATATTGAGATATCCCCCTATGCGAGTTTATCCTGCCGTTGTTAAGTGCTTGGGTATCGGCAAAAGGTTGTATTAGCATCATCAGGAGGTTTCGAGAGAACCGGATAAAGCAGATCATGATGCTGTTGCTTGTGTCGTCGGCTAGTGGAGCATCGAAGGGAAGGTGCTGAAGGTGGTCGTCATCAGGATATTTGGAGCAACCGGATATTTAATATCCTGCTGACGAAGGGAGTGTTGGATATCATGATGATGCCGATGGAGCTTGGCACCCGATGAACAGTGCAACAGGAGGATGTTTGCGCTAGTCGAACATCATGATGATGATAGGCGGAAGACGGAAGAAGTGAATAGTAGTCGGCAGGAGGATAATCGTGATTGTCTGAAATATGATGATGATGCGGACAGTGTAAAGCAGAATATGATGATGATGGCGAAGATGATGATGATGAGGTTGGGCTGCAGACATCCATGCTATATGCGAAGGTTATAGTGTGGATGCCTCTGCATCATAGTGGTATCAGAGCTCAGCAAAAGGTCTGGGCTGTTGTGTGTTGATTCTGTCACCGAAAGGGCAGAGGTAGAGTTGAATTGTGTGTTGTGTGTTGATTGAGAGGTTGACAAAATGCCTCCGAAAGGTAGTGGTACTGCAAGGGAATTGCAGGAGATGAAGGAGAAACATGCTAGAGAGATGAGGAAGATGAAGGAGCTTGTTGAAGCACTTCAAGCCAGGCTGACAGCCCTGGAAAAGAACAAAAAGAGGGAAGTGGAAGACAGTGAGTCTGAAGAAGATGAAGATACTGTTGAAGAGTATGAAGAGGTAACTGAAGATCTGGATGCTGAAGACCAGAGATTGGCAAAACTGTTAAAGGCAGTACAGAGTGAAAAACCTAAGGTAAAGGTTGATGTTACCAAGTATACTGGAAGCTTGAATGAAGATGAGTTGTTAGATTGGATTGCTGCACTTGATAATCACTTTGAATGTGAAGATGTTGCTGAGGATCAGAAGGTAAAGATTGCAAAGACCAAGTTAGGAGGTCATGCTTTGGTATGGTGGGAATATGTACAATCTGAGAGAAGGAAACAAGGGAAGTCTAAGATCACTTCATGGGATAAGATGGTAGCAAGAATAAAAGGTAAATTCTTGCCAAGGGATTATGAAATCCAGATGTTTAAGAAGCTACAATTTTTAAAGCAGAAAGACAGGGATGTGAAAGCATATACTGAGGAATTTTATCTGTTAAGTATGAGATCTGGTCATCATGAGAATGAGGTAGAAAAGGTGGCTAGGTACTTGGCTGGTTTGAGATTTAACATACAGGATGAGTTAGTGTTAGCTAAGCCTAAGAATGTGGAGGATTGTTATCAAATGGCAATCAGGATTGAAGAAAAGATGAATAGAGGACATGATAAGTCCATGAGAGGAAGAGGAAACCATAGGGGAAGAGGAGCAGCCCCTACACAAAAGCAAATCAATGAGGGTCAAGAAGACACTGGTAAAGGACAGGGACAGTCTGATTTCAGAGGTGGATGGAAAGGTAATAGAGGAAGATTTGGAGGTGGTAGAGGTTCTACTACATTTTTAGGAAAGTGTTACACCTGTGGAGAGTTTGGTCATCCATCTTTCAAATGTCCAGAAAACAAAGGTTCATCATCCAGAAATGATAGAACTAGTGACAAGAGAGTACAACTGGTACAAGAAGAGAAAGTAGAAGAAAGTGCACAGAGTTCAAACAGAGATCCTGGTAATGTTGGATATCCAGAGAGTGGAGAATCACTGATGCTAAGGAGAATTAGTTTGCAGGCATCAAAGGATCTGATGCAAAGGAGAGCTCTTTTCAAGACCACATGTAAGAGCAAAGGTAAGGTATGTAAAGTTGTCATTGACACTGGTTCAACAGACAACATGGTATCCCAGGAAATGGTGGATAAACTGCATTTGGAAAGGATTCCACATCCACACCCTTACAAGACATCTTGGGTGAGTGATAGTCAATCACTTTTTGTCTCTGAACAGGCATATGTGGATTTCCAGATTGGAGCATATCAGGATAGAATTTTGTGTGATATTTTGCCTATGGAATGTTGTCACCTACTGTTGGGTAGACCATGGCAATTTGATAGAAGAGTACTGTATGATGGGTATGCTAATACCTACACCATCAAGAAGGATGGGAAGACTATTAAGTTGATGCCATTGCAGGCAAAAGCTGCAGTACAGAAGGCAGCCCAAATCATTTTAATGGAAAAGAAGGAATTTGTGCAGATGCCTAGAGGAGCAGGCATAAAGGCAGTTCAGGACACTGCAGGGAAAGGAGTTGTTACAGACAACAAGCTGAAGAAAGTTTCAGTTGTGACTGACAGAGGTCAGCAGCAGGTTCAGAAACAGGATGGTAAACAGCAACCAGTTCAGAAGAATGACAGGGATGTTGTCATAGTTGGGACTATTGCTTGTCCTATAAAGATTGACAGGAAGATAGAGTTGAACATTTCAGAAGTTCAAGAGGCAGTTCAGAAAGAGGTTCTGGTCAGGCAACCTGACAAACACAGGGTATGTGAGCAAAAGGCCTACATCAACAGGCATGAGGATTTACTTGCCAGAAAGCAAGTTACAGTTCAGAAGTCTTGGAGCAGCCAAGAGACAGCAGTAGATAAAGCTGGAACAGGTCAGAAGACTGACAAGGCAAAGTGTAAAGGTGGAGGACTTCCATATCCTAACTCATGGGACATGAGTTCTTTTCTTTTGGGGAGTATGGTGCAGAGGCACCTACCTGACAGCTGGTCTTGATAAGGCAGTTAGTAGTTTAGGTCTTGTTTATGTTTCCAAGAAGGTCTGTTAAGACCAAATGCATGTAATAAGGTCATGCTGATCATGATAAGATCATGCTGACCAGGCTTTTGCTATTTTTAGTTAGTTGGTTATAACAGCTGTCATGCGGTAGGGTCCAGTTGGATCTCCCAGCCGCCTGGAGAGTTCCCAGCCGCTTGGAGTCGGGTCAGTAGTACTCGTAGGAAAACTATTTAAGCATGAGATCGGATGATATTGCATATACAGACAGATATCATCGATCGAGCTAGGTTGCAGAGAGTGAGACTGAGAGAGAGATTGATCATATTGTATTGCATCTTTTGAAATCAAATAAAGTGATCCTGTTTGTGTTCTTTCTCTGGTTGGATTCCATTGTTAAATTGATTTGCTGGTTTGGGTGGTTTCATGGATTCACTGATCCATTCCACCGGTTGACTCATCTGATCGGTGGAATGGTAATGTACAGTAGGGTAGGTTGTAGTTTGTTTTCTGTTCGCATGCAGGTGTGCAGGATCGCGACTGAAAGGTGTTGAAGACCCTAGCATGGGTATGTGCTAGGTCGAGCTGATAAGATAGAGTGTGGAAGATCGCCCTGAGGTTGGATCGGGTCATCCCTGGAGGATCGGCGAAGTGAAATTTCGCTAAGGCTGGAAATTGGTCAAGACAGCATCATCAGGATATTTCTGCAAATATCCTGCAGTCGGGTTAGGCATCATCATCCAGACAAGTGGAGGAGATGAGCATGATGTTGTCGATTGCATGAAGTGCAAGTACGTCGGGGTGATCATCATCAGGAGGAGCCGAGGAGGAGCGTATCGGCATCAGGATCATCTCTCGGGAGAGCCCTTCATCCGCATATCACTAACAGATGCGGGAGTGAAAGTTCGGGTTTTTTTGACTAAGTGTTGAAGAGGTCATCAGGATATTGGGTGACGTCATCGTCATCAGGATATGACGTCATCGTCATCAGGATATTGAGATATCCCCCTATGCGAGTTTATCCTGCCGTTGTTAAGTGCTTGGGTATCGGCAGAAGGTTGTATTAGCATCATCAGGAGGTTTCGAGAGAACCGGATAAAGCAGATCATGATGCTGTTGCTTGTGTCGTCGGCTAGTGGAGCATCGAAGGGAAGGTGCTGAAGGTGGTCGTCATCAGGATATTTGGAGCAACCGGATATTTAATATCCTGCTGACGAAGGGAGTGTTGGATATCATGATGATGCCGATGGAGCTTGGCACCCGATGAACAGTGCAACAGGAGGATGTTTGCGCTAGTCGAACATCATGATGATGATAGGCGGAAGACGGAAGAAGTGAATAGTAGTCGGTAGGAGGATAATCGTGATTGTCCGAAATATGATGATGATGCGGACAGTGTAAAGCGGAATATGATGATGATGGCAAAGATGATGATGATGAGGTTGGGCTGCAAACATCCATGCTATATGCGAAGGTTATAGTGTGGATGCCTCTGCATCAGTAAGGTGTAGGAAAGAGAGATTACATATAGTGGCTAGTAGGTATGGGTATTTCATTTTTGCATATATAATCAAAGTCCATATTGTTAATTAATTTTTCTATCTATATAATCATTAGATACATTACTTAAATTTGAAAATTTATTTAAACAAATAATAATAAATACTTGAATATTCCATTTTAATTTAATTTTTTCCTAAATATTTTCTATACATGAAAATCCTAGCACCAATATTTGTAAAATTGGATAGTCTTACAAAATAAATAAATAAATATTAGAAAAAACACATGGTGTCATACACCCTTTACACTTTTAAAACTTAAGTCCCTCCATACACATTACAATGTGAAAGTGCACCCCACATATAATATACCAGTCGCATTTGTTTGGTCCCATTTGTTTGTACAAAGTCAAAACCATAATGATATAGGAATTTCAATATTTCAATAAACTGTAACGTGGCTCTTCATAGATATTGTATAAAAATGTATTTGCATGTGTTGTATAAGATGCAAGTGTTTTTTTTTGGTGTGAAGGAGAGAATAAGATACTAAATTAATTTAAAAACTGCTGATTAATTTGTTTAATAAAAATTAATTCCAAATTAAAAAGTTTGAACACAATAATATCTGTCTAAAGGCAGGCACTAAGTAAATGAACAACTTTCAAAAATATATATATTTATTTATTGATTAAAGTAGAAGGCTCTAATTGAGAACCTCCTTTATTTTCTCCTTATCAAAGGAAATTAACATACCGCCTTGTTGCCAACGTTTTATTTACAACACGAATGCAAATTTAGTTTTTATCTGCATTGGTTGCAGGTATGGACAGAGCAAAAGAAAATGGGGGGTGGGAGTGGGAGTGGGTCAAATGGGATTAGCCAAATAAGCAAGGCAGCCAACGAGTGGAGCATTGACATAAGTAGTAGGCTCTGAGTGTGAATGGTCATTTCGATCATCTCTGAACTGGTCATTGAAGTCAGGACCTCCCACAATTGCTCCAACCAGAACATTTGGGTTGGGACCATTGTTATTCAACCCTTCACTAAAACCATCCTTGCATTCTATCTTGGTAGGATGTTGTGATTTCGAAGGCAAAGAAGATCCTCTGTGATGAATATGCTGTGGAAACTTGGTGCCGTAGCCCACCATATATGACATTCCCAGGGGGTTCTCTCCCAATATGTAGTCAATCTGGATAAGTAGTTCAATCAGATGAGATTTATAAATTCATTAAATAGTTAATGGCAATTTTACACTGTGTAGTTAATATACCAACTATTTATTCTTTATAAATTTATTAAATAATTAATAGCAATTTTACACTGTGTAGTTAATATACCAACTCTTTATTCTTTATAAATTCATTAAATAATTAATGGCAATTTTACACTGTTATAGTTAATATACCAGCTATTTATTCCAATCATAAACAACTGAATGCATTGACTACATCGCAAGCATTTTAAGCTCTTCCATTAAACTAAAGGTTATAAATAGTTGTTCTATTATTAAACCATTAAAACTAGTTTCTTATTTTGCATGTAATTCTACCTGTTTCTTCGCAGTGCTTCTAATGGAGTCCGCAGTCAATTCAGTGCCTCCACACTGTGCCACTTTGTTGGAAGCGCTGAGGTATTTGGCGTAAGTGAATAGCAGGAAAGTCACAGACGTTACGTATTGCATATTGGCTTGATCATTATCACCGCGAAAAAGACCACCTGCAACAGACATATTACACACACACCTCAACCTCCAAAACCCCAAAAACACTTCATGGTACAAAGCATAAGCAAAAATCTTCTGTAACCTGGAGAGTATTTTGCTGACTGAAGAGAACAAATGACATTGTCACCCAGGGAACTGAATTGCTGAAAGGAATCCACCTTTTTTAAAAGAGCTTGCTGTTTACATAAACAAACAACGTTTTGTTAAAATGTAATTTTTTTTTTAATTCGAGACACACAGCTGTTTGAGCTGAGCTAATTATGCGAGAGGCATTCTAGAGTCCCAGCAGGGTGGAGATGAGAGCACTCATTTTCTGTATATATAGCAAAAAAATAAAAATAAAAACCAAAAAAATAGAAAAAATAAAAAAAATAAAAAATAAAAAGAAGGTGGAGAAATTGGAAAAGATAGAAAAAAAAAAGTGAAGAAAATCACAAAAAGTACTGAAAATGCAAATACATAACCTATAGAAGATATCTCTTGACATATTATAAATATATTTTTTAACTATAGATCCTATACTTTCAACATATTTTATAAAAGTTGAGTATCTAAGGGTAGCTTACACCAGCTAAAAGAACTCTGGCACCACTGCGTTTGTCGTCCCAGCTGAGAGTATAGCCCGAATTGGAGACCCCAAAAGACTGAGCATTTGATTCTAAATAATTGACATATGAAGCATCCTCTGTGGCTTTTTGCAACCAGGCCGCTCCCCATAATAGCTCGTCCTGTACACATCCATTCCATTTCATTGATTTTCTACACATGGAAACAATGCAATTCTAAAAGAATCAGTAGATAGAAAGCACTCTATTTGGTTAAACACTAATTTTACACTTCATTCACAATAAAAGTGGTAAATATTTGTCCTATTTTTATTGGTTCAAATTAACCTTTGACTGTTGAAGTGGATGATATTTAAGAATAGCGAATAGAAAGTGTTATCCTTACTTGATACCCTGAATAGGAACAATAAAATGGACAAACAGCTGAAGAGAGGGAGTCGCTGTATGCCCCTCTATATTTGTCCGCCAAATCGAACACCTGTAATAGTAGTGAAGTGGCCTTGATAAACACTATACTTAAATATCATCCACTTGAATAATTACACATCATTTACAAGAAAAAGTGATAAACATTTATAAGTATAATGGGTTTCTCCAACTAAATAGAAAAAAAAAGCGTTACACCTGCTTTGCCCTTCCAATAAGAGCCCGAGAATAGGAAGGATCTGTTGTCTTAAAGACAAGGGAGGCAGCTGCGAGGGCTGCAGCAGTTTCAGCAGCAACATCTGAGCCTGGGTGTTGAGCATCGATACTGTAAACATTACGAGGTGTGTCCATGTCCTCCGGCCTCTCCCAACACTGGTGATCGCCGTTGGGCTCTCCCACCTGCAATCACATTAATAAATTCAAATATAAACTTCACCTAACAGTAAACAACCATTGGATATAATCAAGATATAAATTGTTGGTATGAGTTTTCCACAATCAATGAAGTTATGAATGCGTGTTTTTGAATTTAGTTGTGTATCTTTTTTCCTGATGTTTTAGATCACAGTCAGTGATCCATCATCAAGAAGAGGAGTATCACTAGTGTGATCAGTGACATCCATGCAAAAAGATACACAGTTAAATCCAAAAGCGCGCATTCATAAGATACCAATTGTTTACTGATGATGGATCACTGATATGTGGTCCTAAACTAGATAGAAAAAGATACACAGTTAAATCCAAAAGCACACATTCATAAGATACCAATTGTTTACTGATTTTGGATCACTGAATGTGATACTAAACATAGATGAAAAAGGATGCACAATTAAATTCAAGATCACTTAATGTGATCCGAAACCACAGTTAAATCCAAAAACACGCATTCATAAATACCAATTGTTCAAGCCGTTCCTAAGCTGGAATGTTTTCCCAGCGTTATTCACCTGTACGTATATAACTCCCGGTTTACTAGTGGCTTTAAGCAGATAATCAGTAGCCCAGCGAATTGCCTGATGTGCATGTGGAAGGTCGTCGCCCATGGATTCCCCAAACTCCAAAACACTCCATGATAACATGGTGGTGGTGAATGCCATTGGCAATCCGAATTTTACATTGTCTCCTGCGTCGTAATATCCTCCACTCAAATCCACCTGAAGAGCAGCCAATGTTAAAATCTAAATTATGAATAATAAATGATGTTGGCTTATGAAAGAAGAGAAAAAAATGGATAGAATACATTTTCAGCAGATCCATCTGAAAGGGCAGAATCGCCCCTCCATTTCATCCTCTGGTTGGGAGGGAGTTTCCCAGATCTTTGACCTTCGAAGAAGAGAATTGATTTGGTGAGAGCATCTTTATAGTTAAGCTCAACAGCGTCTGCTCTCTTTCCTTTTCCTCCTGCCCAACATGCTACCATTATTAAACCAAAAGCCATCAGAGCTTGCCTGCCACTGCCACCCATTGCCATCTTCATTTCTCTCTCACCTCAACTTATTGTTGCTTATTGATTATCGATCGTCTACTTTCACTCCTCAACCTCCTCTGGATTTATAGCATTCCTATCTCCTATCAAATAATAAAAAATAGAATGTTATCAGTTGGTGGCATTCCATTCCCCGTCACACAATCAAGAATTTGGAGGCTGAGGATGCGGAGATTCTCACCATCATCCTTTTATCCCACTGGTTGCTAAATATAAGCCTTGAAATAAGCTCCATAATATAGTGGGTGAGATTCGATAAAGGAGATTTTCTTTAAACATAGGTTTTAATTCACATGATCTAGAAACAATAGACTTAGGACAGGTTGATCCCCTAATTAGATATTGACAACATAGCATAAATGTAATTTCAAAGATAAGATAGCTAGCTAAGAAATAATCATTATGATGTTACATGTGTAGGGGCTCAAAACATGTCATATTCCTTAAAACTTAACATAAAAACAAAATGAAGCATCAAGCTGAATCCAAATTTCATAATGATGACATTGAGACAATCAAAAATTTAAGTAAAAAATAAAAAAATAAAGAACATAACCGTAACAAAATTGTTATAGATAATCAATTACTCAACCAAGTTTCAAACCTACAACCATTGATCAAATTAGAAACATAGTGATGGTGAATCAAAAAAGATAATATAGCAATGTACTCAGCTCAATGAATAAATAAGTGTGGCAATAATGACCAACACAGACATTTACTTCATTCAGTGTCTAAAAGCAGTATACACACAAGATTACTTAAATCAAGATTATGAATGATCCTCACAAGATTACTTAAATCAAGATTATGAATGATCCTCTCTTCTCAGGTTGTAATTTAACCAAGTGAAACTTCTGCATGATAACCTCATTTTGACCACTTTGCATTGTTATACCTCTCAAAACAACGGAAGATGAAAAGGAGAATTAAAGGAAAATAATCATAATAAAATATTCATAAGATATTGAAGCATTAGTCCATATCCAAACTAGAATAACATAAAATATATCATTTAGAGATGCTATCTCATGGAATGCAATGATTACAAGATATGCACAAAATGGATTTGTTAAAAAGGATTTAGAAACTTTCAAGTAAATGCAATTGGCAAGTGTAAATCCAAATTCCTCAACCTTTTCTAGCACCCTCCCTGCCTGTGCCAAAATGAGATATTTAAAATATGGTATGGATATCCATCAAAGCATGAAGGATATAGGAGTTTTGTCAAATGTTGTAGTTGCAACTACCCTAGGAGACATGAATGCAAAATGTGGAAACATAGACAAGGTACATGAACTATTCAACATAACACCTCAAGGAGATGCCATCTCATGGAATGTAACGATTACAAGATATGTAAAAAATGGATTTGTTGAAAAGTCTTTAGAAACTTTAAAGTAAATGCAATTGGCAGGTGTAAAGCTAAATGCCTCAACCTTTGCCAACACCCTCCATGCCTGTACCAAAATAAGATCTTTGGAACAGGGTATGGACATCCATCAAAGCATGAAGGATATGGGAATTTTTTTTAGATGTTGTAATTGCAACTACCCTCTGAGACATGAATGCAAAATGTGGAAGCATCGGCAAGGCACACGAACTATTCAGCAGAACACCTCAAAGAGATGTCATCTCATGGAATGCAATGATTGCATGGTATGCATAAAGTGTCACATTTATTGATACAATTAAGGGATCTTGTGATACAATTTCAGTCATGTCACATTTATTGATATGTATGCTTCAAGAATTAATTAGTTTTCTATAACTATAAAATGGTGTAAATGCTTCACAATAATATTTTTTCTTAATTCATGTGAGACATTGTATGGAAACATTGAAGAACAAGTATGTAATATCACAAATTTTAAGCATGATACATTATCTATCATGTAACCATATAATTGATCATCATATTTTTAATGTAAAATCTCATATACATAATGTCATGAAAATGCCACATAGTGTATATATAATGTCATATATATGCATGTACAAACAAAACCATATAGGCATGTCCATCGATATACATTAGTAAAATAGAAATGTATGTCTACAAATACATAGAGACATAGAAAAAAATGTCCCAACATCAAAAGTCTTATTGTGTGCTATCAAATAATCGATGACCCTTGCTTTGTAGTGAAGGTGGAGAAGCAATCGATGAATCATGCTCTCTCAACCACCAACTAGACCTCCTCTCATAAGATTTTTGAACCTCCATCTATTAATACAATTGAACAATATCCATATTAATATAGAAAACATGAAATATACAACATGACATAGGTAACCAATCACTTACAACAAACTGATAATCACTCTCAATAATTTGTTATCTTTCGTCATCTGTAGATGGATGGGTTGGAGTTGTGACATCTTGTGAGAAGAATGAAGAAGCAAATTAGACTAAAGATGAATATCATTTATGTATATTAAAAAATGTGAAATCAGAAAATTAGAAATACATAATGACATTTACATGTTACTAGTTCATACCTGTGTCAAAGGCATTGAAGACAAAATAGCTACAGCAATGCCCACATCCCTAGTGTCACAAATTTTAGGAGTCTGAATTGATGTCATCAATGGATAATAGAAAATGTTATTTGACCAAAATATACATAACATTATTTAAATGCATAATGACTAAAAATATAAATATTTACCTCTATGAAACTAGATCTATGACCCACCCCACTAATGCCTCCTAATATTAGAGTTCTAGCATCCACATATTCATCATCAAATTGTCATTAAATAAGATTACCATTGAAAAATGACAACAAATTTACATGTACTATATTTACTATCATGTTACAAATTATATACCTGTCCACTAGATGTCATCTCATAAGCATGCATTGGATGACCAAAAGGCATGGGATGAGTAGTTTGACCCTAGAATTTCATAATGCATGCTTGATTACCTAAATTAAATTTGACTTATAATAGATTAATTAATACAGTTAATTAGATATTTCAAATACATATATAATAAATTGCAAACCTTTATAAAAATCACTTATCTATCAATACCAAAGGTCCTATCCAACAAGGCATATGTCAATATGATATTATCCAATATTGATTGGTCATGCTCTTGTTGTTGTCCTTGTGTGGCATAGTCCTCAAATTGTGTAACATCCTCTCCACATCCGTGCATCCTCCAACCCATAATCACATAGAGCTCCATATGAAAGGAAAATATGTGGACACTAACAATGCCTACTAGTCTCACCCTCACCATCCTATGAAAGGTAGCTACCATGTTGTAGTAAAGACAAAGTGGGAGAACTAGTAGAGTGTAGTGTCTCCACCTCAACACTCTCCTTCAAAGTAGAAGGGAGTGAGATATGCTAACAAGTTGGCCTTGCGAAGGGTCTACCTGGATGATCCTAGGAACGATGTGCCCCCTCTCTATCATGTGCAAAGCCACCACCTCTACCTTGGAAATATCAAATGTCATAGTAGTTCATAAGTTGATTGAGGACAAACTCACCATAGAGTTTCCTCAAAAAATATTGTGGGACCTCGTTATTGTTACATGGTGGATCATCAAAAACCATCTATAACACCCTACCATGAAACCCTAGAGATAGGCTAAACTATGCATCACAAAAAGGACAAAAAAAATTAGTAACAAATAGATCAAGGTGTAATAACACATTCACAAAATATGCAAGTTAAGCTTTAATCTCTAGGGACAACATAACTACATTACTAAATTACTAATAAAATATGTTAATCATCCATGATTAATCTAATTCCATGAACATTAAGGAGACATGAATTTTTCCATTACAATATTACATAAGAATTACAATGTATTCAAATTCTTCTTTACAAAGAGATGCATCTTTACAAGTACAACTATATTGCTTTATGAATACATCAAAGTATCAACAGTACATAATGAATCTGGTGTACAACATGAGTGTCTGCTCCAATGATTTAAACAAAATCTATCCCCCTAAGCACTCGAATAGTCGCAAAAAAGACCAACAAAGAGATGCACATCCACCCAACCATGTGGAACCCTGAGGTCCACCCCCGTGCTAGGAGATAACAAAGAGGTCCCATGACATGAACAACTGGCTTGACAAACTCAAACACACAAGGACTATACATGATTACATAAACACACATGTCAAACATCAATTCTAGAGGCAGCCACACAACACAAGGCAAGTGAACAACAAGGAAAAGCTAAACTACAATAGACAGGAGTGTCATCATGTGGTTTGTCATGGGTTGTCCTGGTAGGCCTTCCTAGGCTCCAGCCCCCATCCTAGGTTATCCTGGTAGCCTCTCCCAACCTCCGGCCCCCATACGAACTCACGCGGAATCAATAAACCTTCCATGTGGGAAAGGTAGTTGATTTTGCCATTCCAGGCCTTCCCATCTCATCTCAACCCTAAACAAGCACTTGAGCTATGAGTGAGGCATCCAATTATCTTGTTAAGTGTGTTTACTACCTAGCCCCCCTTAAGTTAATTAATTAGGTTATCACTTGGTTAAGAAAACTTCCACATGGGTTATCCTAGATGCCACTTTGGGCTCCAGCCCCCATTGGAAGCCACTCCCCTACCTGCAGCTAGAAGACCTCTTCCATCAAACAAGCAAACTAAGAACAATGCAAGGAATTTACCATCTCTCTTACAAACAGCAATCTCAAGGATCAACTCCAAGGTCTTTGTTTCTAAAACTCCCAAGAGATGCACAACCAACCATCATATTCCACATACTTCCCTCTTACAATTATTAATGACTCCCCAGTACAAATTCAATACAATATCTCATACACAACAAATAAGAACTATCAGACTGAATGACCAATTATGACATAACATGACATGAAACTATGCCTATGCCTCTGGAGCTAATATGATTTAGCTATTACCACATACACATCTTGTACAAAACTTTCTTATCATACAATATTTATACACATAACTTTTGCACTAAAATTGAATTTAAAAAAAAATCAAGCATATAAGTTAAAATTGTTGCAAGTATGGACCTAACCGGTGTTGTCATTGATGTCAACATACTCCTGTTACATTAATGACAAGGTTTGGATGAGTTGTGTGTTGAGAATATTGAGAAAATTGGTCTCAATCAGAAACAGTGAAGAACAGTGATGACATAAGGTAAAAGTCCAATATAGGATGAGGATCAAAGGATGCGGATTAAAGGGTTTGTAGATATGTGTCTTAAGATGTTGCAGTAGAGATTTTAGAGGTCCACATGAAGATATGAAGAAGTTATGGCAGCTCAAGTGAAACTGGTTCTGGCAGATGTTCAGTGATGATAGAGTGATACAAATAGGTCCGGTGAGATCAAGAAATGCATTCTTTGGTTTTGCGGATTTAAGGAAGTGTTGAGGAATTCTGTGTGGTATGTTAACTCAATTGTTTCATGATTTGAAGGTCTGCAAGTATTTATTCCTTTGTGACAGTAATGGCAGATTGTGTTCTTGAGGTTTCGAATGAAGAAGAGAAGGATTTCAGTAAGTAGAGGAAGTGCGGATGTTCTTGGAGATTCATGAAAGCTTGTGGAGGTCCTTGGATCGTGCTCAATTTGTGTTTATAGTCTGCATTAAAATTGGGGTCCCAGAAATGAAGAATAACTTCTGGATGATGGTGTATTTTCTTTGACTGGCCAACCGAATGAATTTTACATCTTGCGGATGTTCTTATGGATGGTTGCCGACTTAGATTTTTGTTCCTAAGTTGATGTCATATATAAATAAGAGATTGCAAAGTCATTTAAGAGTGGACTTGTGAAGATGAGTGTGTGGTAGCGAGGAGAAGAGCGAAAGGTAGAGCAGAAGGTTTGGGCTTAACTGGAACTAACTCAAGCATGGTGAAGATGCTACTTACCAGTTCAAGTATGTGATACTTATTCTTTTGTAGACAATGTGTCTCTTGTAGGCAGTGAGCCTCTTGTGAGCAGTGTGCTCGGGCAGTGAGCCCTAATTGGCATGTGCCATTTTGTTCTTTCTATTCTTCTAATAGAGAATATTTTCTTGGGTTAATCACCCCATGGTTTTTCCCTTAACCAGGTTTTCCACATCAAAAATCTTGGGGTCACATGTGTTAATGTGTATCTACTCTTAACTTGTTGCATTAAGCTTTCATGATTGATTTACTATTATGCTTGTGTGGAGTTAAGTATTTGATGAATAAGAAAGTTTTGGACAATTGATTCACCCCCCCTCTCAGTTGTCTACCCTAAATCTGACAATTGGTATTAGAGCTAAGTTCCTCTGAAAGGAGCTTAACCGCTTGAGGAGATCCAGGATGTCGTCCTACAAGAAGGATAGTTTGAAGTTTGATGGAACTAATTTTCCTCTCTGGAAAGGTCGCATGAAATGTCACTTGCAGTGTATGGGATTTGCATACTAGTCCATGGTTACAAAAGCTTATGTACCTCCACAGGGTGGTCCAACAACCCTAAATGAAATCATAGATGCTGAAAATAATTTGCAGACCAAAGAAGCTCTTCTAAGCATATTATCTGACTCAGAGCTCTCAAATGTTATTGATCTACCAACTGCCTTTGAGATTTGGAATAAACTAGAACTTTTGCATGAAGGAGACTAGTATGTTAAATGTGCAAGGTTACAGAGTCTAAAAGGGAAATTTGAAAAACTAAAGATGAGAGATGATGAAAATATTACCTCTTTTATGCCAAGAGTGAATGAGCTGGTTTGTGGAATTAGAAATGCAGGTGGAACCCTGAGTGAAGATGAGATCATTGACAAAGTTCTCAGATCCCTTCCTGGTTCTTATAAAATCAAGGCTTTTGCAATCGAAGAATTCAAAGCTCACAAAATAGTCACAAGAGATCAATTGGTTGGTAAGTTGGCTACTTTTGAAATGGCCAAGTTTGGAGATGATCCTCCAAAGACTAAATTTGCATTCAAAGCCAGTGCCTCTGTAAAAGGGAAACAAAGGTTTGATCTGGGAGAAAACTCTTCAAGGAACCTATCATGGTATGAAAAAGCAAGAAAAGACTTGGAAGAAAGAAGCTAAAACTGGTCATCTTGAAGCTCTTATTGCAAAAAGACTACCAAGAGGATCCGATAAGTATGAAGGGAAATTACCTTTTAAGTGTTTTAACTGCAATAAAATTGGTCATTTTGCCTCAAGATGTCCGGAAAGATTTTCAAGACCAAATCCTAACAGACCAAGATTTCAAAAGAATTATTACTATGTTCATGAAGAAGATGATAATGAAGGAGTAACAGATGATGAATTAGAGATAGGGTATGTGCAGGATCATCATGGGCCAAACAGTGGCAATAGGAAAAAATTGCATTTTTACTTAGCCAAATTCGCGACTTGGCAAAGTTTGACTTTGAGACGGATATCTGTTTTGGTTTGGATACCAAACCAAAATGGATATCCGCTTTGAAAACAGATATCCGCTTTGAAAACGGATATCCGCTTTCAAAATGGATATCCGTTTTGGAAACGGATATCCACTTTCAAAATGGATATCTGTTTTCAAAACAGATATCCGTTTTGGAAAAAATTTAGAAATCTGAAAAATGCCACACAAAGACAGTTTTGTGCCTCCTCAAATGACAGTTAAATACAACATCCCTTTGAAAGATCACCTTATTATTTGTAGAATCACAACTTGTAGGCCTTAATGTCCTCAAAATATTTCATTGTCACACACTTATGACTCTTAGGATTTCTAGCTTCTTCCAGTTCTCATCTGTGTAGTCATTAATTTTCCACAGTCCATGATGTTGAGTTTGAAATGCTTCTGGATTTGACTGTGTATTATTATTTTCCTCAACATTTTGAATCACACACAGTGATCCATCATCAGGAGAAAGATAGCAAGCAAGAGAAGAGAGAACATGAATGACAGTATGCAGACTTAAGACCACTTAAAAGAAGTGAGAGAGATGTGAGGCAGAAACAAAGATCAATTAAGGGAGAAGGATAGCTGCCTATCAAACCTAGTGAAGTGAGGGACAAAGAGGAGTGGGGGACATCTAGGCACACTAAGACAAAACAAACAAACAAAGACTAACTAGGATGAGAGGAAGACCCAAGTAAAGAAAATTAAAAAAGCAAACAAAGGAGCAAGGCCACAAATTAGAAGGGAGCAAAAAGAGGAATAACTGTAATACAATCAACCATAAAGAACAAACCGAGGATGAAAGAGATAAGATAATTTAATAATTTAATAAATAATAAAAAAGGGGGGGACAACCGAAGAGGTTAAAATGTGAGGGATAGATTGGGAAAAGCTACATATAAAGAACAAGAGAGGGCTCCAAGTTAAAAGAGAGAGAGGGGTGAACTACGAAGGCAAAGGAGGGGGGGGGCTAACAAAAAAGAAAGGTAAGCCAATAACTATCCAAAGGAGGAAAGAAACTAACTGGGAGAAAGCATAAGAGAGAAGAGTAAATCATAAAAGGTAAGACAAGCTACAATGACCAAATAATATATATAAATATATATTCACAACAAACTCCAAGCCACAAACGGAGCACCAGGGGGCAACAAGAAACGAAGGATACGGTTAAAAACCTAGAAATTAAAGAGGAGGGAAAAGGGGGCAATGAGATCCAGAGGTTGGAGATGGGAGGTTAAGCTAGGGGACAAGAGTATGAGAAATAAAAAGGTGAGAACAAGCCAAGGAGGGTAAAGAGGAGGGAGGACAAGGAGCAAAGGGAAAGGGGGTAGAGGAGCCTAGGGGGGAGAGGGAAAGGGGATAAGATGAGGGCAAAAGAGGAGGGGCAAAGACTCAATCCCACAAAAGGCGACAAGGAGGGGATAGAGGGGGGCGGGGGCAAGAACCAGTAAAGAGGGGAAAAAAGGACAAAGATAGGAGAAGGGAGAGGGGAGCTAACAAGATCGGGTCAGGAAAGAGAGGGGAGGGGTAAGAGGGGAGGATGGGGAAGAGAAATCGATTAAGAGTGAAAGAAATCATGATGGAGTAAGAGGGGAGGCTTTTTACTCTTTTTGAAAATACACCTCTTAAATCTTGGATCTCCCATCAATATATGAACCTCCTTAAAGATTGTTTCTAGTGAAGGAGGAGGGCAAATTAACATTGGTAGCTTCTTTACACATTGATCCATAAGGATTTGTTAAACACTAAGAATCATCACTAATGAATTACTCAAATAATCAATAATAAAATATTCAATTTTGTTCATCAGGTGAAATAATCACTTTTCTAGACTATGTTCCAATATTTCGGGGATAGGAATGGTGGGGCAGCAGGGGTTGTGTTTTGGGGCGTTTTGGATTTCATGCCAAAATTGCTTTACGCAATCCTTCATATAATTTGATTCATGATACATGGTTTGAGAAGGATACACATGATATACCCTTACCCTTTAGTGATAAAATTATGAATGATACTTTATGTGGTGAAGCTACACCTTCGTTAATCCTTCATGACATTGTTATTCCTTGTGATGATGATGTCCTTCATGTGATATGTTAGGACATAATGCAAAGTTAACATGGCATGAACTCTCTTGGAAGGGTAAGCATGGACTATAAGAACATTGGACTAGTTGGATCTGTTAAGCTCACCATTTATGAAAGAACCTTTTAAAAGGTTAACCTTAATTAGGTAAGGTTATGTTTCAGTGTGGTTGTTTGTGCAACAATGTGTAAATTAATGTTACTGAAGGATAAATCTTACTATAATATACTAACATTTTAATAACCATGAAAGCTGGGACTAACAATTAGACTAAAAACTTGACAAACAATACAACTTGGACACATGTAGGACTTGGAAAATGGAAAAGAATATAATTAAATGTGGAAAACAATGAAAAAGTGGTATTAGTTGCACCTATATAGAGAAGTGGTTTAGAGGTTGGTTAGGGGAATTATTTAGAGTTTAGAGGTTTAGGGTTGCTCGGGTTTAGGGGTTTAGGGTTTACAGTTTAAAGAGAGATAGAGAGAGGGGACTGATAGAGTTTGGGAGAGATAGAGGAGACAAAGGGGAGAGATAGGAGATAGAGAGTGAGAGACATGTCCAAAGACATAGAGAGAGAGAGATTGAGAGGTAGAGGGATGATAGAGATATGGAGATAGAGGTTTAGGGTTGCTTGGGTTTAGGGGCATTATTTAGGGTTTAGAGTTTATGGTTTTGGGGTTAGGGGTTAAGGTTTAGAGGTTTAGGGTTTAGGGTTTAGAGAGAGATAAAGGACCAATAGGGAGATATAGAGGAGTCTGAGGGGAGAGATAGGGATATAAAGAGTGAGGGACATGGCAAGAGACATAGGGAGAGAGATTGAGAGGTAGAGGGACAAAGGTGATAGGGAGATAGTGGTTTATGGTTACTTGGGTTTAGGGTTTAGGGGTTTGGGGTTTAGGGTTTCTCAGGTTTAGGGGTTACGGGTTAGGGTTTAGGGGCATTATAATTTAGGGTTTAGGATTTATTGTTTAGGGGTTAGGGGTTAGGTTTAGAGGTTTAGGGTTTATAGAGAGAGAGGAATGATAGGGAGATATAGAGGAGTCTGAGGGGAGGGATAGGGAGATAGAGAGTGAGGGACATGGCTAGAGACATAGGGAGAGAGATTGAGAGGTAGAGGGACACAGGTGGTAGGTAGATAGGGGAGAGATAGGGAGATAGTGGTTTAGGGTTTAGGGGTTTGGGGTTTAAGGTTTAGGGGTTTAGGGTTTCTCAGGTTTAGGGGTCAGGGGTTAGGGTTTAGGGGCATTATTTAGGGTTTAGGATTTAAATTGTTTAGGGGTTAGGGGTTAGGTTTAGAGGTTTAGGGTTTATAGAGAGGAATTATAGGGAGATAGAGAGAGGAGATGGAGGAGAGAGATAAGGATAGAGAGTGAGGCACATGGCCAGGGACATAGGGAGAGAGATCAAGAGAGGTAGAGGGATGATAGAGATAGGGAGATAGGGAGAGATAGGGAGATATAGGTTTAGAGTTGATTGGATTTAGGGTGTACCTGGGTTTAGGGTTTCTCAGTTTTGGAGATAGCTAGAGAGAAAGAGAGAGGAGACAGATAGGGAGAGATAGAGGTGACAAAGGGGAGAGATAGGGAGATAGAGAGTGAGCGATATGTCTAGAGAAATAGGGAGAAGGATTGAGAGGTAGAAGGATGATAGAGATAGGGAGATAAGGGAGAGATAGGAGATAGAGTTTAGGGTTGCTCATGTTTAGGGTTTAGGGGTTAAGGTTTAGAGGTTTAGGGTTTAGTGTTTAGAGAGAGAGGACCAATAGGGAGATATAGAGTGAGGGACATGGCTAAAGCATAAGGAGAGAGATTGAGAGGTAGAGGAATGATAGTGATGGGGAGATAGTGAGATAGGGAGATAGAGCTCGATAGAGGTTTAGGGTTTCTTGGGTTTAGTGTTTAGGATTTAGGGGTTTATGGTTTCTCAAGTTTAGGGTTTAGGGGTTAGGAAATAGGGGTTAGGGGTTAGGGGTTAGGTTTAATCATGCATCCCAGTCATTCCCCTATCATTCCTATATATCCTATCTCTCCCCTCTATCTTTCCCTCTCCCTTATCGACGAAGCAAATGGAAACAAGAAAACTAGGACTCCCTTTCTCAGGTTTAGGGTTTAGGGCTTAGGGGAATTATTTAGGGTTAATGGTTTAGGGGTTAGGGTTTAGTATTTGGAAGAATTATTTAGGGTTACTTGGGTTTAGGGTTTAGGGGCATTATTTAGGGTTTACGGTTGCATGTCAAAAGTAGTCTCTCTCTCTCTAAATGCATAAACCCTAAATAATGGCCCTAATCCCTAACCCCTAACCCGCATCTATCTCTCTCCTATATCTACCTCTCTCCTGTATCTATTCAAAAGTGCCTTTAAAATACTATGAGATACCTTAGTATAAGTAAATCATATAAAAATCAAATATATATATCATCATAATCCTATATAAATTTTGATAGTATTTTATAGCTAAAATCCCTAAATATCATCATAATCCTTTATAAATTTGCTTGTATTTTATAGCTAAAATGCCTAAATATCATCATAATCCTTTATAAATTTGCTTGTATTTTATAGCTAAAATGCTTAAATATCATCATAATCCTTTATAAATTTGCTTGTATTTTATAGCTAAAATGCCTAAATACTTAAAATGTATGCAATGCTAAAATAATAAAATAAAAAAAATGAATACAATAGGGAAAAAGAAAACGGATATCCATTTTGGAAACGGATATCCATTTTGGAGATCATAAAAAGAAGACTGCATTTTTGCAAACCCGCAGCTTGCAAAAACGCAATCTCATCTTCAAAAAATGGATATCAGAGCTTTGGAACGGATATCCGATCCAAAGAGGTAAGATTTCATGCATTTTTTTTGTTTGTTTTATATTTTCAAGCAATTTTTTTGGTTTTTATGCTAAGTGGGTTTGTTTTATAATTTAATTAGGTAAAATGGATGCACAAAATGAAAACCCAAACCCTCCCCCTCCAACAGTAGAAGAGAATATTCAAAGAAATATTGATCATATAAGCAGGATCATAGAAATGTATCGCTGCCACCCTCGATTGTCTATAATGACATCGAATTTAGAGGGAATCATTAATCATATTCAAACCTTGTCCACCCAACACGAATCATTTCGGCAATGGCGAGAAGCCAAGAAGGCCAAATATGCTGATGGTTTGTCATATGAGGAAGTCAAAGATTTAGAGATTACAAAAACTATGTTAGCCCAACACTTTGTCAATCCTAAAACTGGATTGCATGTTGATGTCCGTAAGCCCAAATTTTCAATCAAATGGTGTATTCATGAGGGCATTAGTCAAAACTTTTGGGATCATTGGTGGATGGTTTTTGATAAACCACCCAACAACAATTTAGACATGCCTTTGTATTTCCTCCGTAAACTCTATGCAGAGTTTGTCATGGGTCAACATGTTAATTATTTTGATTTTAGAGATTTTCAAGGAGTGGGTAGAGGAATGCCTCAAGATAGACCTGGGGCAATTAGACAAGTACAAGGTCCCTATATTCCCCCTCCTGCTATCCCTTCTCCACCCCCAATGCAGCACCCAGACGTTGTTGCAAATGCAACACAACAGGACCTTAGTGCCATACACTCTTTGACCGAGCATTTGATTATACAGACATCTCAGTTTGCACAAGCACATGATGAAGGTGATGATATTGGACCACCTAGTACTACTAGACCGTCGTCGTCCAGACATATATGTGTGCCCCATCATTGCATTTCTTGCAATCATTTATGCTTGGGTCCTATTATGGAGAGTAGTGAGCCACCGTTGAACACATCAGAGTATGATCTCCATTCACGAGATGAGGCAATGGGGTCCAGAACTCAAGCTGAGGGGTTAGGGACAAGAGTAGAAGCTATCGGATCAGTAAACATTAGAAAAGGAGAAATGCATGAGCAATCTTTTGTGCAAGTAAAATTTAAAGTTAAATTTTATGGTCTATTCCATTTGAATATATAAACAACTTTATTAGTACTAATGTATCTAAGTGGGATAACAGTTGATGACAGAGGAGGAGTTGACAGAAGTTCATCATGGAACTTTGTCTGCCATCCAATTTGGCTTGGACTTGCCGGTATAATTTGTTGTACACATTAACTTTTTTTTATGCATTTATTTCTTTGTGAGTAATTATATATTAATTTATATTTTGATGTTAATTTTATTTTATAGTCAATCAAAAATGTGAATGATGTGGCATCTTTGCCAATAGTCTTTTCTCGAACTCCTGATCGACCCAAGGGACTATCATTTGCAGAATGACTTTCTCAACGCCAACAAAGGGTGGAGGTAATTTGATTGAATTGTACTTTAATTGATAATTTAGAAAACTTAAATATTTGATTATAGTCATTTAGAGTCTTACATTCTTGTCCTTTTTAATTGATGCAGGAGGCCTCGATGGTGGTATGTGCTTGTTTTCTAGTAGATAAGTTTTTGTGTAGTGCATTTCCTATTTTAAATGTATGCATTTCCTATTTTGTTTAATAATTATATATTAATTTATTTCAATGTTACTTTGCTTTTATGTAGTCTCTTTAGAATGTGAGTGATGTGCCACCTTTGCCATCATACTTCACTAGGACACCTGATCGTCTTAACAGAAAATCATTTGCAGAACGATTGTCCGAACAACAACATAGAGTCGAGGTAATTGAATTGAATTTTTCTAAATAATTGATAGTTTATCTAGCGGTCTTATAGTTGATTGTAGTGATTTAGATGTATGTTAATAAATGAAAGTTCTTAATTGTAGTAGATAAGAATCTATTTACTAACTTTAACTTGTGTTTTGACTTGTTAATGCAGGAAACTTCACCTCCATCAATTACTAGACTTTTGGTACAAGGAGGACACTTTTTCAGGATCCATCACAGATTGTGGATCCATCACAGATTGAGGGTCAAGTGGAATTGTAGTATTGGATGTAGCTATTTGGCATGTAGATTGTATATAGATTTTGAGACATGGCATATGCCACATTTTGTAAAAAATATTTTGAGTTGCCATATTTGCCAAATTTTTGTATATGTCTACCATTATGGACTAGATTTTAATGTATATACACCTTGATATACAATATAATTTAAATTCCTTATGTGCAAATCATGATACTTCCCATGATGCCATACATTATGATGATAGTTCTTTAGTCCATTGATGATATGTTTAGCATTGAGAATGGTTTTAGATTAAGAGAATGGTTTTAGATCAATAGAATCAATATGAAAAAATTCCTTATATATGCCCTAATCAAATAAGGTCATGATAAACCATTTCATCATGTATTTAGTCTTCATCTTGTCAAATTTTGTAAATATGTCAAAGTTGTCATATGAAAAATGTAAAAAAAATGCAAAAGTATGGAAGATGAATAGTCAAGTACTCAAGAGTTAGTTGGAGACTATTGGTTTCCCTCAAATCATGTATAAATATGCATAAACCTTCGTGGAAAAGGCATTGGAGATGTATTGAAAACATTTTGAAGATGAATTGAAGACATGTTTGAATGAAATTAATGTCAAGAAACTCTATGTCAAGGACACTGGGAGCACATTACAAACATAAAAAACTTACATCTTGGGGGGGAGGTGCCAATAAGGCCAATAAGGATACTATTTCATTTGGGTGTGTGTGTGTATGCAAATCCCATTTATGGCCAAGAAGCTCTCTATTTACTATTAGTTACACATCAGAGTATGACTATCCTAAAACAACATCGTGTATATGCTCATAAAAGCCATCAAACTCTAAGAATAAACTCGTCATTAGATAAGGAGTGGAAGGCTAAAGTCACATTCCCAAAAACCTCTTAAAATCACATGTCTCCTCTTATGAAAACTAGGGTCTTTGCCAATACATTGTTCCGTAAGAGCAAAGTCACTTAAGATCCTAAGAGGAAAAACCTTGCCAGGTGCCATATTTTTTGTTTTGCTCATCGTGGGGTCAAACGGACTGTGCCAACGCGTCGGGGTGGGGGGGGTAAATGCTAGGGGAGGTCTCGTTTCATGCGCCAAGCATCCCAGTCATTCCGGGCAAGAGGCTACCAGCAAAGTCCCTTAAGATCCCTGAGACCAAAAAACTACCAAACTTTGACGGGGCAGTTCTCAGAATTCATGATAATTGGGAATGTTCTATTTGGACCTACAGGTGCACGTGGCATCCTTCCACAATAACCTCTCTCATTTTTGGTCAACTCCATTTTGTTTGACCGTGTTGAAATCAAATGCATTGGCGCAAAATGCTTCAATTTGATGCAGTGGAAAGGTGCTAGGTGCGACATTTTTCATTCCATAGCTCGTGGGGTTGAACGGACTGCGCCAATGCATCGGGGTGGGGGGTAAATGCCAGGGGAGGTCTCGTTTTGTGCACCAAGCGTCCCAGTCATTCCGGGCAAGAGGCTATCGGCAAAGTCCCTTAAGATCCCTGAGACCAAAAAATTGCCAAACTTTGACCGGGCAGTTCTCAGAATTCGTGACAGTTGGGAATGTTCTGTTTGGACCTAGAGGTGCATGTGGCATCCTTCCACAATAACCTCTCTCATTTTTGGTCAACTCCATTCCATTTGACCATGTTGAAATCAAACGCATTGGCACAAAATGCTTCAATTTGATGCAATGGAAAGGTGCTAGGTGTGACATTTTTCATTCCATAGCTCGTGGGGTCGAACGGACTGCGCCAACGCGTCGGGGTGGGGGGGTAAATACTAGAGGAGGTCTCATTTCATGCGCCAAGCGTCCCAGTCATTCCGGGCAAGAGGCTACCGGCAAAGTCCCTTAAGATCCCTGAGACCAAAAAACTGCCAAACTTTGACGGGGCAGTTCTCAGAATTTGTGATAGTTGGGAATGTTCTGTTTAGACCTAGAGGTGCACATGGCATCCTTCCACAATAACCTCTCTCGTTTTTGGTCAACTCCATTCCGTTTGACCGTGTTGAAATCAAACGCATTGGCGCAAAATGCTTCAATTTGATGCAGTGGAAAGGTGCTAGGTGCGACATTTTTCATTCCATAGTTCGTGGGGTCGAACGGACTACGCCAACGCGTCGAGGTGGGGGGGTAAATGCTAGGGGAGGTCTCGTTTCATGCGCCAAGCGTCCCAGTCATTCCGGGCAAGAGGCTACCGGCAAAGTCCCTTAAGATCCCTGAGACCAAAAAACTGCCAAAATTTGACCGGGTAGTTCTCAAAATTTGTGACAGTTGGGAATGCTCTGTTTGGACCTAGAGGTGCACGTGGCATCCTTCCACAATAACCTCTCTCATTTTTTGTCAACTCCATTCCGTTTGACCATGCCGAAATCAAACGCATTGGTGCAAAATGCTTCAATTTGATGCAGTGGAAAGGTGCTAGGTGCGACATTTTTCATTCCATAGCTCGTGGGGTCGAACGGACGGTGCCAACGTGTCAGGGTGGGCGGGTAAATGCTAGGGGAGGTCTCGTTTCGTGCGCCAAGCATCCCAGTCATTCTAGGCAAGAGGCTACCGGCAAAGTCCCTTAAGATCCCTGAGACCAAAAAACTGCCAAACTTTGACGGGTAGTTCTCAGAATTCGTGACAGTTGGGAATGTTCTGTTTGGACCTACAGGTGCACATGGCATCCTTCCACAATAACCTCTCTCATTTTTGGTCAACTCCATTCCGTTTGACCGTGCTGAAATCAAACGCATTGGCGCAAAATGCTTCAATTTGATGCAGTGGAAAGGTGCTAGGTGCGACATTTTTCATTCCATAGCTCGTGGGGTCAAACGGACTACGCCAACGCATTGGGGTGGGTGGGTAAATGCTAGGGGAGGTCTCGTTTCATGCGTCAAGCGTCCCAGTCATTCCGGGCAAGAGGCTACCAGCAAAGTCCCTTAAGATCCCTGAGACCAAAAACTGCCAAACTTTGACCGGGCAGTTCTCGGAATTCATGACAGTTGGGAATGCTCTGTTTGGACCTAGAGGTGCACGTGGCATCCTTCCACAATAACCTCTCTCATTTTTGGTCAACTCCATTCCGTTTGACCGTGCCGAAATCAAACGCATTAGCGCAAAATGCTTCAATTTGATGTAATGGAAAGGTGCTAGGTGCGACATTTTTCATTCCATAGCTTGTGGGGTCGAACGGACTGTGCCAATGTGTTGGGGTGGGCGGGTAAATGCTAGTGGAGGTCTTGTTTCGTGCGCCAAGCGTCCCAGTCGTTCCGAGCTATAAGCTACCGGCAAAGTCAAAAGTTGCTAGGATTGAAATTTTGCATTCCACAGGTCCTGGGGCCGAACGGTTTGCGCCAACACGTCGGGGTGGGCGAGTAAATGCTAGGGGAGGTCTCGTTTTGTGTGCAAAGCATCCCAAGCTCGGAAGGACTGGGATGCTTTGCACACAAAACGAGACCTCCCCTAGCATTTACTCGCCCACCCCGACGTGTTGGCGCAAACCGTTCGGCCCCAGGACCTGTGGAATGCAAAATTTCAATCCTAGCAACTTTTGACTTTGCCGGTAGCTTATAGCTCAGAACGACTGGGATGCTTTGCACACAAAACAAGACCTCCCCTAGCATTTACTCACCCACCCCGACGTGTTGGAGAAAACCGTTCGGCCCCAGGACCTGTGGAATGCAAAATTTCAATCGTAGCAACTTTTGACTTTGCCGGTAGCTTACAGCTTGGAACGACTAGGATGCTTTGCACACAAAACAAGACCTCCCCTAGCATTTACTCGCCCACCCCGACGTGTTGGAGCAAACCGTTCGGCCCCAGGACCTGTGGAATGCAAAATTTCAATCCTAGCAACTTTTGACTTTGTCGGTAGCTTACAGCTCGGAACAACTGGGATGCTTTGCACACAAAACAAGACCTCCCTTAGCATTTACTTGCCCACCCCGACGTGTTGGAGCAAACCGTTCGGCCCCAGGACCTATGGAATGCAAAATTTCAATCCTAGCAACTTTTGACTTTGCCAGTAGATTACAGCTCGGAAGGACTGGGATGCTTTGCACACAAAACAAGACCTCCCCTAGCATTTACTCGCCCACCCTGATGTGTTGGAGCAAACCGTCCGGCCCCAGGACCTATGGAATGAAAAATGTCGCACCTAGCACCTTTCCACTGCATCAAATTGAAGCATTTTGCGTCAATGCGTTTGATTTCAACACGGTCAAACGGAATGGAGTTGACCAAAAATGAGAGAGGTTATTGTGGAAGGATGCCACATGCACCTCTAGGTCCAAACAGAGCATTCCCAACTGTCACGAATTCTGAGAACTGCCCCGTCAAAGTTTGGAAATTTTTTGGTCTCAGCGATCTTAAGGGACTTTGCCGGTAGCCTCTTGCTCGGAATGACTGGGACGCTTGGCGCACGAAACGAGACCTCCACTAGTATTTAACTGCCCACCCCGACGCATTGGCATAGTCTGTTCGACCCCACGAGCTATGGAATGAAAAATATCGCACCTAGCACCTTTCCACTGCATCAAATTGAAGCATTTTGCGCCAATGCGTTTGATTTCAACACGGTCAAATGGAATGGAGTTGACCAAAAATGAGAGAGGTTATTGTGGAAGGATGCCACGTGCACCTATAGGTCTAAACAGAACATTCCAACTGTCACGAATTCCGAGAACTGCCCCATCAAAGTTTGGCAATTTTTTGGTCTCAGGGATCTTAAGGGACTTTCCCGGTAGCCTCTAGCCCGGAATGACTGGGATGCTTGGCGCACGAAACGAGACCTCCACTAGCATTTACCCACCCACCTCGACGTGTTGGCGCAGTCCGTTTGACCCCACAAGCTATGGAATGAAAAATGTCACACCTAGCACCTTTCCACTGCATCAAATTGAAGCATTTTGCACCAATGCGTTTGATTTCGACACGGTCAAACGAAATGGAGTTGACCAAAAATGAGATAGGTTATTGTGGAAGGATGCCACGTACACCTCTAGGTCCAAACAGAGCATTCCCAACTATCACGAATTCTAAGAACTGCCTAGTCAAAGTTTGGCAGTTTTTTGGTCTCAGGGATCTTAAGGGACTTTGCCGGTAGCCTCTTGCCCAGAATGACTGGGACGCTTGGAGCACAAAACGAGACCTCCCCTAGCATTTACCCCCCCACCCCGACACGTTGGCGCAGTCCGTTCGACCCTACGAGCTATGGAATGAAAAATGTCGCACCTAGCACCTTTCCACTGCATCAAATTGAAGCATTTTGTGCCAATCCATTTGATTTCAACACGGTCAAACGAAATGGAGTTGACCAAAAATGAGAGAGGTTATTGTGGAAAGATGCCACATGCACCTGTAGGTCCAAACAGAACATTCCCAACTGTCACGAATTCTAAGAACTACCCCGTCAAAGTTTGGCAATTTTTTGGTCTCAGGGATCTTAAGGGACTTTGCCGGTAGCCTCTTGCCCGGAATGATTGGGACACTTGGCGCACGAAACGAGACCTCCCCTAGCATTTACCCACCCACCCCGACGCGTTGGCGCAATCCGTTCGACCCCACGAGCTATGGAATGAAAAATGTCACACCTAGCACCTTTCCACTGCATCAAATTGAAGCATTTTGCACCAATGCGTTTGATTTCGGCACGATCAAACGGAATGGACTTGACCAAAAATGAGAGAGGTTATTGTGGAAGGATGCCACGTGCACCTCTAGGTCCAAACAGAGCATTCCCAACTATCACAAATTCTAAGAACTACCCAGTCAAAGTTTGGCAGTTTTTTGGTCTCAGGGATCTTAAGGGACTTTACCGGTAGCCTCTTGCCCAGAATGACTGGGACGCTTGGTACACGAAACGAGACCTCCACTAGCATTTACCCGCCCACCCCGACGCGTTGGCATAGTCCGTTCGACCCCACGATGAGCAAAACAAAAAATATTGTTCCAGTTGACACATTCTCAATCATTGACATGGATGATATCTCAGTACTATTCCTTTAGGCACAATATGAGCTTCCAATGGAAGACGCAATTGTGAGGTTAGAGATGATGAAAAGTGTGCCTCATTCACAGTCATGTTTTACTTGTCTTCATGATGATTCCTTGATTCAACTTAATCCTTTGATAATACATTTTAACCTCCTTGTGAAAGCGCACTTTCAAGGTTGCTTGAGCAAGAGCTAGCGCCTCAACATCGAGGCACACTTTTGGTGTTCTAGAAGCATGAACTAGCACCTCAAATAGTAAGGCACTCATTCTAGGTTGTTTATTCAATAATTGGCACTAGTCACATATGGTGTAGAGAGGTAGATGTGCGCCCAAGTCATCATTTGATGCCTTCAATAACTATAAACTCCTTTGATGATGCATTTTATCCTTCCTATTCACTATCTAGCCTTAGGTGCACATTTTAGGTTGATCAATCATAATCTAGTGCCCTAAGTACCAAGGCGCACTTTTAGATTAGTTTGATAAAGGATTAGCACCTTCATTTCTAGGCAGAAGTTTGGAGTTGAAATACATCAAAATAACAAGTTTCTTCATCACTTCAAACATATTTAACACTTTGAAGATATCCAATGCATGATTGAATATCAAGAAACCAATGTATCATTTCATGAAGGTCTTAAGTGTTGTAAATATGCATCTTCTTATTTAATCATGTGTTGTAAATGAAGGAATGCAATGATTGCAATATGTGCACAAAATAGAATTTTTGATAAGGATTGAAAGGAAATGTTAAGAAAATGCAATGGCGGGTGTAAATCCAAAGTGTGGAAGCATAGACAAGGCATGTGAATAGTTTGGCATGACACCTCAAAGAGATGCTATCTCATGGAATGCAATGATTGCAAGATATGCACAAAATGGATTTTTTGAAAAGGCTTTAGAAACTTTGAAGCAAATACAATTGGAACGTTTAAAACCAAATTCCATAACCTGTGCAAGCATTCTCCCTACTTGTGCCAAATTAGGATCTTATATATACATATATGCACATAATGTCATGAAAATAATGTATAGTGTATATATCAAGCCATATAGGCATGTACAAATAAAACCATATGGGTATATACAATGATATACATCAATAACATACAAAAGTATGTTTACAAAGCCAAATACACATATGTAACAAAATGTCCCAAAATTAAATCTCCTATGGATTGCTATCAAATAATCTATGGCTCTTGCTAGGCCATGAAGATGGTGAACCAGTCAATGACTCATCTTCCATCGCTCATCGACTAGACCTCCTCGATAGAGATTTTTGAATTTCCACCTATTAATACAATCAAACAACGTGCACATTAATATAGAATTTAATATTCAAAATATATAACATGACATAAGTAATCAATCACTTACCACCAATTGGTGATCCCTTTTGATCATTTGTTGTCTCTCTTCTTCTATAGAGCTAGATGGGTAGGGGAGGTGACGTCCTGTGAGAAGCATGAACAAGCAGATTTAAAAGTAAACATGAATATCATAAATATGTACATGAAATGCTGCGCTTATTATAGGATTGTTCTAGTACTATTTTAGGACTGTTGTAGGACTGTTGTAGTTAAAACTATCCTAGTAGACATGTATAGGACTATTATAGGACTGTCATCTCATGGAATACAATGATGGCAAGATTACTATCAAGATTAGTATGAAGATTAATTATGATTGTTATAGGACTTTTATAAGAATGCAAAGTAAGGAAGCAAAGGCAAGGCACATGAACTGTTTGGTGGAATACCTCAAAGAAATGAGAATTTTGTCAGATGTTGTAGTTGCAATTGCCATGTGACACATGTATGTAATATGTGAAAGCATAGACAAGGCACATGAACTATTTGGCAAAAAACATCAAATACATGTCATCTCATGGAATGCCTTATCTAGAAAAAGGTACAAATGTGCAATATTAAGAAATACAAATGAGAACTAAAAATCATACCTCGAGTATAGTCAAAATAACCTACGATGCCATACAAAATAATTTACAATGCCATGCAAAATAATCTACGATGCCATCTAAAATAACTTTATTCACTATCCTGTATAGTCAAAAGCATGCATTATAGTTATTAAAGTAACAAGATTTTTAATAAAAACAATTCTAAAAAATAGAAAAAACAAGAACAAGTTAAGATAAAAAATGTCATACCTGTCCATCTAGAAGTTTAAATGGTAGTCAAGCATACCTGAGGGGTCATCTCTTACCTTCAAAGTATCCAATATTGCTTCATGATCAGAATTACTAATTGTCCATAGTTCTTTTGATTTTGGTTTTCCACGATGCTTTAGTAACTTGACATTTGTTGCTACCACTAGGTGAGAATACATCAATATGGTTTTATGCTTCTCAAAGTCTTCAAAGGCTGGGATGCCATTCTTTTTAACCATATATGTTCGTAACCAAGTCCCAGCAATAACAATTGATCCTGTAGGATATGTGAACCCATCATCATCTGTCATAGGTTGTGTTAGCTTTTGTTTTCCTTGTACACATCGTGCCAACCAATAGTCTGACCTCTCTTCATTTCCATGCGGTGCAACAACTGCATAAACATGACTTGGCTGTACAAGGTCTGAAAGATGTTCATAGTCAAATGAGCTCTCCATGTCATTGACGGAAGATGATTGACCTTCATATAAAGGGATTAAATATTGTGGAATCCATGCATCTACCCACTCACTTGACTCACAATTGTTCCAATCACATTTAATACAACTCTGACAAAAACAAGCTAATTCTCGTGTCCAAATAGTCCATGTACTTGCATTTGAGCTTTGAAATGAATGCATCTTTGATGATTCACTGATTCTCTGACATTCCAATTTCTCTGTCGCTATCCCATCATCAACCACCCAAAAGAACCTGCGCACTTCAGAATCAAGAGCCACTCCTCGTGACAATGCATAGTTACACCACTTAACAATGGAATCTGCATCACTGAATGTAGCACCACCTCTAATCTTTAGTTGTTCTTTAAAAAGAGCTCTCTTCACGCATGCACCTGCTCCATCATGTTCACCTTTTCCGTGCTTGGCTTCAAAAAAATTCCAAATATGAGGTATACCCTTCTCTACATGCATTTTGCTCAACCAATAGAAATTACGAGCATTCTTGAATTGACCAGTGCAATTATCTGACCAAATGAGATGTTGATCTATTCTAATATCTTTTTCTTGCAAGAACCCATAAAATTGTTGAAAACAATATTGCACAAACTCTGCTGAATGAGATCAATCATCACTCATGTAAAAATGGTATTCTCTGACAATCTTCCTATTCTCTTCTGTACTCTCGGGGGCATGTCTGTATGTGATGTGAACAAAAATAGCAATCTGAATAGAATTGTAGTACTAGGATTGAACTTCATTTTGGGGTTGCAATGTATAGTTTTCTGCAAAATCAACTACAGAGACAATAGTTCTAATTGGGAAAGAGTCTTTACACATCCTGAACTGTTGATCTAACCATTGAGACCTGTGGCTATGTCTGACATACTTGTAGAAAAGATTTTTCTTAAAATCATCAATAAAATCAGTAATACTTATCTCTCTTACAATCAACTCACATCTAGAACCTTCACCTCCACTTTTCAAATTGTATTTCACTGTCTCATATCTCTTTTTCTCAACCATTCTCTTTCCAAAATCATGCCCATTGCCCTCATGAAAACATGATACAAACTTTGATAACCCACCACATTGTAAACACTTTTCATTTAAACAATCATTCTTGTAGAACATGCAACCATCATCTCTAATACATAGAAATAAATCCAATAAGTCCCTAGATGACTTTGGTAGTTGAATTGCACCACACTCCTATAACATTTCATTAGTGTGCAAAGTAGAATGAATATTGCATAATAATTCATGGTACATAGAAAATTCTACATGGTATTTGCAACAACATGTATTACAAACTTTAAGAGGAACACAATAAAATGGCTTAAGAGATTCAAATGCTCTTTGTGAGATTGTCATACCTGGGTGAGTTTCACAATATTATTTGTACAATGTTGTTTGGCTACATTCCAAGTAATGTTTAGGATGTGGTGTGTGGTCTTTATCACCAATTCTTAACTTTACAACATCTTTTGCATTTGGTGATACCCTAGAGTTAGTGTGCCAAAATCATTTAATTTCTTCCTTTGTGCTATCAATTAGCTTCTTGTCAACTCGTGGAAGCCTACCACTGAAAGCCCAAGTATCATTAGCAACAGGACTATCTAGCCTTGATCTTAATGCTAGTGCTTTTGACAATGTTTTACGATTCAATCTTAAGTCAACACAAGTTTGCCTCATTAATCGAGCATTTCTTAATTGTTTGCTTACTATTGAGGTTGTTATTACTCTACGGGCAGCTCTTTTATCTTTCTCCTTGCTAGTCTTTCCAATGGAATTGAGTGCATTGAAAAGGCTTCTTACAATAATTTTATTCCGATTGGACACTTTGTTTAACCGAATCTTTAATTTCTTTAGTAAAGGTCTCATTTTGTACATCTTTAATAATTGCACAAAAAGTTGGCATTGTTCGGTTAATGTTTTCTTCTCAAAGTATTCATTGAAGAGTTTTGTAGCCCACAACCGAACCGTTCATGATGACCTCTTGCCTTCAAGTTTTTCCATTATGTTCTCATCAATTTCAAGTAACCATTTTGGGGTTTTTGGGTGTTTTCCAATTTCATCACGGTTATTCTCTTCTTGACAAATGTCCTCTCTTCTTATGAAATTTGGAGATACATTGATTGTTCTTGTTTCATCCATGTTTTCAACCTCATCAATTTTATCAACAAATGGATTATGGAGTGCAATTTCAATATCATGATGTTCATATCCACTTTCTTCAAGTGCACGTCTTCATTTTTCTTCTTCTTCTTTGTCCATGGTATTGCTATTATGAATAGGTGTTTCATAACATTTTTTAATATTTTCATTTGCAATATCATGGTGAATTTCATTCTTATCTAACATTTCATTATAATCAAAATTAACATCTTCAATTTACATGTCATTAGATGGTAAAGAAGAAGATTCACCTTGATGAGCATCTGTCAAACCCACCCTTCCAATCCTCTTCCTTTCCCTATCTTTTTTCCTAATTGCTTCAATTTCCTCCAATGTAACTTTCCTCCTCCTTTTTGCTTTACGACGACTATTGCTCCCCATTAGGGGAACAAAAATATCACCCTTATGATTGTAACAAGAAAATTGTGTCTCCAAAAGTGCATAAAAATATTCCTTTCACTATCATAGCCAGAAATCACGAGTATTTCAACAGCAGAGGGTCTCTGGTTGTGGAAGTCAGGCCCAGCAATATTCCTTTTGTCTTTTTTTTGCTTTTCCAAAATGGATATCCTTTTGAAAATGAATATCTGTTTTAGAAAACCCAATTCTTTGCAACGGACACTTGCAACGTCCATATGCCTACTACAAAATAGATATCCGTTTTATTATGTACATTTGGATTCTAGACTAGGGATTCATTGTATTATTCAATAAACTTGTGAATTACCATCTAATTTCAGTGTTTACACACTAATCCACCTAGGTATCAACTTAATAAAGCTCTGGATATAAGCCATTATTTGATTTTAGGCTATCATCAAATGAGGAGCTTCTAAAGGCAAAAATGTTGTCCCAAAAGAAGACTCAATGTTATTTGTAAAGACATTAGATTGTTAAAATACAAATTCGAGGTTAGATATTCCTTGGGCTATTTTAGTATAGAGAAGCAAAATTGCAATATATGACTATCCTAGGAATTAGAATGGTTGATCATAGGATATTCATGGCATTTTGATATTAATGGATGGATTGATGGATGTTTAGGGAGTTTAAGTTTAAATGTAATGTATGAGAATTCTTATTTATGAAGGATCTAATATGTCTTATGTCTTATTTGTAGGCCATTCAAGAAAGAAATGAAAAGATACCGAGGACTATCATAACATCTATTTTAATTAGGTGCATCAAAGGATTGTCATCCAGGACCTTACCAATATGGGAAGTTATCAAAACCATGTCATGTTTAAAATTAAAGGCTTTATCACCTCTTTGTCCCTATAGGCCTATTAGAACAATAGGTCACATTTTATTCATATACCGGGGTTGAGAATAAACACTAAGCATTTGTAGTTATGGCAAGTGTAAATGGAAATAGATCACAACTTTAGACAATCTATCCTCTCCTAGATTGCACTGACTGAGTGGAAATTAAAAATTCCCTATTAATGTCCTTTATATACTGAAGGTATGGGTGAGAAAGGTAAACTTTGTATGTTGTAGACAAGTGATGCAGAGCAACACAGCAAAAGCTTACAAATAGGGTGTAAAATGCCCATTAACCCACCAATTGCTCAAATAGCTTTTAAAATATCCTTCCCAAGGTCCAAACGAGACCAAAATACACTCTTTCTTAACTATCGGCAAGACATTTCTAATGTCTCATCAAACTATGCTTCACATGTTCTTCCTTTCTCTATTGTCGGCCAGACTTATCATTATCAGTAACCTTCAAATTTGTTAGCCCGATGTGGGACCTCTCGCCGATGTGTAGAATCCATCGCTCAGGCTTATGCTGTCGGTGTGACTCCTCTGTTGTTCTCTGATATGTATAAGAGGACGGATCAAAGTAACTAGCATGCTCCCTTCAAAGTAAAGACATGAGAATAGAGCACTTGTGAGATGGTTATTGTAAAGGGACAAATCAATTAGAGACATGCAGTTTCCTAGAGAATTTGGAATGCTTCTGCTTAGGCGATTGTAGGACAAACAAAGATGTTCTAACTTCCCCAGACCACCAAATTCTGCAAGTATGCTCCCCTTCAAGTTGTTGTGTGAAATTCCTTTCCAGTGAAGTTGTGAGTAATTGGCAAGAGATTTGGGAATAGAACCCTCTAGTCCATTTCTTCTTAAGTCAAGTATCTTCAATGCTTTCAACTGGTCAAACCAAGATGGAATCCTTCCCTTGAAAGAACTAAAAGAGAGATTTAAAGTGCATAACAAGGAGAGACCTCCTTCGGATGGAAAAAGGGTACCTTTTAATTCCAATTGAGGGAGAATTATGGCCATCACTCTATTGGTATGTTTCTTGTACCAAACACTGGTCCAGAAGCACACATTTTCTGAATTGGTAGAAGTCTAGTTGGAGAAATGTGGTCTCCTCGACTACTATTATTATAGGATATGCATAAACAGGTTTGTTGAAAAGGCTTTAGAAATTTTCAAGCAAATGCAATTGGCAAGTGTAAAGCTAGATTCTGCAACCTTTGTCAGCATCCTCTTTACCTCTACCAAAATGGGAGCTTTGGAATAGGGTATGGACATTCATCAAAGCATAATGGAAGTGGGATTTTTGTAGATATTCTAGTTGGAAATGCTCTAGTAGACATGTATGGAAAGTGTGGAAGCATAGACAAGACACATGAACTGTTTGAAAAAATGCCTCAAAGAAATGTGGTCTCATGGAATAAGATGATTGCAGGATATATACACACTTACTCTGATGTGAGATTCACCACCCTTGTCTATCGGTAAGACCAATACCCTCAGTGAGACTTTTTACTTGCATTCTGACGTTATAACTCTCCCCGATGTGTTTACCATCCATTAGTCATCGGTAAGACTTCTACATCAATCAGACATTCTCTTCAATTTCTGATATTGTATCTCACACCGAAACAATAAACACTGAACTACACCATCGGCCAGACCACCTCTATCAGTGACACTTTTCTTCTCGCCTCCAAGAGTCCATCTCTTTCTGATGTTCCTTCTGTCAGTGTGACTCCCTCTCATCAGTGTAGTTCTCAACCGTTCTTCCGATGTGCCGATAAATAACCCATTGGTGACACTTAATGATTGTCACCCCGATATGACTTGATCTGTGAGATCAATGTTGTCAGCTCAATGGAACTTTGTCTCTCCGATAACTATTGTCAGTCCGATGTCTTCGATTTAGCCTATAAATAACATGACTTGTTATAACCGGTCAACTAACGTATCTTTTCCCAATTTTCCCAATATGGCCGGTCAACCTTTATATCCTTTGACATGTACATTCACCATTTACAACCATGATAAATGATAGCAGGATATACACGAAATGTCCACGCATACATAAACGATATACCCATGGATTGTATCTTCGGTGAAACAATACCAATGGTACAAAATATGTTGCTTCTCTTCATCCAAAACCAATGGCAGAAAATTTTTTCATAGATCAACAAAACGGATATCCGTTTCGAGTTGCCTTTACCGAAGCAAAACTGATATCCGTCTTGCTTTGGTACAAAGCAAGACGGATATCTATTTTGATTGTTGACTTTTTATGGATTGTAACGTATTTTAATGTTTTAGTCTCTTCTTTGAACTTCACCCTTCGTGCTGACGACTTTTTTTAATGCAAAATTGATAAAATGAAAAGGGTTTATAGAAAAAATTGTTAGCTTTCTAAAAATATAAGATTTATTTGGTTATCATTTTATTAAATAATTATTAATAATTTTCAATATACTGTGTCTCTGAAATCCTGATGGACACACTGATTGAAAAACATCCATAACTTTCAAACCATTTCACCTTTTTGAGATCTGAAACCTGCGTCACACTCTATGCTTTTCTGGCTATAGGTTAATAAAAAAAATTTGAATTTTGATTTTTTTTTATCGAGTTAGGTTGGCTGGAAAATTACTTTTTATTTTTTAAAAAAAGTCACAGTAAAAAAATCATAACTAATTATTTTATTAGAAAAAAATTTCAAATAAATATGCATCACATCTGGACATGAGTCCTCTACTTATTTTGAAAGTTTCAAAAATATATATATATTTCTACTCATAGTTAGGTTGGCTGGACAGACACCCACTTTTTATTTTTTTCTGAAAAATTTAATAGTTGTTCATTGAAATATTCAATTTTCACTAAGTAAATTTAGTTTTTTTTTTTTTAAATAGTAGCCTATAAACTAGATTCAATTCTCTACAAATTTCATTCTTACATCTTTTTCAAATTGTATAGACAATCCATTCAAAATTTCACATGAACTTGATAAAGTCTTATTTTTTGTATTTTCATTGCCACTTAGAGGTATAGTTTGGCCCATCATGATCCTGCACATACCTGATAGGAAACAAATCTGGAAATGAATGGGTGTTTATTGCCATCAAAGAAGAGGAACCAATATCCTTTGTATCTGTCAATCATAAAGTTGAAGAAAGAGCTCTGGCTACCCAAGTTGAAGCAAAGGATGATTGGGTCATTGACAGTGGATGCTCTCACCACATGACAGGTGACAAGAATAAGTTCTTAAATTTGGAAAAGTATGAAGGAGGAATTGTAAAAATTTGGAGATAATTTTGCAGGTAGAATTAGAGGTAGAGGAACTATTTCTCTTTATGGAAAGAACAAAACCGGTAATGTACTGTATGTTGAAGGATTAAAACACACTCTTCTCAGTGTTGGATAGCTGGTGGACAAAGGCTATGATCTCAGATTCAGGAATAGAAAATGCAAGATCTTTTAAAGTTCCAGAATAGAGATTGCATCCAGTACTCAAACTAAAGGCAATATCTTCCACTTGGTTGGTACTGGTAAAAATTGCTTATTTGCTCAAATTGATCAGAGTTGGTTATGGCATAGGAGGATGTGTCATATGAATTTTGATAATATCATCAAGATAAGCAATACTCAAGCTGTAAGAGATCTTCCAAAATTAGTGAAACCTACTAATAGCTTGTGCAAAGAATGTCAGTTGGGTAAACTGAGTAGAGTTACATTCAAAAGTAAGGAATTGTCTTCTATCGGACTGTTGGACTTAGTTCATACTGATCTTTGTGGTCTGGCAAGAGTTAGGAGTATCCAAGGTGATAGATACTTCATGTTGCTAATTGATGACTATTCCCAGATGATGTGGGTAACCTTTCTAAAAGAAAAATCAGAAGCACTTGAGAAATTCAAAATATTCAAGGCCATGGTGGAGAATGAAACTAGATTAAGATTGAAATGTCTGAGGTCTGATAGAGGTGGGGAATTCACATCTGGTGAATTCATAGACTTCTTTGAGAAACATGGAATAAAGAGACAGTTGTCTGCCCCTAGAACTCCATAGCATAATGGAGTTGTTGAGAGAAAGAACCGGACCATCCAGGACCATGATGATGGAAGCAAATGTTCCTCATATCTATTGGAGAGAAGCTGTCAGCACTGCAGTTTTACACTCTAAATCGAGTTCAAATTAGAAACAATACCGGTAAGACTCCTTATGAACTTTGGTTTGGCATTACTCCCACTGTGAGATATTTCAGAGTTTTTGGTAGCAGATGTTACATTAAAAGGGATGAAGATCTAGGAAAGTTTGATGCTAGAAGTGATGAAGGAATATTCTTGGGTTACTCTACTCAAAGCAAAGCATACCGGTGTTACAATAAGAGACTGAGAAAGATTGTAGAAAGTGTAAATGTGAAAGTTGATGAAGAAATTGAAAGACCCTCAAGAATTCATGAGTATGATGAAGATGATCATAATGGTGTTCAGATTCAAAGTATCCAAGCCTCTTCTGAGAAACAAAGTCAAGTTGATCGTAAGTCAGGAAGAAGAGATAAGTCTCAATGAGATTGATCTAGAATTAGAGGTGCAAGAAACTCCCAAAGTTCCAAGGTATGTAACTCTAAAACCACTCTGAAGATTAGATCATAGGTGACAAAAGCAAAGGGGTGCAAACAAGGAGGAGAATTGCTCAAAATTTAGATGAGTGTTGTCTAATTTCAAAGATTGAACCTAAGACAGTGAATGAAGCTTGCAATGATGAAAATTGGTCAAAAGCAATGGAGGAAGAACTAATCCAAATTGAGAAAAATCACACTTGGGATCTTGTTCCCAGACCTAGAAACAAGAATGTGATTGGAACCAAATGGGTCTTCCGGAACAAACTAAATGAAGCTGTTGAAGTCATCAGAAATAAAGCTAGATTGGTCTGCAAGGGTTACTCTCAGATTGAAGGAGTTGATTTTGAAGAGACTTTTGCTTTGGTGGCAAGAATTGAAGTAGTCAAATTATTTCTTGCATTTGCTTCCTTTAAGGATTTCAAGGTGTATCAGATGGATGTCAAATCTGCCTTTCTAATGGTAATTTGGAAGAAGTGTACATTGAGCAACCAGATGGATTTCAATTGTCTAATCATGGTGATATGGCTTGCAAATTGAAAAAGGCACTGTATGGACTGAAACAGGCCCCAAGAGCCTGGTATGAAAGATTGGATAAGCATCTCTTGAAGATTGGCTTCAACAAAGGTACTGCTGACAGTAATTTGTATTTCTCTCTCTATCATGACAATATCTTAATTGTTGAAGTATTTGTTGATGATATCATTTTTGGAGGAAGAGATAGTATGTGTAAAACTTTTGCAAGTCAAATGAAAAGTGAGTTTGAGATGTCCATGCTTGGAGAAATGAATTTCTTTTTGGGTCTACAAATTACTCAAACAAAGGAAGGAATCTTCATTTCTCAGTCAAAATATATCAAAGAATTGTTGAGAAAATTTGGCATGGAAGACTCTAAGCCAATGAACACTCCAATGGCAACTAGATGCAAGTTAAGCAAAGATGATGACTCTCCCAAGGTTGATCAGACAAAATATAGGTCAATGATTGGAGGACTGTTGTATCTCACTCAAACTAGACCAGATTTATGTAGGTTGTTGGTCTTGTTGCTAGATTCCAAGCTGATCCTAGAGAATCTCATGTTATGGCAATCAAGAGGATTTTTAGATATCTAAAGGGGACAGTTGAGTATGGGTTGTGGTATCCTAGAGATCGTGATTTCTCTTTTCATGCATATACAGATGCTAATTGGGTAGGAGATGTGGATGACCGGAAGAGTACCAGTGGTGGAGCATTCTTTTTGGGGAAGAGATTGGTTTCTTGGTTAAGCAAGAAACAAGAAGCAATATCTATGTCCACTGTAGAAGTAGAATATATTGCTGCAGCAGGTAGTTGTACTCAAGTTTTGTGGATGAAACAAATGTTAAGAGACATCAGAGTGGAGTATGAGGAGCCTATCACAATTTTCTATGATAATTCAAGTGTAATAAACATTTTTAAGAATCTGGTGTTGCATTCAAAGACTAAACATATATCCATCAAGTTTCACTTCCTGAGAGAACAAGTGAACAAGAATGAAGTCAGATTGGAGTTTGTACCTTCCAAGGATCAGATTGCAGACATCTTTACAAAACCTCTGCCTAAGGACTCTTTTGAGTATCTAAGGGAGAAGTTAGGGGTTATTGCCTCTCTGTTGATAAACTAAGATGCACTAAGGTGCATCAGTCCGGTGCATATCACAGTCACATCTCGTGGTCTGGATTGATGATGGGGAGCTGCTACTCAGGGGGAGTAGCAGATATGATTCTTAGGTGGTAGAGTTGCAAGTATGAGCCCTTTGCCATTGATGTCAAAGGGGGAGAGAAGACATGTGAAAAACAAGTGGTTGCTGATCAAAGGGGGAGCAGTAATGGGAGAGAAGAAATGTGAATGGTGGTTGCTGATAGGGGGAGTTGTGATAATAAAGAAAAGTTCTTGTCTTGATGGTCAAAATAGTTTTTCACATCATATGTTGCCATCAATGACAAAGGGGGAGATTGTTGCAAGTATGGACCTAACCGATGTTGTCATTGATGTCAACATACTCCTGTTACATTAATGACAAGGTTTGGATGAGTTGTGTGTTGAGAATATTGAGAAAATTAGTCTCAATCAAGAACAGTGAAGAACAATGATGACATAAAGTAAAAGTCCAATATAGGATGAGGATCAGAGGATGTGGATTAAAGGGTTTGTAGATATGTGTCTTAAGATGTTGCAGTAGAGATTTCAGAGGTCCAAATGAAGATATGAAGAAGTTATGGCAGCTCAAGTGAAACCGGTTCTGATAGATGTTTAGTGATGACAGAGTGATATAGATAGGTCCGGTGAGATCTAGAAATGTATTCTCTGGTTCTGCAGATTTAAGGAAGTGTTGAGGAAGTCTGTGTGGTATGTTAACTCGATTGGTTCATGATTTGAAGGTCCACAAGTATCTATTCCTTTGTGACAATAATGGCAAATTATGTTCTTGAGGTTCCAGATGAAGAAGAGAAGGATTTTAGTAAGTAGAGGAAGTGCGGATGTTCTTGGAGATTCATGAAAGCTTGTGGAGGTCCTTGGATCGTGCTCAGTTCATGTTTATGGTCTGCATTAAAATTGGGGTCCCAAAAATGAAGAATAACTTCTGGATGATGGTGTACTTTCTTTGATTGGCCGACCGGATGAATTTTACATCTTGCGGATGTTCTTATGGATGGTTGCCGACTTAGATGTTTGTTCCTAAGTTGATGTCATATATAAATAAGAGATTGCAAAGTCATTTAAGAGTGGACTTGTGAAGATGAGTGTGTGGTAGCGAGGAGAAGAGCGAAAGGCAGAGCAGAAGGTTTGGGCTTAAATGGAATTGACTCAAGCATGGTGAAGATGCTATTTACCAGTTCAAGTATGTGATACTTATTCTTTTGTAGATAGTGTGTCTCTTGTAGGTAGTGAGCCTCTTGTGAGCAGTGTGCTCAGGCAGTGAGCCCTAATTGGCATGTGCCATTTTGTTCTTTCTATTCTTCTAACAGAGAATATTTTCTTGGGTTAATCACCCCATGGTTTTTCCCTTAACCGGGTTTTCCACGTCAAAAATCTTGGTGTCACATGTGTTAATGTGTATCTGCTCTTAACTTGTTGCATTAAGCTTTCATGATTGATTTACTATTATGCTTGTGTGGAGTTAAGTATTTGATGAAGAAGAAAGTTTTGGACAACTGATTCACCCCCCCTCTCAGTTGTCTACCCTAAATCTGACAAAAACAATATAATTACGATTTAAATTCTAAGATCATTTATTTAATTGAGAGACTCACAATATACTCCTACACTAGGACATTTATTCTAGTATCACTAATTTCCTTGAGTTGAAAAGCTAAAGCTAATCTAGTTTACATTTTATTATAACCTAATAATTCTTCCTAAAAGTGAATATATAGACTCTTATCACTACTGATGAGTTCATTTAATCCATACTATTTTTATAATAGAAGAAACTATAACTTTTATATAATAGAAATCTTATAAACTATTAAGGTACCCGTACTGATAATACTAAAGGTAATAGGAGTAATCATGATGATTATTATATTTGATAAAGGAAATTATTATTATATGTGATTTTTACAATAGTTGTATCAACTATTGAATCTATTCGATTAGGAGCACAAAGGCACACTTTACACATTTTTAGGTCGATCATATGATAGAAGAGGAAGCTAGTGCCTAGTTTGGCTAAGGATCGGCCTCTAGAACATTATTAGATGATGTTGGTCAAGTCTTAGATAGCCAGGCCACATAGAGATATAGATAAAATCGAAGGTGACTCAATGTAGCAAGGTAAATGGAGAAATCAGAGGCAACTCAGTATCATAGGAAAGATGGATGAATTTAATGGTCGACTCTTTGCGCATCTGACCTCTAGATAGCCATGCACATTCTCTAACAGGTTTTCTTGTGTGTCAACTGGAATTCATAGCCTAATGTCGAATGAGAGGAATATTGGAAACCATAACAGTCACCTTAAATTAAGGATAGTAGATTATACACTAACAAATACCAACTCTGACAGAGGTTCCATCAGAGCCTGAACTGCTAAAAGACATTGTTGCCAAAACCATATTAGAAGTCTTGCCATAAGCGAACAGATCTAGCCCTTCCCTATCCTTTTCCTTAGAGATGAGTTGTAGTGACTGGCGATTAACGAATGATGGTTTTTTAAGAATAACGGGGCCTATTCAAAACACAAATGAATCTATATAAAGAACGATGCTTCAGGCAAAATAATGTTACAACGCTTAGGTCAGTTGAAGTGCATTTTGATGCTAATATATATATATATAGATATATATATTTCGGTCTATCATGACTCAATGCCTTGTTATAATTTGATAGTTTAACGAGCATGCAGAACGAATCATTGATGCCAAATGGTAATATTAGTTTGCAGCGTGGGTTTCCAAAGCAAAAGAGTGGTGCAGTAGTTGATTCACATTGGGATCATGATGTTTCATGAGAAGTGGGGCATAAATAATTGAAAGATGATAACAACAAAGCATCTCAATTGCATTCAGCCTAAGACATTTCAACTTTTACATTAATCACAAAAAGGGCATCATTTTGAATGATGAGGGTTACTTCTTCCTAGCAGAGGTGAATACAATTCACATGCAGCTTCTTCAAGAGGACACCACTATTCAAAAAGAAATGATACTAATTGAACTCTCAGGCGAGAACAAAAGTAAAGAAAGAATTCAGAGCGAAAGTGAAGATTCATAACCAATTCTTTGACAAGTTTTAGAAAGAATAGAATTAAAATCTCAGGTTGTGATTTGCACAAAGAAATAAAAAGGGACATTCCACTAAGGCCGTTTGGTGTTTTGAGAAGGGATTTGAAAGGGAGGAGATAAATTAATTAAAAAGATTGATAGTGGGCTGTAGGTGGAAAAACACAATGCAAAATTTGTTTTCCAAAGATAGCTATTGATTAAGCATCAGAAGAAAATAAAATTTCTCGAAACTAATTTACACATTCAACAATATCTGTCATGAAGAAGAATTTGTATAAAATGCTAACCTGTTGTAGGGATTATTAATTTGTCACCTCTAACTTCCCACTCTACTCTGGTCCCACTTTTTTTTTTCACCACAATTTTTTTCTCAAAATTCTCGTGAATCCTCCCCCTCAGAGATTTTCCCCCCAAAATATGCATTTTTAAAACACAAAAATAGCCATATCATAAATTCCCCCCCTTAACTACAATTTCCCATTATAAGCCATCCACTACTACCCATTAATTTTTCCACTACTCCCCAACACGACAATTTTCAAATTTTATTTATTTTGGGTTGTGCCAAACCAGATTTTCTGACAACACAGTATTTTAATGTATTAATCTCATATAGAAAATAGAATATTTTTATTTTCATACTCACAATGACTTTCATTAATATTATACTGTATAATCACTTCCTCAAAATATAAAATTTACATAAATATTATCATTTTGCAAATAATATTATCAATTAAACTCACAATTTAAGATTCTTATTTACATCTTAATGTTATTATTTATTTACCAAAGTAGACTTATGATTTCTATTTTAATAATTAAATTAATCAAAACAATAATACAAAATTACAACCTGAAAACCCACATATCAGACAATACCAGACAGCCTCAACAAGAATGACTAACCATCAACCCAACCAACCAAACCGATAGATCACAGAACAAGACAACTCATCCTCTTCGAGGATGATATCAAGCTAAGGGACCTTATTTCATCTCTGATCCACAATTCTCCATTGGATATAAGGCACACTCAGACCTGCCAAATTAGGTGGAGTTGATGCCTGGTACCTGCAACCTACAGCCGATGAAAAGGGTCGAGCATATATATATATAATCATCAAATCAACACACCGTGGAAGGGAATCACAACATAGTAGGGTACTCACATGTGAGTAATGTGACACTATCCCTTCCACCAATCACAACAATAAGTAACCACATCATGCATGATCATCAATAACTAAGCATCTATGTAAAGCATCATCAGACAATCACATAAGCACCTGATAAGATTAATCCACATAATCAATTGAGTCCATAACCAATCATAATATAAGCATAAAACATCAGTTCTAACAATATCATCAAAGCAATAGACAAGTATCATCATCAAATAGTAAATCCAAAAATGTCACAATGTCCAAACATAACAACTACCACCTATCCCAAAAGTTTTTATATATCCCATCGTATACACACCAATGAATAGGGAATCTTTTGCAATTCATGTGCAATGGCTCATTGGTTCTAGGAGCGACAAAGAGGGAACATAGAATTTGGTTTTCAAATTTTTTTGTCTTTGACTTAGACTCTAGGGATGGGGCAAGTGATCTACAGTGGGGATTGCTTGCATTAGGATTTTTTAACATTTGAATTATGTTTTCAAGTTATTTTTTGTTATCTTCAATTTGGCCTATAAAATTTTCTTGTGATTCTTAAGGATGTCAAGGAATTGAGGGAGGAGTTTGAGGATGATTGTTTTGAGCTTGCTCTTCACTTAGAATCTCATCAACCTTGAGATTTTGTGGATTAGGGTTTGAGGGGGTTTCAAGGGGTTGATTAGGTAAAAATTCAATCAAAACATTGAAAAATAATTGATTTCTTTTCAAATCTAGACAAAAATGGTTCAACCTTACCTTCTTCATCCTATGGAGTTCATGCTTAATGTCCTCAAGTGCAAGAATGGTGCAATGGCATATTATTTATGTGATTTATCCTCCAAATCTAGGTCATGGATTTTCCCTAGTCGCATTTAACTCAAAAAAATGGTGAATGCAAATAGGGAGGGCACATGTTTGATGCAAGTTTTATGTGTAAAACAAAAGAAAGAATAAGCACATTAAAACACACTAGTGTTATAATGTGCTCACACTTTATTTTATTAGGACCAAAAAGTTGTTTGGCCACTTTTTGGTGCCCCATATCGATACACACACTCTTCAGATGTTACATCAATTTTTCTATATACTATAGAATGTTATCCTTATCAGTTGCTTTCTAAAATCATTCTTCATGCCCTATTCCTATGGCAATGTACAAGACAACTAAGGGGGGGGGTGAATCGGTTTTCTCTAAAACTTTAACCACTTATCAACACATCAAATGCTCAATTAATGTTATTAAGATTCCACCATGAAACATGAAACTAGAAGCTCAACACAATAATACATTCAATACATGAGACACCAAATTTTTTATGTGGAAAACCCTATAAGGGAAAAACCATGGTGGGTGTTATCCCACATAAATAAATATGATATAGCAATACCGAAAAATAGAGGCTCACTGGCCAAAATGCTCACTTTAAATGTTAGGGCTTTTGCCAAGATTGGCTCACTGCCAAGGGTTAGTGAATTGATTTGATAGCATCTACTCCATGCTTGGGTTCAGTTCCATTGAAGCACAGTATAACTCCTCTCCTCTTCTCTTCTTACACCTTCACACTTATCTTTTTATTTTTGCACTAGGACATTTTTTCGCAACTACATTACATGCTTTTATACAATTCATTAGCCTTGGAATGTACATCAAGGTCGGCATTACACACATACATAAAAATGGTTATGGACCTAAAAAAAATTTGCTAAGGTAAAGATGTATGCAGATCATGTTATGCCTTAGATGAGACTCAAATGTAATCTTCCACGTCATGACACGCTTCCACAATCTTCAATGTATCTCTGTAAGTAATGAAACAACCAAGTCGGCCAAGACTGGTGTTGACATTAAGTCTTCTAACAATAGTCTTCATCCATGATCCAAATTTCTCTTTGCAAACCAATCCAAAAGTAGGAGCACCATTAGGAGACATCCACAAGCACATTGTAATCACCAAGAACAATCGCATGATCTCTAACCACTCTTTTAAGAAGATTCTTCAAACCAAAGCACAAGAACAACATTGTCAGGTAATGTCATAAAGAAAGGATAGCTTACGAACCACTAAATCATGAACTATTGGAGTTGAAGGCACTTATCATCATTTTAGACTTAACTCATGAACCACATATCATAATACTTTAATGTGAAGGAATGCAGAGCAAAATACATTCTCCCTGTCACTAGTGAATACTCAAAAAAAGCAGATTTCACTTTGGTGATCATAACTCACTCAAATCTTCATACGGGAGGCTCAAACTTGGAATATAGCATCTTCAAACATGCCTCTAAACAACTTCCAATCCGTAGACAAAGATATTCATTCTACAAGAAATGCGGAGCAATCTACTAGATTATTCTGCTGTAAACAAAGATACTCTTCTATACACTATTTCCACCGAAGGAGCAAATTTTCTCAAAAGCGCTTGGAAACTCAACATCAGGATCACTTACTCATTATCTCAAACATTTATATAAGCTAGTGTAAAGCATCTAACTCATTACAAGAAAGCATCAAAATAAGAGCACAGTTGACACCAATGAGAACATAGATATGTTGACATCAATGACAACACTAGTTAGGTACATACTTGCAACAATCACTCCCTTTTTCAAATTGATGGCAACATATGATGTGAAAAATTGTAATGACTATCAAGACAAGATACTCCCTCTTTCTTTTTACACATTTACACTCTTTCTCTCCCTGAGTTTTTCACATGATTTCTCTCCCCCTTTGACATCAATGGCAAAGGGCACATACTTGCACTCTACTGCTTTGATCAAATTGCTCTTTCATTAATAATATAACACTTACTACTCTTTGTTAGTAACACATATCAAGAACACTTGCTACTCCCCTTGAGAGGTAGCTCTCAAAACATCAATCCAGATCAAGAAATGAGGCTTTGGACACCACTAGATTGATGCATTCTTATGCATCTTAGTTCAGAGCAGGAGGGGTAATAACCCCTAATTTTTCTTTGAGATACTCAAAGGTATCCTTAAGTAGAGGCTTAGTGAAAATATCTGTAATCTGATCCTTTGTGGACACATATTCTATCTTCACTTGATTCTATGTCACTTTCTCTCTCAAAAAGTGATACCTTATTGATATATGCTTTGTTCTTGAGTGCATCACTAGATTATTTGAAATATTTATGGCACTTGTAATGTCACAAAATATTGCAATTAGATCTTCATACACAACTCTTATGTCCTTCAAAGTCTACTTCATCCACAACACTTGAGTGCAACAACATGTTGTTGTAATATACTCTGCTTCTGCAGTAGAGAAGGAGATTGAATCTTGCTTCTTGCTCAGCCATGGAACCAATCTATTTCCCAAGAACAAAGCACCTCCACTTGTATTTTTTATGTCATCAACATCTCTGGGCTAGTCTACATCTATATAAGCACTAAGAATGAAATCATTATCTTTTGGATACCATAAGCCATGATCTGATGTGCCTTTCAAATACCTCAAGATTATCTTGACTGCCATCACATGTGATGCTCTAGGATCTTCTTGAAATCTTGCCACAAACATACTACATGCATTATATCAGGTCTAGTTTGTGTTAGATAAAGTAATCCTCCAATCATAGATCTGTACCTTTTCTGCATACTGGTTTGGAGTCCTCCATCCCAAACTTCTCAACAACTCTTTCACATACCTAGACTGATAAATGAAGATTTCTTTATCTAATTGAGTAATTTGTAGACCTAGAAAGAAATTCATTTCACCAAACATAGACATCTCAAATTCATTTTACATTTCTCCTGCAAACTTCATGCACATACCTTCATTTTCTCCAAAGACAATGTCATCAACAAAAACTACAACAATCAAGATTTGATTATCATTTATTTTGAAATAGAGATTGTTGTCAGTAGTGCCTTTACTAAACCCTAATTGTAGAAAATACTTATCTAACCTTGCGTACCAGGACCTGGGAACTTGTTTTAGTCCACGCAGGACTTTCTTCAATCTGCATACCATATTACCTTGGGTCTGATAGTTGAAACCCTTCAGGCTACTCAATTTAAACTTCCTCTTCCAACTCACCATTCAAGAATGCAACCTTCACATCCATGTGATACACTTTGAAATCTTTGTGAGTTGTAAATGCTAGAAATATTCTGATTGCTTCAATCTTAGCCACTAGAGTAAAAGTCTCTTCAAAATCTATTCCTTCAATTTGAGAATATCCTTTACACACAAGCCTTGCTTTGATTCTTACAACCTCTCCATTTTCATCAGCTTGTTCCTAAAAACCCATTTAGTTCCAATGACATTCTTATCAACAGGTCTAGGAACCAATTCCCAAGTTTGATTCTTTTCTATCTGCATCAGTTCTTCTTCCATGGTTTTTACCCAATTTTCATCATTGCAAGCTTCATTAATAGCTTTTGGTTCAACCTTTGAAAGCAAAAAGTAATTCACTTGTTCTTCTGCAGCTCTTTTCCTTATCAACACCTCTTTTTTTTCACCTATAATCTGATCTTCAGAATGATTAATCCTTACATACCTAGGAGTCTTGACAACACTTTCTGGAGCCTCTTCTTCATCCTGACTATCTTCTTGTTTAACTTTTTCTTTATTCACTATAGCCATAGGTTCATCTCATTCATAGCAACTCAGATATGAGATTCTTTCCTTGTCTTCATCCACTTTCACATTAACACTTTCAAAAATATTTTTCAGTCTCTTATTGTAGCACTAGTAGGCCTTACTCTTGGTAGAGTAACCAAGAAAAATTCCTTCATCACATATAGCATCAAACTTACCTAGTTCTTCTTCTCTTCTGATATAGCATTTGCTACCAAAAACTTTGAAAAACTTCACCTTAGGAACTCTTCCATACCATAATTCAAAGGGAATTTTAGAGCTGTTACTTTTGACTTGAACTATGTTTAGGATGTACACAATAGTATGTATGGCTTCTCTCCAATATACTTTTGGTAGGTCAACTTCCTTTAGCATAGTCCTAGCAGCCTCTTGAATTGTCATGTTCTTTCTTTCAACAACTCTATTCTGTTGAGGAGTCCTAGGTGCAGACAATTATCTCTTTATCCATTGTTCTTCATAGAAAATATTGAATTCATTTGATGTGAACTCACCTGAGCCTCTATCAGACCTTAAGCATTTGATCCTCAACTCCAACTCATTTTCAACCATTGCCTTGAGAACTTTGAACTTGTCAAGGGCTTCAGATTTTTCTTTTAGAAAAGTGACCCAAGTCATTCTAGAATAGTCATCAATAAGAAACATAAAATACCTGTCACCTTGAAGACTTCTTGTTCTTATGGGACCACACAAATCTATATGCACTAGCTCCAACAACCTAGCAAAAAATTGTTTTTTTCTTTTGAAAATTGTTTTTGTTGGTTTCCCAAATTGACACTCCTTGCAAATGGTGTTGGAAGGATTCACAAGTTTAGGCAGATCTCTTACAGCCTGTGCAGAACTTATCTTCACCAAATTGTCAAAATTGATATGACACGTCCTTCTATGCCATAGCCCACTCTCATCTGTCTAAGCCAATAAATAATAATCATTAGTTCCTCTTAATTGGTAAATGTTACCTCTAGTCTTCTTACCAGTAGCAATCACTGTTTCGGAGCTTTCCATGATTTTGAACCCATTATCTTTGAATCTCAAATCATAACATTTGTCACACATCTGACCAACACTTAAAAGATTATGCTTTAAACCCTTCACATATAAGACATTATTGAAATGTTGTGCTTTCCATCAAAAGAAATAGATCCTTTTCCACAAATCTTACCAGCTGCATTATCTCCAAACCTAACTAGTCCTTCATCATACTTTTCCAAACTCACAAACTTACTTTTGTCATTGGTCATGTGATGTGAGCATCCATTATCAATAATCCATTCATCCTTATCTTTCTCAACTTGAACAGCCAAAGCACTTTATTCCACTAGTTTTTCTTCCTTCACATAGCTAACAGGATTAGTAGACATAGGTTCTTCTTTAATTGCAATAAACAAACACTCAAATGCACTAGTACTAGCATCATCAGATTCATCCTTTGTCACACCTTCATCATGTCAAGATCTCTAACATAGTAGCATTTCTTTGGAACCCTAGGTCTATTCTCAAATCTTTTTCTATTCCTTTCAATTCTCTCAGGACACCTAGAAGCATAGTGACCAACCTTACCACATGTAAAACATTTGATAGGTAATTGGCCTTTGAACTTACCAGAACCTCTTTGCAGTCTGTCAACAAATTTTTCTTCAATTTCATCAAGCTCATCATCAGGTTCCACCTTGTACTTTTTAGCTCTAGAGATCTTCTCTGAAGTACTGGATTTGAAAGCAGTCTCAATCTTTGGTAGGGCATCACCAATTTCTTTCATCTCAAAGGTTGTAAGCTTTCCTAGCAACTGATCCTTGCTGACATCTATCACAGTCATTACTTCTTCAATTGTAGCTACCTTGTGACTATAGGATTTAGGTAATGACCTAAGAATTTTCATCACAACTTCATTCTCCTCAATAGTTCCTCCCATACCTTTTATTCCATTGACAATTTCATCAACTTTTTGCATGTATGTTGTTATATTTTCATCTTTGCTCATCTTTAAACCCTCATATTTTGCTTTCAAACCCTACAATTTGGCACTTTTAACAGACTCATCTCCTTCATACAGATTTTTCAACTTTTCCCAAACTTCATGAGTAGTTTCCAGATCTATGACCTTTATCAATTCAGTGTTGTCCTTTCCATCAAAAGATAGATCATTGTCCACAAATCTTACCAGCTGCATTATCTCCAAACCTAACTAGTCCTCCATCGTACTTTTCCAAACTCACAAACTTACTTTTGTCACCAGTCATGTGATGTGAGCATCTACTATCAATAATCCATTCATCCTTATCTTTCTCAACTTGAACAACCAAAGCACTTTCTTCCACTGGTTTTTCTTCCTTCACACAACTAGCAGGATTAGTAGACATAGGTTCTTCTTTAATTGTAATAAATAAGCACTCATTTGCACTAGTACTAGCATCATTACATTCATCATCTATCACACCTTCATCATGTCAAGATCTCTAACATAGTAGTATTTCTTTGGAACCCTACCTTCTATTCTCAAATCTTTTTCTATTCATTTCAATTCTCTTAGGACACCTAGCAGCATAGTGACCAACCTTACCACATGTAAAACTTCTGAATGGTAATTTTCGTTTGAACTTACTAGAAACTCTTTGTAGTCTGTCAACAAAGTTTGCTTCAATTTCATCAAGCTCATCATCAGGTTCCACCTTGTACTTTTCAGCGTTGGAGATCTTCTCTGAAGTACTAGCTTTGAAAGCAGTCTCAATCTTCAGCAAAGCATCACCAAATTCTCTCATCACAACTTCCTTCTCCTCAATAGTTCCTCCCATACCTTTCATTCCATTGATAATTTCATCAACTTTTTGCATGTACATTGTTATATTTTCATCTTCGCTCATCTTTAAACCCTCATATTTTTCTTTCAAACCCTACAATTTGTCACTTTTAATAGACTCATCTTAGGTTCATCCAAGTTTGTTATCTTTTCCCAGACTTCATGAGCAGATTCCAGATCCATGACCTTTATCAATTCAGTGTTGTGCTTTCCACCAAAATAAATAGATCCTTTTCCACAAATCTTACCAGCTGCATTATCTCCAACCTAACCAATCCTTCATCATACTTTTCCAAACTCACAAACTTAGATTTGTCACCAGTCATGTGATGTGAGCATCCACTATCAAGAATCCATTCATCCTTATGTTTCTCAACTTGAATAGCCAAAGCACTTTCTTCCACTAGTTTTTCTTCCTTCACACAGCTAGCAGAATTAGTAGACATAGGTTCTTCTTTAATTGTAATAAACAAGCACTCATTTGCAATAGTACTAGCATCATCAGATTCATCATCTATCACACCTTCATCATGTCAACATCTCTAATATAGTAGCATTTCTTTGGAACCCTAGGTCTATTCTTAAATCTTTTTCTATTCCTTTCAATTCTCTCAGGACACCTAGAAGCATAGTGACCAACCTTACCACATGTAAAACATTTGAAAGGTAATTGGCTTTTGAACTTACCAGAACCTCTTTGCAATCTGCGAACAAAGTTTGCTTCAATTTCATCAAGCTCATCATCAGGTTCCACCTTGTACTTTTTAGCTTTCAAGATCTTCTCTGAAGTACTGGCTTTGAAAGTAGTTTCAATCTTCGGCAAAGCATCACCAAGTTCTCTCATCTCAAAGGCTATAAGCTTTCCTAGCAACTGGTACTTGGTGACATCTTTCACAGTCATTACTTCTTCAATTGTAGCTACCTTGTGACTGTAGGATTTAGGTAATGACCTAAGAATTTTCATCACAACTTCCTTCTCCTCAATAGTTCCTCCCATACCTTTTATTCCATTGACAATTTCATCAACTTTTTGCATGTATGTTGTTATATTTTTATCTTTGCTCATCTTTAAACCCTCATATTTCACTTTCAAACCCTACAATTTGGTGCTTTTAATAGACTCGTCTCCTTCATACAGATTTTTTAGCTTTTTCTAGACTTCATGAGCAGTTTCCAGATCCATGACCTTTATCAATTCAGTGTCCAACAAGGCACTTAACAGAGCATCTCTAGCTTTTATAGTTAACTCATATTCTTTGATTTCATCTTCAGTTATTAAACTATTCTGAGGCATGGTATACTTTGTCTCTATCGCTTTCCATATTCTATAACCAAGAAAGAGGAGATATCTTTTCATTCGTACCTTCCATAAAGCATAATTCATCCCATCAAACTGAGGAGCTTCTTTCTTATAAGACATCCTAGATTGACCTCAAGCTGTTAGGATTACTTCCGAGGAACCTGCTCTAATACCAATTGTTTTAATGTACAAGACAACTAAGAGGGGGGTGAAACAGTTGTGTCTAAAACTTTAACCACTTATCAACACATCAAATGCTCAATTACTATTATTAAGATTCAACCATGAAACATGAAACTAGAAGCTCAACACAGTAATACATTCAACACATGAGACACTAAATTTTTTACATGGAAAACCCTATAAGGGAAAAACCATGGTGGGTGTTAGCCCACAGAAATAAATATGTAATAGAAATACTAAAAAATAGAGGCTCACTGCCCAAAATGCTCACTTCAAATGTTAGGGCTCACTGCCAAGATCAGCTCACTACCAAGGGGTGGCTCACTGCCAAGGGTTGGTGAAAGTTCCATCTACTTCATGCCTGGGTTCAATTCCATTGAAGCATAATATAACTCCTCTGCTCTGCTCTTCTTACACCTTCGCACTTATCTTTTCATTTTTGCACTAGGACATCTTTTTTACAACTAAATTACATGCTTTTATACAATTCATCAGCCTTGGAATGTACCTCAAGGTCAGCATTACATTCATCAACCATTGGAACAATCTCCAAGGTCGGCATTACACACATACATAAAAATGGATCTGGACCTAAACAAAATTTGCTAAGGTAAAGATGTATGTGGATCATGTTATGCCTTAGATAGGACTCAAATGTAATCTTCCACTTCACGACACACTTCCACAATCTTCAATGTATCTCTGCAAGTAATGAAAACAACTAAGTCAGCCAAGACTGGTGTTAACATTAAGTCTTCTAACAACAGTCTTCATCCACAATCTAAATTTCTCTTTGCAAACCAATCCAAAAGTAGGACCACGATTAGGAGACATCCACATGCACATTGTAATCACTAGGAACAACCACACAATCTCTAACCACTATGTCAAGAAGATTCTTCAAACCGGAGCACAAGAACAACACTGTCAACTTCTGTCATAAAGAAAGGATAGGTTGTGGACCACCAAATAATGAAATATTAGATTTGAAGGCACTTATCATCATTTCAAACTTAACTAATGAACCATAGATCATAATACTTCAATGCAGAGGAATGCGAAGCAAAATACATTCTCCTTGTCACTAGTGAATACTCAGAAAAAATAGTTTTCACTCTGGTGATCATTACTCGCTCAAATCTTCATATGGGAGGCTCAAACTTGGAACATAGAATCATCAGACATGCCTCTAAACAACTTCCAATCTGTAGAGAAAGATATTCATTCTACAAGAAATTCGGAGCAATCTACTGGATTGTTTTGTTGTAAACAAAGATACTCTTCTATACACTGTTTCCACTGGAGGAGCAAATTTTCTCAAAAGCACTTGGAAACTCAATATTAGCATCACTTACTCATTATCTCCATCACTTATATAAGCCAGTGGAAAGCATCTAACTCATTACAAGAAAGCATCAAAACAAGAGCACAGTTGACACCAATGACAACATAGATATGTTGACATCAATGACAACACCAATTAGGCATATACTTGCAACAATTCCTATATCTTCTTCCTATGCACTTTATTTTCTTTAGTTTTCCCTTTTACCCCATGTCGCTCCTTATTTTCCCTCTCAAAATCCTTAAAAATCCTACCCAGGACTCTTTTAAGCACCAAAAATGGTTGCCTTAGTTGTTAGATGCATCCAACTACTAAGTTAAATCATGAGACTCTTTCTCAAATGCAATTTGACATAACTACACATTCTTGAGGGTAGTCAGGTAGGTGAGTAGTACATCCACATCCTCTTAGCTACAATAAATGTCATTTTGGAGCCTCAAGAAGATGACCTAGAAAAATTAAATGAAACTATATTTTAAGGAAATGGCTACTACTTGCAAGCTTGGAATGATGCCCCTACATCAAACTGCCAAGGTTACAAAATGTGAGCCCCTACTCACTATCAAAATTGTATGACTACATCTCATAGATTATGTTTCTACAAGTAAACTTGTAGCTAAACATCTTTCTTTCCTTCCTCCTTCATGCCTTCAACACAAGTCACTTCCCCTCTTTGTCATCAAATATCCCTCATATTTTTAGCATACCTATTATCTTTCACTAGCATTCATAACCTCTTTTTTCCTTAAATAATCAACTCTCATCAGGGGTATGCTAGAGATAGGTGAATTGTTAGGAATGGCTCTACATTTAGATCAAAGATCAAACTCTTTTTATTCACCTCCATGTACAACACACTCCTACCCTAATATATAATTATCCTATAGAGCTATCAGACAAGTTTTTTAGTCCTAAATTATCCCTCCTTTTGTTGTAGCCTTATACACATGTACATCTATATCCTATAAATTCACATTCATCATTTTATTGGCATCATAAAAAAATCACCTATTGTGGTTGTAGTAGCATTTCTAGCATGAATTGCTGCTTTGTGATAGATTTATTGGGACCCACTTTTCTTCTCCTTAGCTTCATTCACCACATATTTATTCATGCATTTCTCCTCCACCTCTTCATTTACTATTCTATTTAATAGCGTCTACTTGCACCTCATTGGGGATCATTTATGCAACACATGCAACTTCATGTTTTGATACTCTCAAGAAATCCTTACCTACTAACAATAACATCCTTGGGCTATTTGTCACCTCCTCTTCTATAGTTACCAACAGAGTGAGGATATGTCTTCTCCCATTCTTCATTAAGGCATAAGTATTTGTTCTTTCATCATAGATAACTATCTTATCAAACTACCATGGCCTTCCCAAAAGTATGTGGCACATGTCCATGGGCATAATATCACACCACACTTGGTCTTCATACTTATGCCTATCCAAAACCTCACTAAACATTGTCGGTTCACAAATATTTGATAGTCTCTTTGCAACCAAGACACTTTGTAAGGATTAGGGTGAGTTGTACTCATATTAACCCTAGCTTCTCTACCGTCTCAAGGGAAACTAAATTATCTATGCTTCTACTATCAATTATATCCTTACAAAACTTACCTTTTTCCTTGCACACAATCCTAAACAAACTCCTTTGCTACATGGGCTCATTATTCCTTCTCATTGGTTTCAATGGTGCTCTCTTCATCATGATGGATTCTCCATGCTCCAGTCCCTTTGCGCATTTGGATGAAGCGTTGCTCCTTTCATTGGCCCAAGCAACATGACTTTGGGCCCTATTTCACCTACAACTATCTTGCAACATTTAGGATCATTCACCCTTTAGTGCATATTGATAGGCCTCCTAAATGGTTTGTAGCCCTATCATGCTCAACTCATCTTGTATACTTGGCCTTAGGCCATTGACGTACCACACTACTTTCTCATGATCCAACTCTCAGTGATCTAATTGAATGAAAATATTATATAATTCTTTAATGTAGCTTTTACACTCAATTTCTTTTGCCATAAGTTCTACAACTTATTTAACAACTCAAGTTGATAGTCCATTACCAAGAACTTGGCTTTCATTCTTATCACCATCCTATCCCATTGGGTGATCTTTTCTCTCCCACTTTTTTTATCTTGTGCCTCTTTCCACTAGAGTGTAGCATGCCCCTTTTGTTGGCAATATGTGTTGTCATTGATGTCAAAACTCAGAGTGATGTCAGCACTCAGTTTGTGGTTGTCTGATGTGGTTGATGTGAATGTTCAAGTTGGTGATATACCAGTGTAGTAACAAAGATTTTCCTGATGTTCATGATTGGTTGTTGATGTTCATGGTTGGATGTCATGTCTTGATTGATGTCAAGTAAAGTTGTATTGAGTAGGTTTGTCTTCAACATAGATATTTCATGATGAAATATTAAGATGGGAATTAGAAGCATTAAGATGAATGATGATATATTAAGATGGGAATTAGAAGCTATGCTGAGAATGAGAAGGTGTTGTTGATGACCTTGTCATATCCACATTTCCCATGTGATCACAACACACAACACACGTGTTATGTCCACATTAGTCATGTGGTCATGACACAAAAAAAATAAAAAAACTTTCCCACGTGACTCTAAAACCCTCTCGCATGCAACATGTGCGGTCGGTGGCATACGCACAAAGGTGCAAAATGTCAATCAAAACATCGAGGTAATGTAAACAACTTTCGCAACCCCTGTGAAATCTAAGCCTACTAAGGGGATTGTGCAACGCGAGGAGCATCACTAAGAGGGTAGATTCTATAATAGAAACTAACCCTAGGATTCCTAGATGAAGTGATATGATTTTGATAAGTATCGAAATCTAACACTAAGAACTATAACATAAATAAGATAAATTAATTCCATCAAAAACTTAATTAAATTACTCAATATTAATTAATTCGATAAATTCAAACACATGTAAAAATCCATTTAATTATCCATTTTCCTAGCCTAGGGAAAATTCAGCAGCATAACACCACCTCAATAATAATTGGAAAAAAAATCATTTAAAAAAAATACAATCCCCTCTAAAAGCCCTTTCAAAAAAATAATAAATAAAAATAAGTATAGATTAAAACTAATTTCACCCATCACAATTAATTGACCCCAATACCTCAATTTCTACTAAAGTTAATAAATACTCGGTTTAATTAAATAAAACAATTAATTAAAAGCTACTTCAAGTTATGCACTATAAAATAGACTTGAGGGATTAAATAAATTAATTTTTTTAAAAAAGCACTAATATTTCCCCACATCCAAATTTGAAGCATAGTTAGGTGCCTTTTGCATACTAGGAGTATGAGGTAGTCTCATATGTTATAAGCCACATGTAGACCCAAAAACAGGCACCCGACATCGTAGACTATAAAAGGATCCATTTCCATTTCCAAAACCCACTAAAATAGCCCACAAAAAATAAATTAAAATCCTAAAAATAAAAAAAGGCATTTAAAAGGATGAAAAAGCCCAAATGATAAAATATTTTTCAATTGTCTCCAAGTTGTCAAGAGACGAAAAAGAGAGGGAAAAAATAAGTGTCACGTTCACAATGGTAAATTTCTTTTCTTATCTATTTTTTTTCTTTCTTCATTAGACTCCAATATGTATTTTATATTCACTTCTCTAACCCTAATTTCATTTCTTTCACTCTCTTATGTTGTCTATTTACCTTCTCCTCAACCCTAACCCTATTTCTTTTTCTTTTGTGTTCTCTTCTCTCTTGTTTTGTTTTATTTCTTTTGTCACAGGTTAGCAAAAATCTCCATGGAGGCTCTTAGGGTTTCTTTGTTCAACTAATTTCCATGCAGGTTAAAATTTTTGCCATGGAAGCTATCTGTTCTTTTTTTGTTCCAAAGGTTATTGATACAGGGTTACATTTTTTTGTTACTCAGCAAAATATATGTTGCCCCTGTTTATTCACAGTGAATATATGCATTGCAACGAGTATATTTTTATATACCCCTATTTATTTATAGTGATTATATGCAAGGGAGTGTGTGTGTGTATATATAATCAAAATACATTACAAATTGTAGGTGAGAACAATAGAGGAGCGGCGGATTAAAACACTACCACAAGCAAATCTTAAAAGAAGCACAGCGAAAAAATAGTGACATCGGCATTTTCTTTGTTTAAGGAATGCAGGGCATAAAAAGAAAAGGGGCGGCCTCCCCGCCCCCCCCCCCCTCCACAAAGTCTATGGAGAGATGGACGAGGGGTTCGTCCTCCCATCCCTTTTGGTTGACTACGATAGGGGCCATGGCCGCCACCCTTTAGCTTTTTTTGTTTTAAAAAAACTTTTTATCACAGAACTAACCTGTTAGGGTTTTTTTTCATTCAATAATAAGATTTAATAAATTTTTTATTTAAATAGTTCCAGCATATATATATATATATATATATATATATATATATATGTAGAGACACTTTTTCGTATCCAAAATAGTATATATTTCCTCTTTTTTCTTTACAAGAAATACAATGCATAAAAAAATTCAACAAAAAGGATAGGTATATATATATATACTGGAATCTTGATTATGTATTTTTTTTGTTAAAAAATAGTAACTTCAAAATATCACAGCAAGTTTAATAATAATTTTCCTTTTCCCATACAAGCAGAACTAGAAAATTTATTACAGCAAGTCTAATATTTAATTTTCTTTGTAACAAGCAACTATCTACTTTTAAATTACAACTTTAGAGATATGGAGAGAGATTCTTTTTAATCGTTCATAAGTAAACTTTCACACACCATATGAAGAATTAACAAAAACAACCAAGTCTCTATTTGCAACAAAATGAATGCATATACATATATATCTCTTTTCTTTCTTTTACAAAAAGATACACAAAGGAGAATACTCTCAAAGCTACACAATTCTTTTACAAGCCACAAAGGGCAAGGCAACCAAAATGCTTTATATTACAAATTACACAAAAACTAAATTTCTTCCAAGTTCACCAAAACTCCAAGACCACCAAACCTACAAGAATAACAAGATGGTTTACACATGCCCATGGGAGCTCACCTCCCAACCATAGACTTGAGAACAAGTCACCTCCAAGCTTAGAGGTCACCCATGTAGCTAGGTTCAAACCACAACAAGAGAACAATAGCAAAACACACTCACACAAGAAAGAACAAACCCTCACAAAGATTGCACGTTACAAATCCATTCATATGGATATTTGGGGGTAGGAGAGTGGACTGCACTCTCACTTAAGGGGGAAACCCAAAATACCAAATCACCATAATACTCAAAATCACATAATATAAAAATTCAAAAATTCAATGTCACAAAAACCCACGGCACTCATGCCTTCACCAAAATCTCCAATAAATCAAAATACACCCTCATGGCCAACCATACCTCCAAATATAATGTGGTTTCCCCTGAGGAGGTTCACTCCTCTCCCACCCCAAAACAAGATGAGCTCTCCTCAATAGGGAGCCTCATCAAACACCCAAAAGGATCCCACACAACAAATACACCAAACTCAAAAATACACAAACACTCATAACACACATTGAAATGTAAAAATAAAGGGAAGGCATCAAGCCTTGGTGCTTACCTTATAAGCCCAATATGGTGAGAGTTTGATGGAGAGATCCCAAGCCTCCTTGCAATCTCCTTGTCTCCAACAAGCCTCTAACTCTAGCTATCTCCCAAGTCCATAATTACTGAAGAAAACCAAAAAATGAAGAACCCTCTCCATCTCTCCAAGATGGAGTTTAATAGGCTACACCAAGGAGCCTTAAGGAATGAGAAGGTGACACATGTCACCTTCTCCTTCCTCCTCACAATCTACTTGCAAACTCTAAGGGATGTGGAGGTGACACATGTCACACTCCCATCCCACCAAGCCTCACTCTCTCCCACATGTTCTCTCACACATGTGTGAGAGCAAGGTGGAGAGGGGAATCCTACATGGGGGACTCCATGAGGATAAGGATATGACACATGTCATTCTCCTATCCATCAATGCAAACCCCTTCCCTCCATGTGAGAGCATTGGAGATGGGGTCTCTCACACTTGGGGGTCTTGAAGACTCCCTGAGTCTTTAAGATAAGGAAGACCAAAACCTTGGAAAGTGGAGTTGGTCATGGTGGAATTCTTGACCCATCCACCACTCCTCCCAACTTCAAAAATTTGTCACTTAACTATAGGGTGAAGTGAGAGTGACCAAATGAAGGTTAACCTAAGGTTTAACATGCTCAATTTGGTCTTAGACCCTAGAGGTATAACCTAGGGTCATTATTTATTCAAAATAAACACCATGGGTTACATAAATCAACATAAAAGGCCCAAAAATTAAAAGCACTTAAATAGTGCAAATTCAAACATTACATTTCACAACACCTTGATAATCAATTAAAAAGGGTAAATCCTAGTCCAAAGGAACATCAAAACAAAAATTAAAATTCAACATGCTCAATAACAATTGACCTTGTCCCTCTTGGGACTAGGTCGGGGTAAGTGCAAGAAGATGGGGGGCCAAAAAGGGGTCTTAAGTGGCCACTTTTTTTCTGAAATCAGGAAATACTGGCCTTGGATGAGAAATTGAGCATAGTTACACTCAAAATTTGGAGATGCAACCAAAACAATGTTCATAGTGCTCCGAGTCTACTTTCTAAACTACTATTTTGTTTTGAAAATGGCATAGATTAAGGGGTTCAAAAGAGGGAGCCACAGAAATTGGTGTTGTTTCTGTCAAAAAAACATAACATAGCATGTTTTGTGGCTTCCTCAAAAGGTCAACTTTTTTTTGGTATTTTTAAAATCGCTTCAGTGAGAAATTAGCTAATAGAATGTAGTTTATGCCCGATTTTTCTGATAATTTTTTGATGAATATTTGATTTTTTACTAATTTTTAAAGTGGACACATCCTAAAAAATAGAATTTTGGCCGTGCTACCCCTATAAATTTTGAAAACTAATTGAAAATCATTTTTTTATTTTTTTAATATTTGTAGAATGGAGTCTAGTTTCTAAATATGTAATTTTTTTGAAATTTGAATGAATAGTTATTTTATAATGAAAAAAAGACCAAACAGTGGTTTTTGCATAAAAACGGACACACAAACAAAAGAAATTAAAGATGAAAGGCTTAACATTGTTAAAATGTGAAAAAAATCACATCGTCAAATAGCTAAGAGAAAGCCTAACATTACCCATGTGTTCGATTTGTTCAACCTTGAAACACGTGCAAATCTGAGGGTTAGCACGAACGAAATTATGTGAAATTTTGAAGAATATAGAAAAACACGTCTGTGACTGTTCATAAGGCACTCCAAGCCTTTGGGTTGGAAATCCAAAGCAAATCCCAAGCCCAAGGCTTGGGATTCCCAAAGCAAGAAATAACGCGAGCGCGTTATAACGCGCTCACGTTATGTTTTGCCTTGCATTTTTTTCCCGCAAGTCTGTCTTTTGCCATGTTTGACATAACGCGAGCGCGTTATAACGCGCTCGCGTTATGTCCCACTCAAATTTTTTTACATTCAAGGCTATTAATCATGAGGGTTAAGGCATAAGGGATAGAGTTGGAAGGTTTACGGATAAGGGATTAGCGTTTAAGGTTTAGGGATGAGGGATGACAGATTACGGTTGAGGGTCGAGGGATCAAAGTTAAGGGTTGAGGGATTAGGGTTTGACATTAAGGGTTGAGGGTCGAGGGATGAAAGTTAAGGGTTGAGGGATTAGGGTTTGACATTAAGGGTTGAGGGTTGAGGTTCAAGGGTCAAGGGTTTAGGGATAGGGTTTAGGGTCGAGGGATTAGGGTTAAAGTAGAGTGTGGAGGGTGTAAGGATTAGGGATAGGGTTGGAGGGTTTAGGGATAAGGGATTAGGGTTTAAGGTATAGTATCAAGTCTGTTGAGAGTTTAGGAATAGGGATAGCATTTAGGGATTAGGGATGAGGGAATATAGTTGAGGGATGATGGATTAGGGTTGAGGGTTGAGGGATTAGGGTTTAGGGATAAGGTTTAGGGTTGAGGGTTGAGGGATTAGGGTTTAAGGTATAGTGTTGAGGGTTGAGGGTTGAGGGTTTAGGATTAGGGTTTAGGGTTGACGGATTAGCATTTAATGTCGAGGTTAGGGTTAGAGTGTCGAGGGTAGAGGGATTAGGGATAGGGTTTAGGGTTGAAGGTTTAAGGATTGAGGGTTGAGGCTTTAGGGATGAGGGTTTAAGGCTTAAGATATAGTGTCAAGTGTTGAGGGTGTAGGGATAGGGTTTAAGTTTTAAGGGTTAAGGGTTGAGGGATATGGATTAGGGTTTAAGGTATAGTGTTGAGGGTCGAGGGATCAGAGTTAAGGGTTGAGGGATTAGGGTTTGACGTTGAGGGTTGAGGGTTGAGGTTCGAGGGTCAAGGGTTTAGGGATAGGGTTGAGGGTCGAGGAATTAGGGTTAAAGTAGAGTGTGGAGGGTATAAGGATTAGGGATAGGGTTGGAGGGTTTAGAGATAAGGGATTAGGGTTTAAGGTATAGTACGGATTCTGTTGAGGGTGTAGGAATAGAGATAGCATTTAGGGTTTAGGGATGAAGGATTAGAGTTGGGGGATGACAGATTAGGGTTGAGGGTTGAGGGATTAGGGTTTAAGGATAAGGTTTAGGGTTGAGGGCTGAGGGATTAGGGTTTAAGGTATAGTGTTAAGGGTTTAGGGATAGGGTTTAGGGTTGAGGGATTAGGATTTGACGTTGAGGGTTGAGGGTTTAGGGTTTAGGGTTAGGGTTGAGAGATGAGGGATCAGAGTTAAGGGTTGAGGGAATAGGGTTTGACGTCGAGGGTTGAGGGTTGAGGTTCGAGGGTCAAGGGTTTAGGGATAGGGTTGAGGTTGAAGGGATTAGGGTTAAAGTAGAGTGTGGAGGGTGTAAGGATTAGGGATAGGGTTGGAGGGTTTAGGGATAAGGGATTAGAGTTTAAGGTATAGTATCGAGTCTGTTGAGGGTTTAGGAATAGGGATAGCATTTAGGGTTTAGGGATGAGGGATTAGAGTTGAGGGATGAGGGATTAGAGTTGAGGGATGAGGGATTAGGGTTGAGCGTTGAGGGATTAGGGTTTAGGGATAAGGTTTAGGGTTGAGGGTTGAGGGATTAGGGTTTAAGGTATAGTGTTGAGGGTTGATGGTTTAGGGATAGGGTTTAGGTTTGAGGGATTAGGGTTTAGGGTTGATGAATTAGGGTTTAATGTTGAGAGTTGAGGGTTGAGGGTTGAGGGTTGAGGTTGAGGGATAGGGTTAATGGTCAAGGGATTAGGGTTAAATAAGAGTGTCGATGGTAGAGGGATTAGGGTTTAAGGTATAGTATCGAGCCTATTGAGGGTCTAGGAATAGGGATAGCATTTAGGGTTTAGGAATGAGGGATTAGAGTTCAGGGATGACGGATGACAGATTAGGGTTGAGGGTTGAGGGATTAGGGTTTAGGGACAAGGTTTAGGGTTAGGGTTTAGGGATAGGGTTTAGGGTTGAGGGATTAGAGTGAAGGGTTGAGGGATTAGAATTTGGCATTGAGGGTTTAGGGTTTAGGATCAGGGTTGAAGGTCGAGGGATCAGAGTTAAGGGTTGAGGGATTAGGGTTTGATGTTGAGGGTTGAGGGTTGAGGTTCGAGGGTCAAGGGTTTAGGGATAGGGTTGAGGGTCGAGGAATTAGGGTTACAGTAGAGTGTGGAGGGTATAAGGATTAGGGATAGGGTTGGAGGGTTTAGGGATAAGGGATTAGAGTTTAAGGTATAGTATCGAGTCTGTTGAGGGTTTAGGAATAGGGATAGCATTTAGGGTTTAGGGATGAGGGATTAGAGTTGAGGGATGAGGGATTAGGGTTGAGGGTTGAGGGATTAGGATTTAGGGATAAGGTTTAGGGTTGAGGGTTGAGGGATTAGGGTTTAAGGTATAGTGTTGAGGGTTGATGGTTTAGGGATAGGGTTTAGGTTTGAGGGATTAGGGTTTAGGGTTGATGAATTAGGGTTTAATATTGAGAGTTGAGGGTTGAGGGTTGAGGGTTGAGGTTGAGGGATAGGGTTAATGGTCAAGGGATTAGGGTTAAATAAGAGTGTCGATGGTAGAGGGATTAGGGTTTAAGGTATAGTATCAAGCCTGTTGAGGGTCTAGGAATAGGGATAGCGTTTAGGGTTTAGGAATGAGGGATTAGAGTTGAGGGATGACGGATGACAGATTAGGGTTGAGGGTTGAGGGATTAGGGTTTAGGGACAAGGTTTAGGGTTAGGGTTGAGGGATTAGGGTTTAAGGTATAGTGTTGAGGGTTTAGGGATAGGGTTTAGGGTTGAGGGATTAGAGTGAAGGGTTGAGGGATTAGAATTTGGCGTTGAGGGTTTAGGGTTTAGGATCAGGGTTGAAGGTCGAGGGATCAGAGTTAAGGGTTGAGGGATTAGGGTTTGATGTTGAGGGTTGAGGGTTGAGGTTCGAGGGTCAAGGGTTTAGGGATAGGGTTGAGGGTCAAGGAATTAGGGTTAAAGTAGAGTGTGGAGGGTATAAGGATTAGGGATAGGGTTGGAGGGTTTAGGGATAAGGGATTAGAGTTTAAGGTATAGTATCGAGTCTGTTGAGGGTATAGGAATAGGGATAGCATTTAGGGTTTAGGGATGAGGGATTAGAGTTGAGGGATGAGGGATTAGGGTTGAGGGTTGAGGGATTAGGGTTTAGGGATAAGGTTTAGGGTTGAGGGTTGAGGGATTAGGGTTTAAGGTATAGTGTTGAGGGTTGATGGTTTAGGGATAGGGTTTAGGTTTGAGGGATTAGGGTTTAGGGTTGATGAATTAGGGTTTAATGTTGAGAGTTGAGGGTTGAGGGTTGAGGGTTGAGGTTGAGGGATAGGGTTAATGGTCAAGGGATTAGGGTTAAATAAGAGTGTCGATGGTAGAGGGATTAGGGTTTAAGGTATAGTATCGAGCCTGTTGAGGTTCTAGGAATAGGGATAGCGTTTAGGGTTTAGGAATGAGGGATTAGAGTTGAGGGATGACGGATGACAGATTAGGGTTGAGGGTTGAGGGATTAGGGTTTAGGGACAAGGTTTAGGGTTAGGGTTGAGGGATTAGGGTTTAAGGTATAGTGTTGAGGGTTTAGGGATAGGGTTTAGGGTTGAGGGATTAGAGTGAAGGGTTGAGGGATTAGAATTTGGCGTTGAGGGTTTAGGGTTTAGGATCAGGGTTGAGGGTTGAGGGATGACGGATGACAGATTAGGGTTGAGGGTTGAGGGATTAGGGTTTGATGTTGAGGGTTGAGGGTTTAGGGTTAGGGTTGAGAGATGAGGGATCAGAGTTAAGGGTTGAGGGATTAGGGTTTGATGTCGAGGGCTGAGGTTTGAGGGTCAAGGGTTTAGGGATAGGGTTGAGGTTGAAGGGATTAGGGTTTAAGGTATAGTGTTGAGGGTTGATGGATCAGAGTTAAGGGTTGAGGGATTAGGGTTGAGGGTTGTAAGGATTAGGGATAGGGTTGGAGGGTTGACGGATTAGGATTTGACATTGAGGGATTAGGATTTGACGTTGAGGGTTGAGGGATTAGGATTTGACATTGAGGGTTGAAGGTTTAGGGATAGGGTTGAGGGATTAGGATTTGACATTGAGGGTTGAGGGTCAAGGGATCAGAGTTGAGGGTTTAGGGATTAGGGATCTATAGCAAGACAAAACGCGAGTGCGTTATAGCGCGAGCGCGTTATAGCGCGCTCGCGTTTTGTATTTCTACTGAAATGGTAAAAAAGTGGTTACCCCCATGATCCAGGCCCACATGCTCTATTTTCTTACTGATTCTGTGCGTGCTCTGACAAAAAAGAAGTGCTTTCATGCTATTGGGAAGTTCACATGCACATTTGACACATTGTACCACCTTTGCATGATCTTTCCACCACCTTTTCTGCTTTGCCAACTTGAGAAGGAGGAAATAACATAGTTTTCAAACCAAGTTTGATATATATTTATACAAGTTTCAATTTTTGTAGTATTGCAATGTTAATTGTGATTCAATTTTAAGAATTTAACATTGAAAAGGAAGCAAGTGGTGAAAAACTCAAATTGTTGAGGAGTTTGATGCAAGAAGATAAAAACACTACATAATTGGGTACTCTCTCCATTCAAATCTTCATTTTTTAGGTATGTCAAGTCTTTACATGCATGTTCTTTACATTTTCCTTATTTCGGATTGAATTACTTTATCATGCTTTATCATACATGTTTAAAATAGACACATTCCCAATCAAGAAAGCAACCTACAATCTCACATGATGCCATGTATATTTTCTACACTTGGGCTCTTTAATAATTATGTGTAATAAACAAACCTTAGTTCATACCATGATGTCAAACTATACAAGAATAAATCCTTACAACATAAAAAAAAATACAATCCCACTATTATCATGTATTCATTTCTTAGGAACTAATATTGGTCTCTTTATCATGCTAAGACAAATTCTCCGTCATGCCGAGGAAACGATCAAGAATTAAACCAACATAGGAAGAGATAGAAGCTAAGAATGCAAAGAAAGCAATGGCTATGAGGGAACTTCGTGAGAAGAGGAAATTGGACACGATAAATGAAGACATACCAATTGAAGAGGAACCACAACCATCACAAAGAGATATGGTATTAGCGGCACAAAGAGAACGAATGCAAAAACTTCGTGGTACGAGAGATTTGAATACCATAGTTGGAGACACATCCTTTACCGCAAGTCAACATGTAGGGACACCATCTACCACATCTCAAGTTGAGAGTACATCATCACTCACATGTGATGAAGGAGGTACGCCATCGTTCCCACCTCAACCTCAAGGTATGTCATCTATTCCATCTTCGATCGAAGGTATGCCATCTAACCCATCTCATTTAAATATTGATGAAATTCCTAATGTTGAGATGAATTTACCTAACTTGACACCACCTAGAATTTTGCATAGAAAGCCAAAGTATTTGATTGATATTGATGAGAATATTTTGCAGCCAATGGAAGGTAAGATTCCAAAACGCACTTGTAGAAGATATGCTGATAAGATTTGGAGATTGTTCTTTGAAAAGTTAAATGAGACTGCAAGATGTCAACTATTCGTTGAAATGATGCGAAGTATAAAGTATAGGTCTATCATGAAGATTCTTGGGTTGAGAACATCAGAGGCTTCAAGTGAAAAATCTATTGTCAAGAATCTAATGAGTGCGTATGAGAGTGTGGGTAACACCTCACGCACAAAAGATAGTAATGCAACACGGCGTGTGATTACATCGACTATAGTAAGTAGTCAAACGAGGAAAGCTTGTCTCATTAGAAAGACAAGTCAAGAATTGAGAATTAATAGGAAAACTTTATCAAGAGCCGTTGGAAGATGCCAAAGAATTGAGGACACTAATGCCAATGAATTATGGGCGTTCTCGGGGAGACTACCACGAAAAGATAAACCAATTGTTGAAGCATTGAAATCACTAATTGAAGACTTTTGGAAGAATTACACAAGGGTATCTCTGAATCAAAGGGATGTGGTAAGAAGGAGAATTGGTAGTCAGAACCGTGAGCCACATCTAAAGCATTTTTTGGATGAGACTCAAACACAGTTTTATGGTAAATTTCTAGAGAAGTATCCTCAAATTAAAATTTGTCAAAGATATTTTGAAATGCTAAAACCTTTCTATGTTAAGATAAATCACACATGCACTACTTGTTGTTGTAGATTACATATTGAATTTTCTAACCATTTTGATGCTTATAGGTCTATATGTTTAGATATGCATACTAACAATGATTTGTAGGGTTGTGCCATATGTGCCCCACCAACATCTTCAAGAGACTTCATATCAAGAATTTTATGTGAAAGAGAGGAAGGTCAAATATTCTACAAGAAATTATGCTTGGATGGCACATGTCATCGTTGCGGTGGCTTGCAACATTTGCCAATATGTGAACATATGGAAATAACACATGCGGTTGGAAATGAACTAGTAGAGTTTGGCAAGTATAAAACAGTGGCATACAATACAAAAGATGGTAAAAAAGCAAAGAGGTGTGAATTAGTTATTGAAAAGATTCCAGTGTATCAGTTTATGCCTATATTTCGTGACAGCATAGTGTATGAGTATGCAAGACATGCCCATAGAGCTCGATGGTTGGACTTGCAATTCAAGTTATGCAAGGACACATTTCTGGTTGGTAGCATTGTTTCAGTCATCGACTTTGCAGAGAACTACAGTGTACAGCCACAGCGTGAGGTGCAATCACAATATTACAACTCCACACAGGTTTCTATATTTGTGCACATCGCATTCATTCATGCAAATGATAGTACAGAGGATGACAGAAAGATCATAAGGGAGTATAATTTCTATATTAGTGATGATCGCACGCATTCTATGGAGTTCGTGCAAGGTTGCTTTCAGGTGTTCTACAATGATTTGGCTAGAAGGGGCATATCGTTCAGTCAGCATATCATATGATCGGATAATTGTGCATCACAATTCAAGAACTCACGAAATTTCTATTGGCTGAGTAGGAGGCATAATTTTACAGGTATTCAACATATGTGGAACTTTTGTGAGGCCGGGCATGGAAAGGGGGAGCATGATGGTGCAGGAGCATGTATCAAAAGAGCCATAGCACGAGAAGAGTTAACATATAAAGACAATGCAAAGTTGACAGATGCAAAATCAATTGTCGAGTGGTGTAATGCTTCCATGGGTCCAGGTAATGAAGGTAAGTCTTTAGTTCATAGATTTTTTTGGTTGATAGATGATACTAACATTGCACCATATGAGGATTGTTGTACACTGACAGGATCAAATGAGATGCACTCTTTAAGAAGCTCAATTGCAGGTTCATGGAGTATCCATACACGAAAGATGTCATGCTTTTGTTCTTCCTGTACAATTCAAGTCTGGGATGAGTGCGAGTCAAAGGAGTGGGTTGACGAATGGCAGTTAAGTTATCTTAGCCCACTTGACACGTATCGACCCCCGACGGCACTGGAACTAACACAGATGGAATCGTCAGTTGACTTTGACCACATATCAGATTTAGTTCAACCAGGTAATATAGGGCACGTATATGCATCTAATTTCATCTAGTTCAACTAGGTAATGTCATCTTACTTTGTAGTGTTTTTGTAATGTTGACTAATTTCATCTAATTTGCTGCACATATCAATGTAGGACACGTATATGCAGTTATTGCAGATGAAGATAATGAAGAGGGAATAGATTATTACTTATGTCGTTGTGTTGAGGCCAAAAAGAAATTGGAGGCCCCTGTTACAGATGGAGAAAACATCGAATACCCTACAGGATCAGTGGTTATTACTGGAACATGGCTTAGAAGGTACCCACATAAGAGTGTTAATATTTGGCTATTTCAGGACTTTGACATGCATCGAAAGATTCTTCATTACTCGAACCTTGTCGTGGCATCCAATGTTCATTTGATAAAGTATCGGGGTAGACCTTTGAACAAAATATTGTGGAAGGTGCGTGAGTCTGACCATGAAGCAATACTTGACACAATAAAGAGTAGAGCAGATCCGGATGGTTCATTGGATTAATTTGTAAGTATTCACATTGATTTTGTAAAGTTATGTTACATTGAGTTGTAAGTATGCACATTAATTTGTAAGGTTTGTCTTTTTTTATTTCCTCCTGCATTTTTACACATATGTACACATTTTTACATCATCATGTTATGCATTTTTGGTGTCCTGCTCCTGATGCGACCAAACTCATAACTCACCCTACTAGACACCATTTGATGATCTCTCCAACACTCTGGATCCAGGGCGCCCAATCATGATGATGACCTATATACCATTCTCCCAAGGCGCTCATAATGAATGAAAAGAAGACCAAGGGCGCCCAAGCTTAATAGACTTATTTCTTTCAATTTTGATGATCCAAACTCTTGCAATATGACATCCACTTTCATGCCTTTAGATCTTCCTTCACATATAGGGCGCCAAATCAATGCATTAAAGTCTCTTGATATTAGGCGCTCATGATGATGAAACTTAGAGCTTTTTCCTTTCCTATGCGCTCATCTAAGATGTTTGAATGATAAGGAGCACCTCAACCTCTATAATCAAGGTGATTTTAAGTCACTTTGAGTCATTTGGGGTCAGTTTGAGTCTTTGAGTCATGTTGCAAAAAAGTGTCAATGTTGTCAAGTTGCACAAAGCAACTTTTGCATTTTTGGTGTCCTGCTCGTGATGTGACCAAACTAACTGTTCCAACGCATCCGGATGGGTACATTTACGCTAGGCATGGTCCTGTTTTTCACCCAAACATGTCGAAACAGTCGGAGCTACATTGTACCGACGATATCCCTGAAGAGTCCAAAGTGCAAAAAGGCAGCAATCTTTGACGAGATGTTACTCGAAAATCGTGTCACTTAGAAACATTCCGTCTGAGGCAACGTGATCACGTAGAGTGCCTCTACAATAACCTCTCTTGGTTTTTTATAGCTATGAGGCATTTGCCCGTGGTGAAAGGTTTTCTGCTGCCCCAAAAATCGTCAGAAGGAGGCAGTGTAAAGTTGCAAAGGGGTGTAACTTTCGTCCTGCTCCTGATGCGACCAAACTAACTATTCCAACGCATCTGAATGGGTACATTTATACTAGGCATGGTCCTATTTCTCACCCAAACATGTTGAAACAGTCGGAGCTACATTGTACCGACGATATCCCTGAAGAGTCCAAAGTGCAAAAAGGCAGCAATCTTTGACGAGATGTTACTCAAAAACTGTGTCACTTAGAAATATTTCATCTGAGGCAACGTGATCACGTAGAGTGCCTCTACAATAACCTCTCTCAGTTTTTTATAGCTATGAGGCATTTGCCCATGGTGAAAGGTTTTCTGCTGCCCCAAAAATCATCAAAAGGAGGTAGTGTAAAGTTGCAAAGGGGTGTAACTTTCGTCCTGCTCCTGATACGACCAAACTGACTGTTCCAACGCGTCCGAATGGGTACATTTATGCTAGGCATGGTCCTATTTCTCACCCAAACATGTCGAAACAGTCGGAGCTACATTGTACCGACAATATCCCTGAAGAGTCCAAAGTGCAAAAAGGCAGCAATCTTTGACGAGATGTTACTCGAACACCGTGTCACTTAGAAACATTCCGTCTGAGGCAACGTGATCACGTAGAGTGCCTCTACAATAATCTCTCTCGGTTTTTTATAGCTATGAGGCATTTGCCCGTGGTGAAAGGTTTTCTGCTGCCCCAAAAATCGTCAGAAGGAGGCAGTGTAAAGTTGCAAAGGGGTGTAACTTTCATCCTGCTCCTGATGCGACCAAACTGACTGTTCCAACGCGTCTGAATGGGTACATTTATGCTAGGCATGGTCCTATTTCTCACCCAAACATGTCGAAACAGTCGGAGCTACATTGTACCGACGATATCCCTGAAGAGTCCAAAGTGCAAAAAGGCAGCAATCTTTGACGAGATGTTACTCGAAAACTGTGTCACTTAGAAACATTCTGTCTAAGGCAACATGATCACGTAGAGTGCCTCTACAATAACCTCTCTCAGTTTTTTATAGCTATGAGGCATTTGCCCGTGGTGAAAGGTTTTCTGCTGCCCCAAAAATCGTCAGAAGGAGGCAGTGTAAAGTTGCAAAGGGGTGTAACTTTCATCCTGCTCCTGATGCGACCAAACTGACTATTCCAACGCGTCCGAATGGGTACATTTATGCTAGGCATGGTCCTATTTCTCACCCAAACATGTCGAAACAGTCGGAGCTACATTGTACCGACAATATCCCTGAAGAGTCCAAAGTGCAAAAAGGCAGCAATCTTTGACGAGATGTTACTCGAAAACCATGTCACTTAGAAACATTCCGTCTGAGGCAACGTGATCATGTAGAGTGCCTCTACAATAACCTCTCTCAATTTTTTATAGCTATGAGGCATTTGCCCGTGGTGAAAGGTTTTCTGCTGCCCCAAAAATCGTCAGAAGGAGGCAGTGTAAAGTTGCAAAGGGGTGTAACTTTCGTCCTACTCCTGATGCGACCAAACTGACTATTCCAACGCATCTGAATAGGTACATTTATGCTAGGCATGGTCCTATTTCTCACCCAAACATGTCGAAACAGTCGGAGCTACATTGTACCGACGATATCCCTGAAGAGTCCAAAGTGCAAAAAGGCAGCAATCTTTGACGAGATGTTACTCAAAAACTGTGTCACTTAGAAACATTCCGTCTGAGGCAACATGATCACGTAGAGTGCCTCTACAATAACCTCTCTCAGTTTTTTATAGCTCTGAGGCATTTACCCGTGGTGAAAGGTTTTCTGCTGCCCCAAAAATCGTCAGAAGGAGGCAGTGTATTAAGTCAAGATGAAAGCCTATTCACTCTAGGCACCTATTTTTGACCAAATCACACATGCGCCTTGAACAACTCTGTCTTTAAGGTGCTTTTCTCTAATCTCTGTAACTCTCCAAATCCACTAAGGCGCAAATTTTACCTCTTGGGCTCAAGATATAGGTTCTTCATCCAAGGCGCCAGAATGGTCCAAAGGTGCATTTCACCTCTAACCTCACCTCTGACCTTACTTGGAGGTGCTAAACCTTTTGACATTTCAAGTAACTTCAAGAGAACTATTTTTCCTTAAGGTGGTTCACTCCTTGCAATTGGATGTATGGTACTTGTAACTCATTTGATTGACTTTGTAATGTTTCTTCTTCTCGCAGAGTAGATAAGGATGATATAAGCTTACTTCATGAATCGGAGTAGAAATCTCTCTTGGACTTGCAAAAACTCCCTAAGCATTCAAACTTTTAAGGCGCCAAAAGTGGTCTTTTCTACAACTTCTCTAGCCATATGCCTTGGGTGCTCAAACCTTCCTTGAACTCCAATTATTCAATCCAGGGCACTCAACTACCTCCTCAAGGTGCTCTATCTCAAGTATCATTACTCTTCTTAAAGACCTAGGCACACATTGTGGGGTATTCTACTCAACAAGACCTAGGCGCTCATTATGAAGACTCCAATTATCAAGGTTCACTTCAACTTTCAAAGGCGCATTTTGGACTCCAAAGGCGTTAGGTTAAAGCCACTAGGGCGCTAGATACCAAAGGGCGCAAGGTGTTAGAACCTCCTTTAAGATGTAAGAAAATCTCCTCAAGGCACAGCTAAAGGTGCTCCAAACCATACGAAGGCGCTAATATCCACTCTAGGCAGTGTATTAAGTCAGGATGAAAGCCTATTCACTCTAGGCGCCTGTTTTTGACCAAATCACACATCACCCCATCAGATTGGGGACCCCCTCTTTTCTTGCTCAGGTGCTTTGCACAGGAGTTGTTATGTGTCATTTTGGCCAAGGTTTTCCGGAGCAATGAAGACATTAGGAAGGGGATGATCGTTTGGATAGTTTTGAATGCTTTATTTCTCCTTGTTTAAACTAGGCACTCACTGAGGATTGGAGTAGCCTTTGCACCCTCACATCACGTTAATCGGCATTTCAGAGGCAATCATAGTATAGGAAGATTTGCACCTTGAAGAAGAGAGTTATCTGGTGAGCGCTTAGGAGTTCTGGTGCCTAGGGGAAAGGTCTAGGTAGAGCGCCTTCTGACTTTGATAGTGAAGTGCCTTAAGGAGTTGGATGATGTTTTTGCCTAAAGTGGAGATGATGTTTTTAGCGCCTTAAGGATGATGATGGAGCGCCTTGGAGTCAGGTTAGTCTGGAGCACCTTAAGAAGGTAAAGCACTTCAAATGTAAACGCAAGTGTTTTGAGCACCCTAATGAGAAGTTGTCTTGGCACCATAAGTTGTTCAAACGAAGATATGCGCCTTGGATAGTTGCAAAGACCTAATTTAGCGCCCAAGGTTGGAAGACTCTTTGTGAGCGCCCAGTGTTTGAAAGCTCTTTGTGTTTGGTGCATTAAAATGAATTTGGCACCTAAGTAGTATTGAAACACTCAACTGAGTGCCTAAAGCCCATGAGAGAAGTGATATGCGCCTTGATAGGAATATCATGGAAGATGAGTTTACTGAATGGCGCCTTGAATGACTTGGTTGATTAAGTGTTTTAGCGCCTAGATATGGGATGAATCATTGAGCGCCTTTGGTTGAGATGATGTCAACACCTTTGAGATTATAACACCTTGGAGTCAAGTTCGAAGGAGCACCTTGAGAAGGTAAAACACTTCAAATGTTTTCAAGGAATTGGAGAAGTCACTTAGTGCCTAGAAGGAATTCCAAAGCAAGAGGGTTGGAGCACCTTGTTGGAGAAAGATATGCGCCTTGAATGAGAGTTTGTGTGCCTTAACCAAGAATGATGATTGAAGTCACAATCTCATGTTTGTGCGCCTAGGTCTAGAAGCAAGATTTGAGCACCTTAGGATAGGGTTTTTTGCACCTTGTCTTGGAGAGTGAATTTGCGCCTTGGATGATGTTGAAGCGCCCTGGGATGAAATGCGCCCAAACTTACAGAGGGCCTTCAGTGAGGGAGTTGAAGAGAGTGCTTAGAGGAAGGATAGCATTAAGATCATCCAAAATGGGTGCCTAGAACTAGAAGGCGCCAATGCATGAGTTCAAGGATCCTCCATTGGAGCGCCTAGCCCAGATGGCTATAGATTGAAAGTTTTAAAGCTAAGTGATGTCTCTTAGGTAAATTCCTAGCCCAGGTGCATGTGTTGGGAAAAACTCTTTGGCTCTGGCGCCTAGAATTGGGAGCTTTGTAAGATGCACCAATTGATGAAACATTTCCATTTTGCGCCTAGAATAGGACTCTCTCACATAGTTGAAATTGACTTGATAGAAGGAGATAAGTCTTAAGGACTAGTTTGGCACCTCACTTGCCTATCTCACCTTTGAAATGCGCTTTGGTTGATGATCATCATTGATGGCACCTAGTGAAATGAAAAGCTATTTGCATCTCTAGAGGATCAAAATTGGATTAGGAGATCATCCTTGCAGTTGAGATTGATAGAGAAGTGTTAAAGGAATCACTTCAAATGGGCGCCTAAGCTAGTTGAGGCGCATATCAATTCCACTGTAACTCCAGACTGACGCTTAGGATCCAGTCATCTCCTAAGGCACAGTTCCATTCACCCATGACCTCGCTTGGCGTCTAAAACTTGGAAACTCCTTTGGAAAGCTCCTGTTGCGCCTAGAAGATGAGTTTGGAATATCAACTTGCAAAAGGCTTAGAAACTCTTCAAAGATGTTAGGCACAATCCCATGGCACTGGAGCTCAGTTTTGGCGCCTTCAAGGAATAGCACATGAAGGAACTTGGGAGGTCAGGTGCTTGTAAAAGGGAACACCTTGGAACATCTTCCACGGGTTGAAGTAGTAAGAAAACATCAAGTGAGTCTAGGCGCACTCCCTTGTGTGAACAGTTTAGCTCTAGCGCCTAGCCACAGAGTGAGCCAAAAGAAGTAGTTTGGACATTAGAAGATACGCGCTCATTCTACAATGAAGCATTCCACCTTCCTAATCAACAAAGACTTGAAAGAATTGACAAAGGAAGCTAAGGCGCACCTTCTACTTGTTTCCACCTCCAGAATGCGCCTAACCTTGAAAGGGGGTTCAAAGATGTTTGTTAGACCTTTTCACTCAAGGCGCTCACCTTAGGCGCACTTTCTAAGTCCTTGTCACCTTAAGGAAACACCTAGTTTGGAAGGCACTTGCCCTGTTCTCCACTCCTTTCAATTGGTGCCTAGAACACAGAATGCATGAAAGGAGCGCCTAGACTCCAGAGGGCTCATTTGGGCACCTAGCATTTAAAACAGTTTCATAATGATGATGTTTTGGTGCCTACTCTTGGAAACAATCCAGAGCATCCATAAACTCTAATTGGTGCCTAATGTTGACAAGGCGCAACTTCAGGAGGAGGTCACCTCAACTTGGCGCCCAAGTCAGAAAAACCTGTAAATCCTTCAAATATGCGCCTACCTTATGAGGTGATGAGTTGAACATTCCAAATCTTCAAATGTTGCTCAAGTAAGGAAGACATTGTAACATCAAGGCTTCAAGGCCTGTCCTTGTATTTCCATTGAATGAGTTGTACTTCATGCTATTGAAAGCATTTTCCATGTAATAAGACATTGCAAGTTGATTGAATCAAGTAACAAGACAAGTACCCAACTCTAATGTTGTTTCATTCAAATAGTTATCTTGATGTATATCTTTATGTTATTGAAGTAGTTGATGAATTGTTAGCAAGTAAAAGTGTTTAAGTAAGGAAAAAATTTTGTAGAACTAGTTGGGTATCTTACACTTACACCATGCCTATCCATCAAACATCACAATGTAATCAAAATCCTAACAACATGCCCATGATCCAAGATCAAGTGCAATCATGCAAAGATATTATCAATCACAAGCCTATTAAGAATGAACTAGAGTCTTCTAGTACCATACTTTTCCATCAAACACCATCATGTAATCCATGGCCTATCAAGCCTATCAAAGAAAATGCAAACATCCTATGTAATACAATCAGACTTTAAATATTTGAAGTAGCCATCTACAAATATCCATTCAAAAGTGGATTTATAATGCAAGTATGGATGCCATCAATAAAAAAGATTTGTATTAACCAAATATCCATATACGCATACATCAATATCTGTCGATATAAGTATAACATATATACAAAATAGCCATATAGGCTTACAAGAATGCCATATAGGCATACAATGTCAACTATGTACAATACAAAAATATGTCCACAAATGCCATATAGGCATACAACAGAGGAACACAATAAAAAGTCATTCCCCTCTGGCTGGTGAAGAGAATAAATCACGAGCAGCCTTTGATCTTCTAGGGGATGGAGACATGCATGTGGGTGGTCTACTACGAACCCCGAGGGCTACTCCTCCTATTTAGTTCTTCCTGCACCTTTACCTGTTACAAAAAAAAGTATAGATATTAATATATAGAAATTACATGTTATAAAAAAATGAAACATTTAACAAAATAATCACTTACCACTAACATATAATCTGTCTCCTCGCTTGCCTCAGTAGCAGGAATAGACCCTGGTGATGTCATGTCCTATAGAAACCATCCAGATAGAAATTAAACTTCAAATCAATAATCTTTTGATTTTTCAAAAATAGACAACTATAACAATGAATGTAAATTGAAATTTACTAATCTACCTCATACCCCTGTCAATGCCATAGAGCTATGAATCGCAGAGGCCACACCCTGCTCCATTGCCCTATGAACATGGGGAGGTGTATCCGCAGCCTGCATCATCTGGAAATAAAACAACATTATTCAATTACGAAAACTCTAATAGTGATGCAAATCATGGCTCCTAACATACACACACGTTCATCTAAACATGGAAGTACACACAATAAAACACACAAATCACATACAAAAATTTAGTAAGTACAATTCATTCATTAAACTATTTATTTTATTACCTCCGTAAAGCTTTGAAGTCCACCACCGCTGGCAAGTGTTGCCATGAAATCTACAGTGTTAACCTATTCAACATCCAAAACCAGAAATTAGAATACCATTCATATAACGATGCTATTCACATGTAATATTTATAATTGTTTACTAGTTACATACCTCGACAGTAGATGATCTAGTGAAAAATGTAGGTGGAGAACCACTGAAAACTGCATCAACGCTATGACCCTGAAATTTCATTAAAATCATCAATTTAAATTAGTTAATCTTGTATTTCAAAAATAAAATTTAATAAATTAAATTCAATAAACTTGCTAATATTTATCTGAGTATCAAGGCCGAAAGTCTCACTCAGGAGGGTATCTGTCATCACCATCTGCTCAGTTGCAGATGTAGCCTGTGCACCTGCGTCCTAACTGTCCATGGGGTCATAACCACAGGCTGACCCGCAAGCCTGGCAAGTATGCGGTGGGACCCTACTCCTCGCACTATCTCCCAACCCACTCTGTGTTGCAGGATCGGCATGCTCTATGATGCTCTGGGTCAAGGCACTAATCGACCTCAGTGTATCGACCTCAACACTCTCCTTCACAATGGAAGGGATAGAAACATGCTCATGGGCTGGTCTGCTGATTACTCGTCTCACTACCCACTGTGGGTCAAGACGTGCCCCTGGTCTATCCTGTGCTGAGCCCCCACCTCTACCCTGGAAGTCCCGCATATCAAAATAGTTTGGCACTTTATTGAGGACAAACTCGCAGTAGAGTTTCCTCAAAAAGTATTGCGGGACCTCATTGTTATTACATGGAGGATGGTCAAAAACCATCCACCACCTCTGCCCGAAATTGTCCCTTATCGCTTGGTTGTTGCACCAATGGATAGGGAACCTCTTGCATGTAATGGGTGGAGGTTGATTTGTTTGTGGGTTTGTGAAAATTGAACACAAGTCTACTTTTGTAATTTGTAATTTTTTGACATCTTGGTATGACAATTTATCTGCATAGTAATCTCTAAACTCTCTCTTTTTATCGGTCTAACTAGTTATTTGCTTGCTAATTGAATTTACATTTGATAACATAGACTCAAGAGATTCGGCAAGCGTGGACCTATGCAAGGTTGAAGTGGAAGGATCTTTCAACCTTGCAATTATATCTTCAATTTGTTTTTTGTTGTTTTCAATTTCCCCCATTATATTATCTTGTGTTCCAGGGGCATGTCGAGGAATGAATGGAGGAGGTTGTTGTTCTGCAGGTATTTCTTCCTCAAGATTTTGTGGATTTTGAGGAGGAGGAGGAGGAGGAGGTGCATTAACATTTCCTACAATTAATGAAATATACATCAAAAATCAATAAAAACCTACCTATTTAGGAAGAAATTCAAACAAAAAAACAAAGATAACTCACCCCTTTGGCGTGCTCAATGTCGCGGCGGCCTTTCGGCGATGAATTGACAAGCCTTTTGTGTTGATTGGCGTTTTGTAGAACGCGAGCACGTTTTCGAGGGTTTTGAAGCCGCGGGCGGAGGAAAAAATAGAATGAAATTAAAATGACTATTTTTTTTAATTTAAAGAGCTTTATAACACAAGCGCGTTATAACGCGCTCGCGTTATAACGCGCTCGCGTTATAACGCGCTCGCGTTATAATGCGCTCGCATTATGGCTCGGTAATGACGAGCCTAAGGCTTGTCATTGCCAAGCCATAACGCGAGCGCGTTATAACGCGCTCGCGTTATGACTTAAATTTTTTTGAAAATTTTTTGGCCACTTTTTGGCCCCCCCATCTTTTTGCACTTACCCTCGGCTAAACACAGATTTTACATGGGGTTACTGGAATGACCTCCGAATTTTCCATGGGCATGGAAAATTTACCTGCACACTTCTGCAAATAGATTAATAGTACATGTTCATCATAGCCGAAGTGAAAGGAAAGCATACACACACAACATCGCATAATCACAGATATCCTTGATAATACACATGCTAACATATATATGCTTCATAATTTACTTACATTTTCAAAACATCAAGTAAGGATCAAACTGCAATAATATATCATTCATTACTCATCCACTAGCATTTTAATTTCATCAAAATAAATGATGCATAACATTATAAATTCAAATGAAATCTAACATGTGAACTATGATCATCATCATAACATAATCTACCTAAACAAATCAAAGCATATGAAATAGTCATAAAAGTTTGAAAAACGGGATCAGTAGTCCCAATGTCCACATGTCCATCAAAATGCAAATATGATGTAAGAAAAAATAGAGGTGAAATAAGTAGGACTCACATCCTCCTCCTCTAAGACTAAACTTTCTCCTGGAAGTCATTAAAGAGGTGAGGATAAAGTATCCTCAATCTAGCCGCATCCTTCCATGTAGCTAAGACCTCATCATAATGGTCCCATTGAACCTTGACCTAGTCTAGCTCTCGATCTCAAAGGCCCAGCGTTCGACAAGCCAATATGTGTGGCTCCAAAGTCAGCTGCTCATCTGACTCTACTTATAAGGCACTCCAATCCAAGACATGAGCTACATCAGATATATAATGTCTCAAAACAGATACATGAAACACATCATGGATGTGTGTCAGGCTTGTTACATCCCCCTTTTTGGATTTAGATTTACTATTTACTTTTACTTGTTTCATGGATGGAATAGACATGTGAATATGTTTAAGTTCATGGGAAACAATGTTATGATTAGAAATAATTTTATGGAATCATGATTATATATCTCTTAAATATGATTAATTCAATGAAATGAATTAAAATGTCTTTTTCAATGTGGAAAATAGAAATGTTATGATTGTATTATGCTTTGACCGAAGTACCGGTACGTTGACCACAATTTGTATGTGAGAATGTTTTTATAGGAATAGGTGGATTAGACTCTCCGTAAAGCAAGGGGAGAGAAATTATCTTCGAGGAAGGGGAGTATAAACTCTAGATCACCAAAGGGTATTTGCCATTGAGAATGGATATCAGACACTAAAACCTAGCATCTTGAGGTAAGTCTTGATTTTGGTTAAGTCAACGTTATCGATGAAGTCATTAAGAGTTGTAAGGGTAAGTCACTCTTTATTATGTTATTGTGGAAGAACAACATTGTCTGTCCAAACGTCGTTGTCATGACGAATAAGATTGATCAACAATTGCATTGTAATATCATGAGTTCATGTTGCCAATTATGGATGATAGGTATAAATGTCAGGAATGTGTCGTATGTTATGTCTTGATAAGATAATCGACGTAAAATGTTGACAATGGTTTTTTGATCATACACTTTGTCATTGCAATCACGCACTTCTTCCAAATCACTGTCGTCGTAACAATCTAACGTATGTGCGATGTAAACATAGTAATTCGATGAGGATGACGTCGTGAAATAGGTTTCAACAACATTTTAAATTTATGAGTATTGAGTGTCTTACCATCGTTATTATTCTATAGAAATGACATAAATAAAATATATGTGTTTATGTTTTAAATGTCACCATGAGAAATAGCTCCATTTCGATAATCAAAGTATTGTCTTGGTTGCACACAAACATATTGAACCATAATATTAAGTGTTAGTCCTCAATCCTTCCAATTTACAAAGATCATCAATAAGCAAAGTCAAAAATAAGTATTGCATGTAATCATACTTACCTCAGTCATTAATGGATGGCATAAAGCCATTAACTGTCTATCACCCCACTCTTAGACCTATCATTCTAATTTTTTGCCACGATAGCATGATGGTTGTAACCGACGCCATCGATATTGATGAAAGTGGAAGCCAATGAATTTGTGAAGGTTTTAAAAACTCATCTCTTTGTTGCCATGATGGTTAGGGTTGGCAAAAAATAGTTACCATCCCTCTTTCGCTGCCATATGATAGGGATTCGAGAGTCTTGAAAGAAATGACGTGGGGGGAAACAGTTATGAGGAGAACGGGAGAAAGACAAAGAAAGGAACGAAAAAGAGAAGTAGGAGATTACGTGAGGATTCGACAGGAGCTACATCAGGTTCTTGTTTCCTCTTTAAGACTGTAATTAGTCATGGTATAGTATCAAAACAATGTCTAATCCTTTTGTCACTATGTTATTCGAATGATAATCATTTATATGAGGATAACTTATAACCGGTCTGATGCACATTCCATACTATCATCTGTTTAAAAAAGTTTTTGATTATTTGTATCTTGAATTGATGATGGAGTTTTATAATCTTGTTCCCTTATATGTTTAGGCCGTTAGAAGGCCGATTATCTTGAAAAGATGGGAGCCTCATTTTGAGCTAGGAGTCTTTAGTTTCCAACGATGTTTATTGAGGATAGATACCCTGTGGCTCTAATGCAGTTAGTCATTTCAGCCTGATATGGTATTCCCCGTGACTAAATGGAAAGGTAGCTTGTTCAAAGGTTATTGTTAAGACTTTAAACTCCTGCATAGAATTCTGTCAACTATGCTAGAGATATAAACCTTCTTTTGATTGAGAGATGTCAATGTTAGTATAAACAAGGATTCGCAATGAATAAACTAGTCTTGCTCTATATAGGTTATTGGTTTTAAATCTTCTTGAGGATTGTGATTTGAATATTGCATCCATCTATGAAGTCATAGGATTTAAAAATCTCAAATTATAATGATATTAACCTTGTCTTGTATAGAACCAAGAGTCTTTTATTCATTAGGTAACAATGATATTACATTGATTTAAGAAGTACATTATGATTAAGTTTCTATGTGCTCACTATATCAACTTTTATTTATGACCTGGAATAATGAGCTATTATAGAAAAGATGTTTTGTATTAGCAATCATTGTATGGAATAACCTATGAGCAAAACATAGAAAGATTTAATCTTCCCTGAAAGAAAATCATTATGGCAACCTTGGTAAGAAAGAAAATTCAAAAGTTGATATTGGTTTAAAACCCGTCTCTATGGTGATTCTTAACTAAACCTTCAATCAACTAGATTGTGATCCTTTATAATATTGGAGCATATGCAACAGAAGCGATCAACCTAGCAGGATGTTTACTTAAACAATATGTGTCACATCAAGCTTATGACTGGTATATATAGGTTCATTGAGAAAGATTAACGTATTCATTAAGTAGTTTGATCAACACCTTTAAAAGTAGTTCATCATGGATTATTATTTTGTCAAGAGTTATCAAAACATGAGAAGTGACCCTAATAAGTCTTTTCACACTAACGATACTCCAACTCAATTTCAAGTATGAAAATGTAAACCGATGATAAACTTGTTAGTACAATTGTATATCTCCAAATGATAAATTGCATGTGGATTAATTCCATTAGACCTATACAGAATCTAGTATCAACTAGAGATATTAGTAACCTAGACTTTATAACTTGTCCACGAAGGTAGTAAAGACTCCAAGATTTCGAGCTAAACATTAAAACCTAAAGAGGACAAAGCATGGTGTGGTATATACCTAACATTTAGATAATGGTATAAGATTTTTTCCATGAGATCAAGATTTGGAATTGATACACTGACTTATGATAGAATGATATTGTTATCATTGCGATCAACTTGAACAGTGATATAGTATCACTTGCATATTCAACCACAGTGATAAGTGTTATCATGTTAACCCTAAGATGATAACTATTAGTTCTCATTCTTCTTTTGTGAAAGTCTATTAACTCAAGAAGATCAATAAAGTCGATAATCATTTATAGACTCAACTTATCTAAGATTGATTAAGTCCAAAGTGAATCTCCAAGATAAATCTATAGACATATTATTACCCTTGGAGCATATAATTATTATCTTTCATATCAAAGATTGGGAGAGATAATATCATTATGACATGGAAGTAAGGAGGATACAACATGAATAAGATCTCTTTGTAGAAAATAGAATTCCTCTTATCAATTTTTATAATACAAATCTAGGAAATAGGTGATCCAAGAATGTGGAAACCTAGAGAGCCTTAATAGCATCTATTACTCGGGAGAGAGAGTAAATGGGGTAATACAAAACTATAGATCTCATAGTTGTTATTCAGTAGAACTTATTTTAGTGCTAAGTGCACAAAGACAAAGTTAACCATAGGTTGGGCATCACTGGAGTGATTTATTCTAGGGTTGCGCATGTTGAGAAATTTGTAACTCATGCCCACATGATTACATTAAACTATTATATTTAAATTCAAGTACTACCAAGTGGTCTAGGAGAGACTAGAGGCATTTATTCTAATGTTTTGTTATGATTATGCTATTACCTTTGGAAAACAAGGATGTTTGATATTTCCATGAATAGGTTAGAAAAGCTAAACTCTTGTATTAAAACAAGGATGATTTGGAATTCCTATAACTTTTATGTCAGATATATGACAAACCTAGATTAATGTTTTGTACTATGTCAGATTGACTAGCATGGATTATAGAACAAACAAGTTAATGGTTAGAGTTGCTAAATGAGGGGGGTAAGTACCCTAACTATGTTTATATATTCTTACTTGTAAGAAAGGAAATAATTGTCTTGACTATGATGCTTATCCTGGGTAAGGTAACCATTTTAGCTGTAATGAAATGACTTAAACTCTTTTAAGTGTCGAATAGTCTTGGTGCTCAGGTATTGCAAAATTGCAATGAGAATCATGGTATGGGAAGTTAATCTATAAGGATTAAAGAACCTAGACAATGTTTGGAAAGTTGTTGAAAATGGAAAGACTGAATTTGAATTGAAAAACTATGGGTATAAACCTAGTTCACCACATTCGAGATGACGTAACCTATTGGGATGATCATACTTATCTAGAGGGTATCTAGGGTTGTATGATCAATAGTGTTACGTAGGATACACCTCAGTTCTTTGATGGCAAATACCATGGGTCATCCTAGGTCTATACTCTTCGTGCAGGGTAGGGCCACTTCCGATTAGGAAGGTGTGCGGGAGACCATCGATATGTGGATGGAGGTAAAGCTCTCTAAAGATGTTTTCTCTCTCTTCAACCAAGGACTAGCTGAGGCTTGCGATATGGAAGTCAACAATCGAGATGCAGTAAACCATCGGTAAGTTAATTTATAAGTTCTTGTTTTGTGTAATTTAACATGTTTTAATTACTTGGAATTGGAAAGACAATTAA